>JAMAKP010000026.1:101133-122716 GCA_023628455.1 Chaetomiaceae sp. B2702 | reverse complement strand
CAACTACGGAATTTTACGGCCATTTACCGGGTATTACAACTGGCCCATGGGGGGGTGGGGGTTTTAAAAACCCCCCCCCCCCCCCCCCCCGGCCAACAAGGCCGCCCCCGGAACTGCCATGCCGTCGGTGGTTTAACAAGGAGCGGCCCGAAATTCCATGTGCAAGCTTGAGGGTATCGAGGGTAGATGAGACTCGGACGGATCCTAAAGCTACACAGGCTCGCCAGTCTCTGAGCCGTGAACTGCCTCTCCGCTACCATTGGTTCCATCATCCAGCGCGCGCGCATCAGCCTGCTGTTCGGAGGTCCCGTATACGCCGTGAACATTGTTCCAAAACTCATCCCTGGCGTCTTGGGAGACCCAGCGGCCCATGGGCGTCAGGTCCTGGTTGCTTGAGCCATAGGCCCTGACTCGAGCGGGGTGTCCGGATGCCCAAGAGCGGGCGATCAGGAGGTACGGCTGCGCCGGGGTGCCGTGAACGAATGGGCCGGGTGACTGATGCTTGTGGGCAGCGGGTGAGGTACGCACTTCATCCGTTTTTGTCGATGGGGCCGACTGGTGGGAGGTTGTCGATGTGTCCAGCTGCTTCCTCGAGTCGCCGCGCTCGGCGGACCCGGACCGCTTGGAAGGTTGAGACTTGGAGGACGTCTGGGGGTTCATGACGAGACTGAAGAGCTAATAGCGGGGGTCTCATGTATATGAGGTTGAGGTTTACGTTGGCCAGATTCCATGATTTCCATCCATTTCAGAGAGGGCCGAGATAGACATATTTATCTTTCAGAAGATCACATCGGGAGGAGCCTTTGTGGCTAGGAAATGGCCTCGGAATTAGAGACACCCCCAATTCCACGTCACTCTGGTCACTCTGGAGTCTGGCGTGTGCTCTTCTGGAGTTGGGCGTGACGCTGCTCGGCGTGCTAGAGGGGCTAGCGGCCGCCATGGAACTGCACTCGCTTGGTTTTCACCGCCCCTGCTAGGTAGGTATTGCCTTGAAAAGAAAGCCAAACGGAATCCAAGCGGAGGCCACGCCGTGGACCAATGAGACTTTTTTTTACTACTGCACATGCATATGTACTGCGTAAGAACCTAGTCGTCTGGGTGCCTACCTAGGTGCCTAGGTACCTAATTTGGGGATCATGAGCGCAGCAAAACGAGTGGAGGCGTCTCAGCACTAGGGTATTCCCCCTCGCAGAAAACGACCGGCCTCCCGTTCAAAGCCGGATTGGGTCTAGCATATCGGCGACATCACAGCAGGAGTTTCGCCGGGGACGCATGACACAGAGGTATTCGGTGAGATACGTTCAACCGGGGAAAATGGCCTCCATCTTTCGTAGGTGGGGGGGGATGGGAGGGGGGGCTTTCCCAAAAAGAAAAACTGGCCTCAAACTCTGCGTGATGATCAACGACGAGCTAATGCCAATTTCTCTTCCCTTTTTGGGGATAGACCCGATGCAAAAGCATCAAATCAGTCCCGGGTACAGTACCAGTCGGAAACCCCCCTCCCCCCGCTCGGCCTTTGGAAAGGCGGCGTGGGGCAGTCACATTACCTACTATGCTACTTTGTATGGAGAAGTTTCATCCCCCAGTTTGGTATGTACCGACATTGGTTTTGATTGGCATCCCAGTAGAGGTCGTTCCAGAGGAGACCAGTGCCCTGGCACTCCAACTGGAGCCTGGCCTTCTTACCCTTTCTGGTTCGATCCTTATTTGATCCTGGAGCGCCGGCCGCAGGCCGGACAGGGTGTGTTGCTGCTGAGCCCGAGAAACACTGGCCACTTCACCGCCCGAGCCGGCATCCCTGAGCCGGCATACAGTGTGACGAGTGGATGAAGGGTGCGGTCAGGGCGCGGTATTCTCTCACGCACTAGGCCGTCCTGGTGGGCGAGATGCTGGTAGTGGCGGTACCACTAGCGCCGAAGATGATAGGCCAGAGGTTGTGTCGCCGAAGTCCGGAAGAGGACGGGGATCACAGCATTGCTGTCAGGCACGCAACCCCCCCCCCCCCCCCCCAAAAACTTTTTGGTGGAACTCCGCCATCTCTTTACTCATGCATGCCACGTCGATTTTGCGCCCCGCCATCCTACCCTCCCAGGGCTCGACTTTCTGTTCTCTGTTGGATTCTTCTGTCAGTGTCAGCTTGCTCGGCAATGTCGGTTACTTACTCAGTAACTTGATGGGAAGTGACATAATTCCTGTGTTGCCGTGTTGTGACGAGTTGGAACCGTTCCACTTTTTCATCTCCAAGTGCCGAGCTGCGATGCAGGTGATTGGTAGCTGAATGAAAACTTTAAAAGGGATGGATTCCCCAGCCGTAAAACATATGCTCCTTCCAACCGTCCTGCAATTCTCTCTTTACTCCATTGAATAAGACCCACCAGTCTCGCAGCTTTCTACAGCACGGTTGCACGTCAGTAAAAAACCACGCAAAAGGGCCACATCATCGTAGGTTAGAACTTAGGGTTGGTGGCTGGCGGGGGAAGAACGGCTCCGGGTCAAGTCACAAGTCACAGCCACTGAATGCCAGTTGGTCGTGAGAGGCCTCGGCCGCCCAATGGCAGAATATCTATGGCTGTATGGCATGTCCTCCTCCCCAAGGTGGAGATGATGTCTGCTGCGTGTCCAAACTCCAAGCTACCTACTGGAATATCCCCACCACGACACCTGCATCAAATGATCAAACCATCCGCGTAAGCCCGTTACCCAGCTCCTCCTTCAGCGCCTGCAGCCTCCCCAAGAGTATCTGGCGCTCCCGCGGCGACGGCACCAGAGCCGCCGTATACCGCAACGCAACCTCCAGCGGCAGCGCCGCGCTTTGCTGTCCGTACAGGCCGGCGCTCGGCTGAAGCAAAATGGCAATTGCCTCGGCGAGCTTGCGGGCGTAATGCACCGGATCCGCGCGCCCGGGGAGACGGGCGTCGTGCGGCGCAGACGCCGCCCCGAGGACGCCGTACAGCACGAGGCCGGTGGTGTAGTAGAGACTCATGCCGTGGACGCGGGCAATGTGGGTGACGATGTCCGAGCCGAAGCCCGAGCTGGGCCGGGCGAGGGGGTCGCAGTTGGGATCGCCGGCCAGCCGGCACACGACGCCGAGCCATTTGAGGAGCTGCCGGTCGTGTTCCCAGCACTTTGGGACCAGCTGGAGTCGCAGGGCTGTTTGCTCGGCGGGATCGGTGCGGGATTGCATCTTGTCGAAGTCCTCGACGAGTCCCGGCATGTCGACCAGGACGTCTACGAGGACGTCTTTGAGGTCCCTGGGGATTGCCTGCCAGGGAATGGTTTTCCATTCGGGAGTGCTGAGCGCGAGCCGTTTCCGCTGTAGCAGTGCGGACAGGGCCTAGAAAAAAAGGGGGGGTGAGAATCCTGGCAGATAGATAGATGAGATGCTGTGGGGGATTTTCTTTTCTTTCTTTTCTTTTTTTTTTTTTTTTTTCAAACACAAAACTCACCATTTCCACTCTCTCATCGGCAAATACGTGATGGGCGTCGCCATTGATGTGCGCGACGGGGGTTCTAGCGACGAACAATGCGAGTTCGCCCGCATGGTGACCCTGCCAGTCTTGATGCTGGTCCGACACCCGCCGGTCGCCTTGCTGAGAGAAAGCCTGTAAAATGCGAGACGACGTCAGCAGTTAGAAAATGCTGGGGTTTGTCGCATGTCATCCAGCGACGGAAGCGCCTACTTCAAACATGCTCAGCAGCTTCACCGTTGCTATCAGCGCATCCCTTCCGGCCCCCTGGGAGACGCTCAACGACCTTCTCAGGTCGGCCAGCGCTCTCCCATACATTTTCGGCCCTTCTCTCAACATCCATACGGTCCCGTGGCGTCTTCCGGTGATGAGCAGGCAGTTGGCCCACAAGGCATACCGCAGGGAGTTGTCCTCTCTGTACAGCTTGCGTGCAGTTTCGGTCCATGTGCATGTGTAGCTCCTGGAAGCGCTCGCCGGAAGAGGCCGCCCGGAGGGAAAGTAGGCCTCCCAGAAGAGGTCGATGCATCTCCTCTCGTACTCGGGTCGCGCCAACAAATGCGGATTTGTGATGTCGCTGGCCGCCTGGTTGCGTGGGTTGCGTGGGTTGCGCTGCCAGGAAGGATTAGAGGTGGAGGGGACACCGGACACACCGTAGCCTATCTGTCGGCTGCGCTGCGTGCTCACGACGAAGACGCGCTTGGTGTCGTAGCCTTCGCACTCCAGCCCGGCCTTTCTGCACTGGGCGCATTGGGGTCTTTCGAGATCGCACTAGGTTCCTCACCATGACATGACACAAGTCAGCCCACCTGAAGCACCGAATCACTGTCTATGCAAGCCTTGTCTACCTACGCTGGCTCGACCGCGATTTGAAACAAACACTCACTCACCCCTTTTCTTCGCCTTCGGCATGTGGTGCACGCTTTGGAGCGGCCAGGAACTCCAACCATAGTGGCGGACGGGCTAGGTCGGAATCCGGGAGCTGGTTATGGGGCGCAAATTCAGGCTTCTTTGGGAACGGCCCAGGCCAGAGAGGTGATAATAATAATGTAGCATCCCCCATTCTCAAGTTCTCAACCCCATCCATCGGCTTCCATAGTCGGCACGCAACTTTCCTGCCGAGTCCTACACTAGAACGGGCCATGAGCCTCCTCCCAGCACCGCTGCTTGGCTTCACTTCACGCCCAGGCAGCCGGGCGTGCCAGGGGTATGATGCGCCCCAGCACGAGAGGATTGGTCCAAGGGGATAATAAAAGGGGGGTGAGCATTGGCGCTAGGCCAGAACGAGCTCCAATCCGCGCCCGCCAATCAAGGGCGGTGCCGTCCGCAACACCCGGTTACCCCGGTCCCCCCGGCGATGGACGGTGGTGCGGAGGGCCAACTTACGAGAGAGAGAGAGAGAGAGAGAGAGAGAGAGAGAGTTTGTCATATATCCGCCGCCCCGACCCGCGAACCCCCCGAGGGGCCCGGATCCTAATACCGGCAACTGTAGTCTGTAGGTGGGATGCCGGTCCATCTTGGAGCGGTGCGTGAAGGGACGAGACGGAGTCCAGTCCTCCGAATGCGTGTGACGGCGCCGCCTGGGCTCGGGTATAAGTAGGCAGGACCTGGCCTAAAATGGAGGGAAAAAGAGAGAAGAGTACATACCAGCACAGCTCTCAACTGTTACTCATCAGCCACTCACTCACTCACCACTTCACCTAGTAATTAGCACACATCTAACCCGCCCCCCCCCCCCCCCCGAGTCGCGCAAACAGAACCGCCAACATGCAGTTGATTTTCGCTCCCTTCTTCGCCGGCCTCGCCGCCGCGGGGCTCGTGACCCGCCAGGCCGGCGACCACACCATGGGCTTCATCGGCTGCTCCATGTCCGAGAACGTCGCCCAGGGCTACGTCGCCAACGGCGGCAAGCACATGTGGGGTCCCTACGGCACCGGCGGCCTGGTGGTCCAGTCCTGGACCGACACCAACTCGGCCTCGTGGCAGAAGTTTGACCAGCAGGCGGCCAAGTATGGCAAGCCGACCGAGGTCTGGGTGCAGATCTGCATCTTCTCGTGGCAGGGCGCCACCGACGCCGAGGTCAAGAAGCTCATCACCAACGCCCGCCAACACTCGGCCCCCAACGCAAAGATCTACATCACCGGCCAGCCCATCTACCCGGACAACCCGTCCAGCTGCTTCCTCGCCGGCGCCGACGGGCCCCAGCTGACCGTCAACCTCGCCAAGAAGGCCGCCGCTGACCCCTCGCTAAACGTCATCTACCCCGGCGACTTCAAGCTGATGAGGAACGAGGTCCAAGACGGCTGCCACGCCAACACCGCCGGCCAGAGCTCTCTGGGCAAGCAGGCGCTCGCATTCTGGGGTTGAGCAATCCCAAGAGAGAGATTTTCCTGTTCAGTACATGGATGGTTCCATACAGAAGGGGGAATTTCGAGATGACGGGGCCGCTGCGATGGGTCTTGCGTAACACCTCTTGTATATAGCTTGCGTGGACGCCATAGGTATTTTACGAAAAGTCAACCGCTTTCAATCGCTTTCTGAAACCACCCCCAAGGCGGTCGTGCCGCAATGCTTCTCAGCCCGCTATATTACGTGGCCTGTTACTAACCCGACAGTTGCCAATTTTGTACTACTCGTTGTTGATCAGGAACAGCCGAGATTTGCTTCCCCGAGTGGCGTAAAATCCGGTGATGTGGTGGACCGCCGGGTCTCGGAGGCCTGGGGTTGTCGTAGAGGACGCAAAATCGCCCGCGGTTTGTGTATTAGAGCTAGAAAACACGAGGGAATAAGAATGGAGACGGCCGGAGGGGAAAAGGGGGCAGAGGGCAGATGCTGGTACGTCAGGATACCACACAGCCTTCGTTCGCAGGCCGCTCTCCGTGGCGACAGCTTTGATTAATAGTTCACAGCCTACCACTAGTGAAGGTGAATGAATGAATGGATGAATGAATGGATGAATGAATGACTGACTGACTGAATGAATGGATGGATGGCTGGAAGAAGCTCCAAGCGAATGCCGACCCCTCCCCTCCAAATAAAATACAAACACCCGACAAACTCTGACACTGCGTGACACCGCAACTGGCAAGCAGCCTCACTGTTTCCGCGCTGCCCAAAGCCAAAGCCAAAGCCAAAGCCAAGCTACCGTCCCACCCAACAGAGTCCCAACTCCATCCATCCTCATAACCACCCTCCCCCTCCCCGTCCCCGCCAGATTTCAATCCCGCCTCTTGCCGGCACCAGCACCAGCACCACCAGCACCACCAGCACCGCCGCCGGCCGCAGCGCCCTTGCTCGCGGCCCCCTCGTGCCGCATGCCCTCGCACCCCGTCAGCTTGCCCGCGATCTCCTCGGCGCGGCCGTACCCGCTCTTGGCCGGGTCGCGGTGCTCGGCGGCGGCCTGCAGCGCCGCGCGCGCGTGCGCCTTGTCCTGCTCGCCCGAGGCCGTCCAGGCTTGGGAGCCCGTGAGGTTGCCGATCGTGCTCTGCGGGAAAAAGAAGAAAGAGGCGGGTTTTTGCGAGTTAATTAGGGAGGGAGGGTAAAAGGCGGGTAGGTTTTGGAATTGGGGATGAAGATGGGGATGGGGATGGGTGGTGGGGGAAAGAGAGGACAAGGAGGAGGAGGTGAGGTTGTGTTTTTTTTTGAGCGGGTTTATTTTTTTATTTTTATTATTTTGGCGGGGGGAGTGTGAAGGTGTAATAAGCGAAGGGGAGAACGCACCTCGGCGGCGCCCTTGATGTATTCGGCGTGGGCGGCCCAGAGTCCGGGGTTCTGCTCCCGGTTCTGGTTTTGGGGGTTCTGCGGGTCGTTGGAAGAAGACATGGTGGTCGTCTTGGAATACTCTTCTTCACTTCACTTCTGTATAACGTTTTGATCTGATTTGGAGGTTGGTACTATGTAATGGCAGGAAACAAAAAAAAATTAATTTTTTTGATTAGAACAGTGCGGCATTGAGTATCCCCTCTCAGTCGAGGACAAGGACGTGGTGAGTGACGATATCGTGTAAGTCTGACGTCGGCGACTTGATGACGTCACGAAAGACGGCCTTTGATTACTTCGAGTGCTTCTAACAGTACATTTAGCTTATGGATTTAGCCATACCTCCCCTACCTGGTAGTAACTTGGCCACGCCTTGGTCCGCAATTGACATAACGTTAATTCTGTCTAACTGGAGCAGTAAATGATCTGCGAGTGTCCATGTTACAGTAACTCTTCTTCTGACTTCAGCTAGTGCGGGGCTTGCTTGAACTGCTCCCGAGTCGTATGTGGTGCAAGGTAGTACTTGCGGGCGATGCGGGTCTACCCTGAAACCCCTCCGCCCGAACGTTATCTGGTTGCCGTCTTGGTAGGTGGTAAAAGTGCTCAGGTATCTTCCTTGTGAAGTTGTGATGGTAGGTGTTAGGAATGCGGCCGAGTCAGGGCAGCAGAGTTATTCGCATCCCCGTGGCAACCCCGTGACAACGTGGGACGATTAGAAGGAGGTAAAAAGTTGGAGGGTTGGCACGGGAAGACTCGGATTGGTCCAATTTGCAGTAGTCCACCACATGCAGCCCCTCACCAGACCTGTTGACGATGGCAGAGAGAAACCAATAGCAACAATGGACTTACTGGCACCGGCAAGTAGCACCGCATTCTAGACGCCACCGGACTCTGGTTGGGAGTCCCGACTCATAGTCGGCGCTTTTAGACTCACTTGGCTCCAGCCCCGGGACTGTGGGTGCGCGGGCGAGACGCGGGAGCTGGGCGAATTACTCGCGGCCGACACGAGCCATCAGGCGATTCAGGCCACGTAACCACGAAATCAGACTCAGGTAGACGGTATCACATTCCCTGAAACTGGCCCAATGTGGGTGGCAGAAGGCCGGCTGGCTGAGACATGGCTCAGGTCTTCAGGACGGAGTGTGCACATTTAGTCACGGACGGACCCCCTAAAAATGGCCGAGGGGGCGTAGCGATCGATACCCACGGCCCCTAGCCCGCCACTTACCTTCCAACCAAGCTGCCTGATCATGAAGCTGTTTCTTCTTCTCATGTCCTCGCTCGCAGTTGCGTCACCAATCGGACGGCATCCGTTACACAGACGGCAAATCGCAACCCTCTGCGACCGATATGGATACTGGTCCGGCAACGGATACGAAGTCAACAATAACAACTGGGGCAGTGGGTCGGCAAGCTCGGGCACCCAGTGTACCTATGTTGACGGCAGCTCCAGCGATGGTGTGGCGTGGCATACAGCGTGGACTTGGGACGGCAGTCCGGGGAACGTGAAGAGCTACGCCTACTCGGGGAGACAGATTTCCAGGGGCCACACGATTGCCTCCATCGACAGCATGCCGACATCCGTCTCGTGGCAGTACAACACGAGCGATATCCGTGCAAATGTTGCCTACGACTTCTTCACTGCCGAAGACCCAAACCATGTGAACAGCAGCGGAGACTACGAGATGATGATATGGTGAGTCCAGTTCTGGCACACTATGGAGGAGCGACGTCAAGATGGGAAAATGGACGGACTGACTGCCTACGTGGATATACAAGGCTCGCCAGGTTCGGCAATGCCGCCCCCATCGGTGGCTCCACGGGCACCGTCGCCGTCGCCGGGCAGAGTTGGGACCTCCATGTTGGTAATAACGGTGACATGAAGGTCTACAGCTTCGTGGCAACGAGCAACATGGACAGTTTCAGCGCCGATGTCAAAGAGTTCTTCACCTACTTGGTAGACAACGAAGCCTATCCTGCAGACAGCCAGAATCTGATTGGTGCGTAGGACGAATCAGCAGTAATCCTATCATTGACCAATGCTGACCGCCTCGCTGTGTGCAGTCTTCCAGGTCGGCACAGAAGCGTTCACTGGCGGGCCGGCGACCTTTACCGTGTCTCGATTCTCGGCTGGCGTCGACTGAGCGATATAGCCGAGGCTGCCCAGCGTATGTGGGCAGGCACCTGCTTGGTTTACGTTACGAGAACGATGAGTTGATGACGTGAAGTAATGATCAATGCGACTAATGATCCATGTTCTTATGAATAACGAGAAGGGACGAGGGGTATGCCGAGCCGAGACGTTGGTGTTGAAAACGGAGGCGGAAGCAATGAGTAGAATCCACATAACCCATAACCTAGAATCAATAAAGTTATATACTTCCATCCTGGGTACTATGTAGTAATGATCCTTTGCGCGCCTCGACGCTTTTATCACCCGTCTTCGCAGACTCTGCTCTGATTAGTTTAACTCTAACGCCGCCGATATCTGAGCCGTCTTCTAGGAATATGACACGGATCATATACCTGAAATCATCTGTCTCCTGTTGTGTACCAGTCTTGGCGCTGCTATAGCTAGAACTGGGCCCTGGGCCTTCGAAGGAGGGTTATGTGCACTTAAAAACTCTATGCTCAGCGCCGGCAACACTACTGTATATCATATCTAAAACGGATTCTTCGATTCTGTTGGGTGCGCCGTCGAACGTCGTGGCTTTCAATCTCATGTCAAAATCGTGGATGCGGCTTCCCGTAGCAGGGAGTTCTGAGGTGGCAACTGCTACCTCCGGTGCAGCAATTCCAAGATCCACCCGGCGCCACGATCTTTACTTCCCGATCTTGGCGAGCGTGGGGTGGAGCGACCAGGATGGACATCGCGAATTTACCTTGAGGCGACTTACCCCGCTAAAATATTTCTCGAACAACAGGGATCAATCGGCCCCGGATTTTGGCGGAACGAGACCTGCCGGGTCGTGGGACAGGGGCCAGTATCGACACCGTATTCAGTTTGATGAAGTTGCAATGCGCTTTCGGATATTGCAGAATTGCGGTGAGAAAGCGGGCGGAACGGGAAGATGGCCGACCAAACAACTTGCAGGCTTAACTCACCTTAGTGGTGTGCACTGGCAGCATTGCCGACGGGCCAGCTGGTCGTGTCTGCCACTGGATGCGCCACGTGCGGTCATCATCAAGCGAGCGACATCTGGCAGCCCCTCGAAAGACGTCGCGTTGTTCTTTGCATTCCTTCCCAATGAACAGAAAGGTAGTGCTAGACCCGAAGATGGGGGAGCTCTCCGACGCCACCCTTCAGATGCGGGACGGCCAGTCATCGTGACGACCTTGGCGGAAGTGAAATGCTCGGACCTGAATCTAGACCATAAATGAAATCGCCTCAAGATGCGTACAGTATGTACAGTACTACACTCTCAGTTCAAGCCCATGCCATCGTCGTGGTGGCGAAGTACGGCCAGCCTGCGGCTCAGGCGGCCAATGGGCCGGGGAATAGATGCTCCCAGTCGAGCCTCGGGTTAATGGTGCTGTTGTCTCACCTTGCACAGCCGCGCCTTGTAAGGCTTATCAAGTAGCATCGGAAGTGAGTGCAAATGCCTCCCAACCCCCTGGAAAGGATGCAGACGAGATTCCTGTTGAGGTGTGGCCCCTGTTCTCAACCGCTTGGAGTCATGCACAATGTCCCTATCACTTCTTTGATGCAAGGCACGGCCTAATCCCAGTGTAGCCGATAACGTTAGATGTAATGCGTTGATAAACGAGATGCACCTGAGAAAGGGCGAAAAAGCAGTATGCCGTTTTGTTTGTTTTGCACAACGGGTGGTGCATGGTGTGCAGTCAGGAGAGAACCTCGGCCACCAGCTCCGACGCTTGTTGGTTGCCCCACCAAGGACTTCGAAGAATAAAGGCGCATTCGCCAGTCGAGTTTGCCACGGGGAACAAAGCCGGGAATCTATGCTTTACCGCACCGTAGCCTTCTTCATTCCACTCGCCTGGGCTCGGGAGCCGACTGTGTGGAATTCCACGAGCGGGCTTTGGGCAAACCGCTGGAAGTTTCATCCGAACGGAAGGGGACTGGTCGCAGCGTCCGATTCGCCCTGTCCGAGCAATGCGTCTGCTGTGATTGGTGGTTCGCCGACCGCTTCCGACTCAGCGAGCCTTGCAGATCCCTGCTTATCGCTTTATCAGAGATGCCACCATCCCTGATTTGGTGGCACGGGAGGGCGGTGAGACGGCGCAATGCAGAAATTTTGAGGCAAAAGGCGAGAAAAAAAGTTTTCGGCGTCGCCTACCCCTCCATTTTGGCCTGAGTGGGTCCCGTTGTCCCTGGAGACTTTTTTTTTTGGGCTCTGAGAAAGGCAGTGCACAGGGTGAATCTTTCTTAAATATCTGCCACACGCCCGCCGCCCAAACTCCCTCCTCCTCCTGTTTCCTCAGGTCTCCCTCCTCCATCTTCTTTCTTTTCCGACTGTTTCGTTCCTTCAAGGACGCTCTCCGCTCAGTCTTTACTTGCGACTTCTTCATAGAAGGGCCAAGATAGAGTAGACATTTCGACCCTCCATCGAAATTCTACGGGCTCGACGTTGCAGCCAAAACCGCTCGCAACAGCAGGATACCCGATAGACGCGCGCACATTCGCATTTTCGGATAGACGGCAGGATTGGTTTCCTTTCGAATTCGCGACGCTTATAGACTCCCGGTCTCCTTTCTCGATCCAACATCCTTTTCGAAACCCCCCCAAAAATCAGCCATAATGCCTGCCGCCACATCCCAGGTCGCCGCCGAGAACGCCAAGAGCGTCAAGGTTCTCGACGAGCTGATGCAGAAGCTTACCATCTCCAAGGAGGCCGATGCCATCAAGGAGTCTGCCGGTGCGATCGCTTCGTTCATCAACGGTCGCATCGAGGATCTCGACACCCCCACCAGGTAAGATAGCGCCCCCCACTCTCCCAACAAACCCCGCCCTGCTACCCCTCCACCCATTGCCTCTCGGCTTTTGTCACCATTTCGTGATCTACGAAGGTCGCTTTGTGTGCTGTCGAAGCCGGGCCCACACTCACCGCCGCCTCGGCCGCTCAAGGAAGTGGTTGGGCTGGGCCGCTCTGTCATCGAATCAGATGGCGGCATTTGACGCAGGCACCAATTTATTTTTTTCCCGATTTAAATTTTTTGGGGCGCATTTTCATGCGTCGCACCAAAATTAAAAAATTTAAATTGGAGAATATTGGCGCTGACATGTGATACCAATTTTCAGGACCGTCGATGCCCTCAAGAAGCAGCTCGCCAACAAGAAGGATGCCGTTGTCCGTGAGAAGGCCCTTCTCACCATCCAAGCCATCGCCCAGCACTCCGAGGTTTCGGCCAATGTCGAGCCTTACCTCGTTGTGCTTCTGCCCAGCGTCCTGGCTGGCGCTGGTGACAAGATTACTTCGGTCAAGAACGCCGCCATTGCGGCTACTCTAGCCATCGCCGAGGCGATCAACGCCAATGCCGTCAAGGCCGCCCTTCCCGCGCTCATTGACTCGCTGAGGAACGCCCAGAAGTGGCCTGAGAAGATGACCGTTCTCGACTTCATTGACACCCTCATCCGCACTGCCCCCACTCAGACCGCCATCCGTGTTCCTGAGCTTATCCCTGTTGTCTCGGAGGCTATGTGGGACACCAAAAAGGAGGTCAAGGAGCGGGCCTACAAGACAATGGAGAAGGTGTGCCAGCTCATCGTCAACCGCGATATCGAGCGCTTCATTCCTGAGGTGATCAAGTGTATCGCCAAGCCCGAGAATGTCCCCGAGACGGTGCACTTGCTTGGTGCCACCACTTTCGTCACCGAGGTCCAGGAGCCGACTCTTGCCCTCATGGTTCCCCTGCTCGACCGTGGTCTTGCTGAGCGCGACACCGCCATCAAGCGCAAGTCTGCCGTCATCGTTGACAACATGTGCAAGCTCGTCGACGACCCCAACATCGTCGCTCCTTTCTTGCCCAAGATGATGCCCGGTCTTCAGAAGAACTACGACAACCTTGCTGATCCCGAGGCTCGTGAGAAGACCAAGCAGGCTCTTGACACGCTGGTTCGCGTCGGCAACGTTGTTGATGGCAAGATTCCCGAGGCCCGCAACCATGGCGACATCGCTGTCGTCATGGGCCACCTCAAGGGGGCCATGTCTGGCAAGCACGCCGCGGCTTTCGAAAAGTTCACCCCTGTCGTCGAGTACGCCTCTGCCATCGCCGGCCAGCTGGTTGACGAGAAGGTCACCGATGGCCCCTCCTGGGCTGAGAACGTCAAGCCCTACATCAATGTTGTTGTTGGCGAAGACGATTCTCAGGCTATCGTCGATGCTCTCCGCAAGAGCGCGACCCCCGGCGCTATTGACGATGATGACGCTGAGGAGGATGACGAGGAGGGCGAGGACCTTTGCAACTGCACTTTCTCGCTCGCCTACGGTGCCAAGATCCTGCTCAACCAGACTAGCCTCCGCCTCAAGCGCGGCCAGCGCTATGGTCTGTGCGGTCCCAACGGCTCCGGCAAGTCCACTCTGATGCGTGCCATCAACAACGAGCAGGTCGAGGGCTTCCCCAAGCAGAGTGAAGTCAAGACTGTCTTCGTTGAGCACGACCTGGACTCTGAGGACACTGAGATGACCACCATCGACTGGACCATGAAGAAGCTTGCCGAGGCTGGTGTCACAACCACTCGTGAGGATGTCATCAAGCAGCTCAACGAGTTTGGTTTCACCGAGTACATGACCCAGGGCGAGATCACTGCTCTGTCCGGTGGTTGGAAGATGAAGCTGGCCCTGTGCCGTGCCGTCTTTGAGGCCCCCGATATCCTGCTTCTCGACGAGCCTACCAACCATCTCGATGTCAAGAATGTGAAGTGGCTCGAGGACTACCTCATCAACTCGCCCTGCACTTCGATCATCGTCTCGCACGACAGCGCGTTCCTTGACAACGTCTGCCAGCACATCGTACACTACGAGCGCTTCAAACTCAAGCGTTATAGGGGCAACCTGAAGGAGTTTGTCCGCCGTGTGCCGTCTGCTAAGTCCTACTACGAGCTCGGCGCTTCCGAGATGGAGTTCACCTTCCCGGAGCCCGGCTTCCTCGAGGGTGTCAAGACCAAGGCTAAGGCCATTCTGCGTGCCACCAAGATGAGCTTCCAGTACCCGGGCACGTCTAAGCCGCAGATCACGGACATCACCTTCCAGTGCTCGCTCGGCTCGCGTATTGCCGTCATTGGCCCCAACGGTGCTGGCAAGTCTACTCTCATTAACGTCCTCACTGGCGAGCTCATCCCCACTGGCGGTGAGATCTACCAGCACGAGAACATCCGTATCGCATACATCAAGCAGCATGCCTTCGCCCACATTGATAACCACCTCGACAAGACCCCGTCTGAGTACATCCAGTGGCGTTTCCAGACTGGCGAGGATCGTGAGACCATGGATCGTGCCAACAAGATCATCACCGAGGCTGATGAGGAGGCCATGAACAAGATCTTCAAGGTTGAGGGTAGCATGCGCCGCATTATCAGCATTCACAGCCGCAGGAAGTTCAAGAACAGCTACGAGTACGAATGCTCGTTCGCTCTTGGCGAGAACATCGGTATGAAGAACGAGCGCTGGGTGCCTATGATGACTGCCGACAACGCCTGGCTGCCCCGTAGCGAGCTGCTCGCTTCTCACCAGAAGATGGTCGCTGAGGTCGACATGAAGGAGGCACTCGCCTCGGGCCAGTTCCGTCCTCTGGTCCGCAAGGAGATCGAGTCCCACTGCGCCAACTTTGGTCTCGATGCCGAGCTGGTGTCCCACTCGCGCATGCGCGGTCTCTCTGGTGGTCAGCGTGTCAAGGTTGTGCTTGCCGCTTGCTCGTGGCAGCGTCCTCACTTGATCGTTCTTGACGAGCCTACCAACTACCTCGACCGTGACTCTCTCGGTGCCCTGTCTAAGGCGCTCAAGAAGTTCGAGGGTGGTGTGATCATCATCACTCACAGCGCCGAGTTCACTAAGGACTTGACTGAGGAAGTCTGGGCTGTCCTTGACGGCAAGATGACTCCCTCCGGCCACAACTGGGTCCAGGGCCAGGGCACTGGTCCTCGTCTGAAGGGCGATGATGGCGAGGAGGAGGAGAAGTTTGATGCCATGGGCAACAAGATCGAATCAACCAAGAAGAAGGCTAAGCTTTCCAGCGCCGAGGCGCGGAAGAAGAAGAAGGAGCGTATGGCCCGCCGGAAGCGCGGTGAGGAGGTATGTCGATTCCGTGCCTCGCTCAAAGGTACTTGCCAGAAGCTAACTGATTTGATAGGTCTTCAGCGACGAGGACGATTAAACGTCTCGCCCTGTGGTCTTTCTCATGGCTTTAGCGTCACGATCGGGTATACAAAAGTTGCTTTCTTTCTTTATGGGTTCGGGTTGCATGGTCTGGCCTTAATGGGATTATGTCTTTCATGTTTCGTCAGGATGATCGTAATGCCTTTGACGACCCCCGCTCTGTATCTATGGCTGGTTACGTGGAGGACTTGTCCATCCAGGACTGGAGACCCTAGGATGGTTGGTCGGCATTCTCCATTGGCCGGACAGGAGGGAAGATACCAACACGGATGGGCGGGAGTTCTCTCATGGATAGAGGACAATATAGGTCATGATGATCAATCAATGAATGTTCTACGAGTGCTCTGATGTTGTGCGTGGAGAATTGTTTGTGCCTGCTCTTGAAGAGGTTGAACACGTCTGAATACTTGCTGCGAGCACAGATGCTCATATCGATATCACAAAACGCTTGTGGCCGACTGCCCGGTCAACGAGACACGGCAAGAGCATGAGAACAGAGAACGGGCATCTGATTCGGACCCGAATTAACTTCGTCTCTGCTGATCATTGCTGATCATCCATGACTGTCGGTTATTGAAGAAAGCGCCAATCTCCGCCCCCAGTTTATGATTGCCATGGAGGAATCATTGTCCGCGAGCGCATTACCCGTAACCTGGCCTAGCCTATACCATCCGAAACGCCGGCAAATCCACAGACGCAAACTTCCCTCCATGAGGTCGAAACATTCTATAAGACGCCACCAACTTCTTCTTTCAAGCGTCCTTTTGTTTCTGCTTCTTGCCAGCATGGTCGGGGTCGGATGGGTCAGATGTGGGTGCATTGGGGAGCTCGTTGGCGACTGCCTCCGCTTCGGCCTCGAGCTTGGCCTCTTTATCCCGCTTCTCTTCTTCGTTGTCGGTCGTGGATTCGTCATCGCCCTCACGGACGGGAGGGAAGTAGAGCCTGTATAGACAAGACAGTCGTCAGTCAGCCGAGTATGTTCCCCAACAAACAAGAGGAGAGGCGGGGCCAGGCGTACGGAATAAACTCATTATACGCATCCACATCCTTCATCTCAAACGTAACAATCACCACCTTGTCTATCTTGTTCCCGTCCGGGCCCTCCAAGAACCGGCGAATCGCGCTCAGCGCCGCCGGGGCCGCATCGCGGCTGGGGTAGCCGTAGATGCCTGTGCTGATGGCGCTGAACGCCACGCTGCGGCACCCGTGCTCGGCTGCCAGCTCCAGGCTCCGCGTGTAGCACCCCGTCAGCAACCGCTCGCTCTTGGCGTGGTCGTACGGGTCGTACACAGGGCCGACCGCGTGGACGATCTTGCTGCTGGGCAGGTTGTAGCCGTTGGTGATCTTGGCGGAGCCGGTGGCGCAGCCGCCTAGCGTGCGGCACTCATCGTAGAGCTCCGGGCCCGCGGCACGGTGGATCGCGCCGTCGACGCCGCCGCCCCCGAGGAGTGAGCGGTTGGCGGCGTTGACGATCGCGCCGAGGGAGAGGGTCGTGATGTCCCCCCGTAGGAGCCCCACGCGGTCGTTGAGGGATTTGGATGGGGTGGGCAGGGTGGTGCCGGTGTTGGGACCCAGCAGGGTCGTGGGGAGGGGTGTACCGGGGGACGCGGCAGAGAGTTTGTGGAGTTTATAGAGGAGGGAAAGGGAGGGAATTTCGGAAGCTGTGCGGGGAGGTGCCATTTTGCCGGCTAGATGGCGCAGCGACATGTGAAGGCGGGTTGGAAAAACCAGTGATGGTGGTGTTAGTGAGGTCGGCCGGGGATCTCGTGCTGAGAGAAGGAAAAAAGAGCGGACTCGTGTGATACGCCGATGCCGGGGTCAGAAGGGAAATCGATTAATGACAGCTTTCCCATGTGTTGCCGATGCGCAATGTGCGGGAGGGTAGGTACCATGCAATGAGAAAGAAAAGAGTGGCTGAAGAAGTGTACTGTTGCGGCAATAGCGGGGAGTGAGACAGGGCACTCGCCGGAGAGAAGGGCGGGGTTGCTAGGGCACAATCGCCCTCAGTGGCTTCCTAGTTGCACTTTGTCATGAAATACAACACCACAAGTCGACATGGGAAAGGGATTGCCATGGCTTGAGCCACAATAGTCAATGCAGCACATGCACGCGAGAAATAGGGCCGTTGCACTCGTCGAACTCAAAAACGGGACCAGGCCGGTCTGGACCTTTCCATGCAGCAACTAAGATCAGTAAGATGAAAGCAACCAGTGGAGAGCGAAACGGTCCCACCATCCAATTACCCCGCCATACCCTTGGTGAGTTTATCTTATCTAGCCACTGAAACGAACCCTTGTCGCGTGGGGCCGATTGCTTCGGCCGGCCCCTCCCTTCTGGTTGGACCCCTCCATAATTTTGTCAGGCCGAACGGGAAGCAGCTTGACTCACACGGGATGGTGAAGAATATATAGCAGCACTCAAGTCATTATCTCGTCGGCATTTGCCCATTGTGTGACTTTGGAATAACAACAGTGCCTGCTGTGCGTTTGTCTTTTTGTTCCGACTGTTGACCTCGACATAGCTCAACCACCCAGCGCACAATCATTGTCCAAAAAAAACCGAGAATTGCGATTCGATCAACCCTCGGCCAAGTCCACCAAAAAGCGATCATGGCGGACGGTGTCGCAGATGCCGCTGCTAAGTTGCAACTCGGTGATGCGCCAGCTGACAATGGGGCGAAACTTCAGCTCGACGAGGAGACTGGCGAGTGGGTTTCCAAGGGAGAGCTGAAGAAGCGGCTTGCGAAACGCGCGAAGAAGGCACTCAAGGATAAGAACAAGGATACAAAAGACACGGCAGTGGCGCTCAAGGTTGCCCAGGATGGCGCCGCGCCTAAAAAGCCCAAGGAAAAGACAGAGGAGGCTCCCATCGACACAGATGCCATGTTCAAGCAGGGCTTTCTGAACGATGTGTACAACGAGCGCCCCGAGAAGGCCGTATTTACACGGTTCCCGCCTGAGCCCAATGGCTTCCTCCATATCGGCCACGCCAAGGCAATTGCTGTCAACTTTGGATTCGCCAGGTATCACGGTGGCAAGTGGTATGTGAAGTGTCTGCATTAGAGTACGCATCAGACAAGATCTGACTCTGACTGCCACCTCATTAGCTATCTTAGATTCGACGACACCAATCCCGAGGCTGAAGAAGAGATTTACTTTACCGCTATCGAAGAGATGGTGCGCTGGCTCGGGTTTGAGCCATACAAGATCACGTACTCGAGCGACAATTTTGACTTACTCTACGAGCTGGCCGAGAAGCTCATTTCACTCGACAAGGCCTACGTCTGCCACTGCGGGGGTATGTTTCGTGTTGCCGAGTCCATCATTCTAAGGCTAATGCGGTTGATAGACGAGGAGATAAAGCTTCAGCGCGGTGGTGAAAAGGGGACCAGCCCCCGGTTCCGGTGCAAGCACGCCGAGCAGTCTGCCGAAGAGAACCTCCAGAAGTTCCGGGACATGCGGGATGGGAAATACAAGCCAAGGGAAGCCTTCTTGCGCATGAAACAGGACGTACGTAGGCCGGTACTTGGCTCTGACCTCAAACTGACAACCTCCAGATCACGGATGGCAACCCGCAAATGTGGGATCTTGCCGCTTACCGTGTGCTCGATAAGCCTCATCACAGGACCGGCTCCAAGTGGAAGATCTATCCGTCGTACGATTTCACTCGTAAGTTATCCCGGCCCAAAGTTACGCATCAGTGGTTGCTAACTCTGCCAGACTGCTTGTGCGATAGCTTCGAGGGCATCACGCACTCGCTTTGCACCACAGAGTTCTTCCTCAGCAGAACCTCGTACGAATGGCTGAACAAGCAGCTCGTCGAGTTCCAGCCCATGCAAAGGGAATACGGCCGACTTAGCATCTCAGGCTCCGTGCTTTCGAAGCGCAAGCTGAAGGAGCTAGTAGACAAGAAGTTTGTCCGAGGATGGGATGATCCGCGTCTCCACACATTGATCGCCGTTCGTCGGAGAGGTGTCCCCCCAGGTGCCATTCTTGAGTTCGTCAACGAGCTGGGTGTCACGACAACAAACAGCATTATCCAGTTCTCCCGATTCGAGCAGACGATTCGGCGCTACCTCGAACGAACGGTACCGAGATTGATGCTTGTCCTTGACCCTGTGCCCGTAGTCGTTGAAGATGCCGATGAATTTGATGGGACGGAACTCTCGGCTCCGTTCTCGCCCAAGAACCCCGCCATGGGCGAGCACAAGATCAAGTTTACCAAGACGGTCTACATCGATCGATCCGACTTCCGTGAGGTCGACAGCAAGGACTACTTCCGTCTGGCGCCTGGCAAGACGGTTGGCCTGCTCCAGGCCCCCTTCCCTATCAAGGCCACAAGCTTCACCAAGGATGAAAGTACGGGCAAAGTTACCGAGATCCGTGCCGTCTTTGACCGCGAGACGAAGAAACCTAAGACGTTCATTCAGTGGGTTGCCGCGGGTGAAGGCTCTGGTTCCCGGAAGTGCGAAGTGCGGTTGTACAATCCGCTGTTCAAGTCGGACAACCCGGCATCTGCCGAGGGTGGGTACCTTAATGATATCAACCCGGAGAGCGAGGTGATCTATCCGAACGCAGTCATTGAGTCGGGCTTTGACGAGGTCAAGGCGCGGGCTCCCTGGCCCGAGGCCGCGGGCGAGGACAAGCTCGGCAAGGGCGGCCCGGAGTCGGTGCGGTTCCAGGGGATGCGTGTCGCGTATTTTGTAAGTTCCTCCGGGTGTTTGGTTTGGGTTTGTTGAAGTCGTACTAATGATGCCCAACAGGCTGTGGATTCGGACAGCACTGATGACAAGATCGTCCTCAACCGCATAGTCTCGCTGAAGGAGGACAAGGAGAAGAGCTAAGTCTCACGCGGACGACTATGTGTCAGGTGGCAGTTTCAAGCCAGATTAGTCACGGACAGCCGCTTCGCTGAAGTGTATTGGAGATCGGAGCTCATCGTTGGCAACATGGTACTCTTGCTGTGCCTCTATACGTAGTGATCTGTGTACGACGGTTCCACTCAAAGGTCCACTGACCTGACTGCGTTGAACCAACGCTGCCTTGTCGGAGCCCAGAGGTAGGCATCAACCCGGTCCACGGATCCTATTCTGTCAGGCAAGAGGCTGGGCAGTAACACGCGTCCTTCTGTCCCACTTCGTTCTCTCTTGTCTTGTTTCTGTGATCGATAATCCCACAGTGGGTCATCGGTATGCTGATTGAGCAACTCAGCGTTGACATGGCATGTCGTCACTTGCTACACGTCAATCCCCTTGCCCTCAAAGACCGAATAGTCACCATGCGGTCTCACAAGACAGAAGCCGGCTACCCGTCACCCCAATAATCTATCATGTTTAAGGCCCCCCTCCCTTCCGGATCTCTTGTCGTAAATTCTTTGCTTCCAAAAGTTATTTCTCTCTCAAGTTGGCCACACAACCAAAACAACATCAGCCCCCCTCAAACGTGTACGAGGTCTTCTATTCACCACCTCGACGCTCCTCCCATCAACCCTCCGCGCCAACAGCCACCCGCCGCAACCATCACAGCCATTTTAGCCACCGCCAACCCGGCAGACAGCTAGACAGACAGGAATCAATGTTCTCCATAACAATCAACCAACCCCACCCCTACTCCTTTTCCTCCTCTTCCTCCTACTCCCGTCGCCGCGGCCATCGTTACCGCCAAGGAAACAACAATAATAACAACAACAACACCATCCACATTTCATGCCACTGCACCACCACCAACAACAACAACAGCAACTGTTGTTACCCAGGCCGGTACTGCCCCCGCTGCTACTTCCCGTCTCACCCCACCTCGACCTCGACCTCCGTCTACAACATCTACGACAACCGCTGCAGATCTTGTGGGAGATACAATTGTCGCTGCGGTTACCGGCGGTACGGCTACGGTTACGGCTACGGCGACGGTTTCGGCTCTCGTGCTGGTTGGTGAGGGGGGAGAGGAGGAGTGGTTGAGGGATTATTGGGAGGCGTGGTGTTGACCAGTGGGAGAGGGATGTGGAGAGGTCTATTGCTGCCCGGGGGCT
>JAMAKP010000026.1:72107-101036 GCA_023628455.1 Chaetomiaceae sp. B2702 | reverse complement strand
GCTGGGACTGGGACTGGGACTGGGACTGGGACTGGGACTGGGACTGGGACTGGGACTGGGACTGGGACTGGGACTGGGACTGGGATTAGAGGGTTCCATAGACCAGTTACCAGGTACAACACTATAAAAGACGGAAACGATATCCATGCCCTTGTATTGTGCTCGTTCCCTCTCTGTGATGCTATCAAGCGCCTCTTGTGGGACAGCGGCGCGGGCTACCCCCTGGTAAATCCTCTCAGCCAGCGATACTTTGTGGGCCCTTGTCTCATACAGCCAACGGAGAAGCATCGACCCTGGGAGGGGAATCTGTTACCTGTTTCCTGCCGGATCGGCCTCTGGGGCTTGTGAACTGGGGACGCTGCCCATGTGATGGTTGTGACACGTGCCGCAGTTGGAGACGGATGGACCTGAAAGGAGAGCTGGCCCAGTGCACCGTAGGTAGGCAGACATTCAGAGGAGGCAAATCATGCATCAGATTGTCCAGCCCGTTCGCTAGTGCCGTTTTGACTGGTGGTCCCCTGGCGCGGCGCAGACGACGGGCTCACCAAGATGATGTAGTGATTGCCGGATGGGGCGCGAGGACAAGTCATGAGTTGAAAGCACCCGGCACGCGATCAGACCGCAGGACTGTTTCTTTTTGAGGCCAGATTGTAGTTTTGACAGCCAATAGCAGGCAGGGCATATGGTTGGTTGCCCAGCAGAGAACTGGCGAGGACGAGACTGTCATTCAAAGCACAAAACCCTGGCAGATGTTCACCTTGACCGGGGTCAAAATTAAACGGCCGGGAAGCTACTACGTAGCTTGGTACCTAGAGCTCGATGATGCGGCTCTCGGGCACCATATGCGGAGTTCAGTCATGGCTGGCATGGCGGTTGCAAATCCAGTCAAATGCCATATATACCCCTAGCCCAAATATACTCCCCCCTATTTTTTTCTCCTCCCCCAGCATTAGTTATAGAGCAACTATTTGACGATGACGGTCACCAATGCTTCCAGCTGCTTGGCTACGCCTGGACGGCGCCTACAATGTCTCCGATAGCGGATGGGCCTCTGGCATCATTATACTATAGCAATGGTTGGCTCGGTTAAGGTGGTGATGCGAGAGTCCAACTACAAACGGCAAGTGGCTGCAAAATCGTTGAAGACCGAGGGAGGCTGCTATATGGTTGGAACTTTGTACTGTCTCCTATCACATACGACCATATCCACAAGAGAATTCGGGATCCCGTCCGCTCTCCCCTAGACAAACTTGTGAGAGCCAGACTAGTAGTTGGGTCGGTGACGACCAGCGAATCCCTGGTGTTGTATGTTTTTTTTTCCTTTTTCTCCGAGTTCGGTGGCCTTAGGGGGGAATGTGTCTATTATTAGCTGTTGATGGGCTTGGCAAATCTATGAAATCGAGTCAAATCAAATATGGCTTTATATTTGTTTGTCTGGTGGGTTGATTTGCGTTGCATTTGCCTTGATTTGTTTGCTTTGACTTGCTAGGTTTGACTTATTACGGGCCTTGAAAGAAATAGAGGCATGCTTCCAGGCATCTATCAGCATGGGGACGATACGACCAAGCCGAAAACAATGCGAGGGGAATTGCCCAACATCTAGATGCTTGCGACCCCATAGCAAGAATCCCTCTCAGGATGCGGTATCTGGCAGGCGTATGAGTGAATGTGCAGGGATAGCTTTACCGACTCTTTGTCGGTGTTTTTACTTTGTGAAGGGCTTCGGCAACTGCGTTCTACTTTATTGTGGACAGGAGGAACTCACAAGCTTTCTGGGGGCGACATCATTAGTGTAGAGGTAGGAGCTCCGGTCTACTCGCTGTTATTCTGCTAAACCCACAGTGTCCACGACCGTACGCTTATCGCACAAGCCAGCTTGCGAAGTATATATACATGTGCGGCAGGCAAGCCGTCCCAGCAGCACCAGGTCTTTCCAGAGACCAGTATTCCATACCATCCCCGCTTCGTTGCACTGCTGGTGCACAAGCCCTGCTTGGCGTCCTTGAAATCAACCCCCCCCCCCCAGCCGGGATGACAAAGTGGCCTGGCTAAACTACCGTACCTGACCAATCATCTCTGGACCGTTTTCGTGGTCCTAATAACAGTAGTCGTGGTGGGTGCGGCTCTGTTTGTGGTGGCGGTGGTGGTGTTGGTGGCTGAGGCTCTGTTGGTGGTGGTTGTCGCGGCCCTGGTGGTGGTCGCCGCAGCCTTGGTAGTAGTTGTCGCGGCCTTGGTGGTGGTCGTCGCGGCCTTGGTAGTAGTCGTCGCGGCCCTGGTGGTGGGAGTGGCGGACTTGCTGACGGTGGAGGTGCTTCCTTCGGTGTCGACCCTCCTCTTCTTCTGAGCGGTGCCCGTCTTTGTTGTCTCGATATCCGTCTTAGGAAGAAGAGTACCAGTCGTGGTAGTGTCCATATCCTTGCGCTTGACATTGCGGCCGGATCTGGTAACATAGACTATAATAACGGCCATGATTAGCCATTCATTCGGCCCCCCGTGTAACTCGCTGGTCCCTGAAGCAGGGTTGTGAAAAGACAAACTTACTCTGCTCCTTGTCCTTTTCGAGCTTTGCCGCGTCGTAGCGGTATCTACGGCTCAGTGTGCCATAGATATAGGTGCCGTTCGACCGAGCTTGTGTGAAGGCCAGATGCGGATGCTCAACAAGGCAATCGTCGCCGTACTTGGATCTGGCTGTCGTCGCGTTGGCGGTTATTGCGATGACGCGATGGGCATGGATGGGCGTTCCCGTAGCGCTGGGCTTCGTGTAGACCTAAGCCAAAATACAGAAAGTCAGCGAAGTTCATCCTGTGTTGAGCGGAGACAGCGCATAGTTCGTTCCGAAGCCAGGAATGGACGAAACGTACCTCAACATCGCCAACCTGAAGAGGCAGATTTGAAGCCACCGGATAATATCCCTTCAGGGCATCTGGGTGCGGTTCACTTGATCAGTGAAAAAATGTTCGGAAAAGGCTCCCAACTGGGTTCTCCCTTACACATATCGTCCAGCCTCGCCATGTTGGCAGGCGTCAGCTTGCGGGTGGCTCTTCCATTTTCCACGATGGCAGAGGCGATGCAGTTGTACCGATTGGTAGGCCCGCTGACAATACGGAACTCCCCTTCGTCCAGATCCCATGCCGTTTTCATCTCATGGTTGAAGGCAGCAATCTGCTCAGCAGTAGGAGTGGTCGCCATTGTTCAGGTGTCAAGACTTGAAGTACGAGTACAACTAATATTTGATCAACCGGACGCTAGGTGCGGTAGGGAATGAAAGGCGTCGAGCTGGAGCGCTGACACGATGATATTTTTTTGATAATGGGATGGGGATCTAGGGGGTTTGGATACATTGTCGACATGCCGGTTGGGAAACTCGAGGTATACTTATAGTCCCGCCAGCGAGCTGTTTCCTATGGAGAACATACTCGTATAGAGACGGTTGCGGTTCATGGTCGAGGTGGGCGGGCCGCTGTCCTGCTCCCTCTTTCCCGGCCTCTATCTTACGTTTGGCTCCCTCTCCCTTCCCGTGCCTCCTTGCCCGTGCGTGGCTGGCTGACATTCCGCCGTGCATGTTTCGAGATGAGACGGTGATTATGGCAACTTTCCGCTCTTGGCCTTTGTTTTTCCGTGATTGCCGGCTTCCGTCACTCGGAGTTCATGCGTGAGCTATTGATTACCGCACATGGCGCGGAACCGCTGCGGCGCATACCCTATCTGTGTTTGTTGGCAGTGGTCGAGAATGTCACGATGTTGGCCTGGTCGTTATGTCGAACAGGGCTGCGGCGCGGTAACGCCTAGGGAGTGAGGTAGATACGCGGTCGTGCTCCAACCGACGGATAATCCGGGTAGCGGTAAATATGCATTCCTTGGTGTGTTTTGTTCAGCGTCAAAGTGGGCATCAAGCCACCAGATACCGTATGTACTGTGGTTACACCGTCCCTTTGCGTATTTTTAGCAGCCACCAAATCCAGCACCGCCGTCTTGGGCTGACTCTACAAGCCGACCGAGGGAGCCAGGGACTGACTAACGGCCATAAGCCTGCGCCTTGCGCGGGGGCACACGCTGGGTGCCGAGGCGAGAGAGTGTTTGCACTAATAGTGATTAGTTAGTTACTGTACGTAGTCGAGGAGGAATGCTTCTTCGAATGGAAATGCACGAGTAAAATTAGAACAACGTGTTTCTTAGCCCCGCATTTTTGTTTCACCTGGCCGCCCCGTTCCCGTCTCCGATTTGAAACTTAAACTTCAGTCATCACCGCCATTGATTGGGTCCAGCCTCCGTCTCTTGACTTACTACTCAGGTAACCCACCTGGGTACAGTACCTACCTAAGCTGCCAGCGACTTCCCTCTCGGCCAGCCCACGTCCGGTTCACGCCAGTACTCCCGAATGCAAACAATATGGGCTATTTCAGCAACTGCCGGCCCGACCAGCGGTTCTCGTTGGCAAAGAGGACGATCGGGCTCGACGGCAACAGTCCCGTCGCCGTCGTCATCGACTGGGACCAGAGGCGCACTATCCAAGTAGTAGCCAAGTCTTCGGGTGATGTGGATGACGATGACGATTTCTTCTTCGATGCCCTCGCACGACACATCGACCATCTTTCGCCCGATGCTGTTGAGATCACTGTTGGGCCCGAGGGCGAACTGCTCTCCACCTCTTGCGATCCTGATCTGGACTACACCGAGATACCCAACTATCTTCCGCGCAGCGCCTGGTCACCCGAGCTGCCAACCGTCCGCCGGTCCGAACTCACCGAACTTGATCGTCTCGGTGTTCAGACCGACCTCGTAGCCTACCGTGTCGGATCCGAAACGCGCAACGTGTGCTTCAAGTACTACATGACCAGGAAAAACTTTGCTGTCGTGTGGCATGAAGCCCACTGTATCGCCAACATCCCCCAGCACCCTAACATCGTCTCCTTTGACAGCATCGTCGTTGATAGCGTAGATGATGGCGAGGACAAAGTTCTCGGCTTCACCACCAAGTTCGTTCCGGGAGGCACCGTCCTGGACAATGTGAGCCGAGTCTTCAGGCTCAAGTACTTGAAACAACTGATAGAGGTGCGTCGCTGCCGTGCACGCTCGCCAAAGTACCAGTATTTAATTATCTCCACAGGCTGTCGACTTCCTCAACCTCAGACTAGGCATCGTCCATGGCGATATTTGTCCCTGGAACCTCCTGATCGACGAAGCGACGGACGACCTCAAGGTCTTTGATTTCAACTATGCGGCGAAGCTCGGGTGGGAAGGAGATCCAAACTACCGCGTTGCGTTTGGGTACGAAGAGGAGCGCAACGACGTCAAGGGCACGGTATTCGCTCTCTATGGCATCATCACGCGCGACATGCACTTCCAAGAGGAGCTATACCCCGAAGAGCAACACGCCTCGGACGTGCTCGATCTCGAAGAATGGGAACAACACAATGACGTGCAACTCGACGCGCCCGTGACAGAGTACCGTGCCGTGCTCGACAAATGGGTTGCACGGAGGGCGGCCATCGACGACGAGATGACGCACTACACCCAAGCCCCGGACCGCATTGACTGGCCGGACGCGCCACCGCTCCCAGAAGTCGAATACTTTGGAGAGATGGTGCGGGTGCCTTCGCGTCTGAGGCAGGAGCTGGTCAGTAAGGGAGAGAAGTTTTGCCGGTGGCAGAGACCGGGCAGCCACGAACTCCCGCTGCCCGCTGGGAAGCGGCTTCTCGCCACAGGCGAGGTTGTCGATGAGGAAATAAATGTGGCTTAATAAAAGAGGCGGAAGGGAAAATGCATCTGTCTGCACCCAGGAGGACCCGCCGGGTTCAACAATTGCGTGGCGCTTACGGCACTCAGAGGTGACTATTCGCACCCGCGGGTGGCCTCCGAGCACCGGGAACGAGACTCGTTTCAGGTCCTCGACGCTTCCCTCTCTTTCCGCCCCCCTTCCACCTTTTTCGGATCCGAGGGATTCAAGCAATTGGCTAGCTTTGGTATAGTATTTTGGAGCCCTTTCTACCAACCCCAATAATGGCAACCTGGTGGTCTGGACCGCGAAAGAAATCGATTTCGTCTTTGAGGCTGGTCGGGTTCCCTTGAAGATCGCAGGATTCCTATGGCCAACTGCGATGGGGTGCTGTCTGTGTGAATCATGGTCACCGGAGAAAGCAGAGAGACTTGGGGGTATATGGATCTGCGCAGACTATGATGGGCCTTGTATACCCGCTGTCCTGCGACCTCTGCCTGAGGGATGAGCGTCGCCTCGATAGGGTGGAGAGGTACCTCTCCTGCCAGAACCGCCAGCATCGCAGAGCTCAGGCTACCTGGGAAAACGGCGGTGCGGAGGGTGTATATAACTCCGCGCTGGATTACTGCCTTCTTATCGCCTCCCACACTTTGGTGCGCATGGGAACCCATTCTAGAGCCTATGACATATAGCCGCAATAAAAGCACTAGAAAAAAGAACAGGATGGGAGCTCACAAGGCATAGGAAGACCTGATGGATGTATGGGTACGGATGACTAAAATGGTTTATTTTGTGAAGCGGGACGGGCAGACAGAAGACGGAAAGGCAGAGTGCGGGCTGGCGGAAGACTGGTTATCTACCACTTGCCTGGTAGAGGGAGCCACATCGCCGGATTTGGGTTTCAAAACGAGTTATAGAGGCAGTCTAGGAGGCAATTATTATCTCCGTCGGCACACACGTGGGGTGACGTTACCAGTCGGGAAGCGTTCAGTCATGCCTAAAGAAAATACAGCGTTCGTTCATATCCCAAGCGGAAACGCCACATCGCACAGCTGCCGCAGTTGTGAACCACCCGTCATTCACTCCACACTACAACCCTCCACCTCCACCCCTGCAGCAACTTGATATCGTCCTCGGTGAGGTCCTCGCGGCCGTCCTGAATCTTTGCCGCGAGCCGCTCCAGCCGCCTCGACACGGACCGCGCCACACGCAGCGAGACTTCGTTCTGGAAGACATAGAGCACGGCAAACACAAAAAAGGCCAGCGTCCCGATGCCCGGCCGGTGGGTCGACGACAGGATGCGCGAGACAAGGCTCTTGCTCTTTTTGAAGGCGTACTCGGTGCTGTTGTCCGACCCGTCCTCGTCGTCCTTGGAACGGCGGAAGAGTTTCTTGACGAGGGGGACGAAGGAGGCGCTGGTGCCGCGTTAGCACTCCCGCTTGACCCAAGCCATCAACTCCCCAACCCCCCCAGCATAAACAGCTCACTAACATACAGTAACCCACCAACATCATCAACAACCAACCTCCCCTGGCCCTGCCCACCCTCAACCCTGAACGACCCTCAAAAAAGGGGGGGGAGGACGAAAGGGGGTGGGAAACAAAAAAACAAAACAAAAAAAAAAAAAAAACTTACACAACCCCCCCAACCAAAACCCTCCTCCACCTGGCCCCCTCCGCCCGCCCAACCACCTCCCCGACCCGTCCCCGCAGCCGCGCCAGCTCCCCCAGCACCAACCCCGTCTGCCCGCGCAGCCGTTCTTCCACCATCCCCGCCACAGCCTGGTGCTCCCCAGCCCCTCCGGCCCCCTCCTCCCGCCCGGGGCGCACGCCATTGACGCCGGCGCCCGCCACGCCGTTGGTCTGGTGGGGCTGGGGTTGGGTCTGGGCGAGCATGGCGCGCTGCCGGTGGAGGGAGAGCAGTTCCTTGAGGGCGGCTTGGGTTGAGGAGCGGGCTGTGTCGAGCGCGGGGTTGTTGCCGGTAGTGCTGGTGATCATGGTATTGGGGAGGGTTGGGGTGATGGCTGATGTTGGCTTTGGTTGTGGTTGTGGTTGTGGTTGTAGTTGTTGTGGCGGTTGTTGTGGCGGTGGGGGGAAGGAGGTTACTGGTGGTGGTAATGGTGGTGGATATGTGGCTGTGGTATGGAAGAAGGGCCTTTCTGCTGGGGGGGGGCCGTGAATGCCATTTTCGAGTTTGGGGGGTGGGTCGGAGATGGGTCTGGGGGACGCATGGGTGAGAGTGAATTGAGGGGGGTCGTAGGAGGTTGTTGTTGGTGAGGTCCATGCTGGGATCTGGTGTGGTGCGGGGGGAGGGGCCGGGTGTGACATGGGGGAGACGGAGGCTGGAGGAAGGGGGTAGCCGCCTTCTAGATCGTCGGGGCGCGGTCGGTAGGGGAGGCTGGAGGGGAATGAAGAAGGTTCGTTGTATGGCGGCCGTGCCGGATCTGATGCTGCCGGAAGAGATCCGTAGTCGACGGGGCCTGGCTGAGGTTGAAGTGGAGGAGGCTGAGAGTGGGGGTCCATGATGGGCTTGTGAGGGGGAGGGGGGCAGAGATGGGGGAGGGGTGATCGGTGATCGGGAGGGAAAACAAGCGATGAAACCAACGAAATACCCGACGAGAAATAGTTAGCAAGGGAAACCCCGAGATTTTAGTTTTGCGTTCAGGTTTTGAAATGTCCAGAATAAATGATGAGTCGGGCTGCCAGATGCCAGCTGAACAGGCCTTGGCCGACCTCCCTGATTGACCGACGATGGTGGCATGTTGGCAGCCCACGTGTGGAGCCAGAGAGGTTAGGCCGGGCGCCCCGCACTCGGCCCGGAGCGCAAGTGGGTCGGACAAAATGCCAAGTCGGTGATTTTCTCTACCTATCTAGGTACCTATGTACCCACCTATGTATTCTGTACTGTAAGTACCTTACCTAGGTATGTAATGATGTACTACAGTGTGTACCTGTGTACAGTACACACAGTATATAACAAACCCCCGGACCCGTTCATTGAGCCTGGAACTGCAGCAACCAAATTCGCAAGGTGGTCAATAATCGCTTCAACCACCTGACAGAACCCCACGTCCAGTCAAGATGCCATTCCAAAATGGCATGGAGCTAATCCTTTAGCTCACTAAAATACAGCGCCATCGCTTTCAAAGTTCCTTTCCCGTGCAAACATGTGCTCGTGCTCGGTGCGTTGGTGCCCGTATTCTCTCTGCTGCGTTTCGACATGGATGAGGAACAAGCAACTATCGCCCAACAGGCCAATCGGATGGACGGCCGAGGCTGCGGTTCCAAGACGGGAAGACATGTGGTAGCGACCGCCGCCGACCGCCCATAGGCTGCCTCCCCTCCCCGACAATGCACCTGCTTGCATCTGGACATGATACTATTTGCTGACACAGTGCCGAGAGCAGGCCGCATGGGATGATATGGGATGGCATCGCTTACTGGGAAAACATCTCCGTGGACGACGAGGGATATAAATAAGTGCCGCAGAGCATCCATTGTTCAGCCTGCTTCTCGTCAGCCTCGACTCGCTTGGTTCGGGCCCCAGATTGGAAGTCTTTTTCAAAACACCATGGCCTTGAACATCGCTGCTGTTGTTGTGGGTGTTGCCGCCACGCTCGGGGCAGCCTCCCCGGTGGCTACGCCTTCTTCCGAGCCGACGACGACAAGCTCGGCATTCCCGTTCCCAACAGAGGGACTTCCAACCTACAATGGAACGGGCCCCTCAATGCTGCGGTTTGGCTGCCACCAGCTCGTCATCGACCGCATTGACCCGCTCATCAACCCGGGGTCCATCCCGTCGTCTCACCAGCACCAGATCGTTGGCGGCGACGCCTTCGATGCCTCCATGCCCCTAGCCGACATCAGCGCCTTGTCAACCTGCACCACCTGCACCTACAGCGACGACTTTTCCAACTACTGGACGTCCAACCTGTACTTCAGGGCCCGCAATGGGAGCTACAAGCGCGTTCCCCAAATTCCGAATCGCCCCTTCTTTGGTGACAACTCGGCCACCATGATCAATGGCGGTTTCGTAGCCTACTACGTATCGCCGGGCCAGAACGAGGTAACGGCCTTCCCGCCCGGATTCCGCATGTTCTTCGGCGACGCTCTTTTGCGCTCCGAGCCCCAGGGCCCCTGGAACCTGTCGACGCAGACGTGTTTCCGGTGCTATACCGGGCCTGATTTCGAGGGCGATATCTTGAGACCGTGCCTGGATCCCGCCGTGGACACCATGCACCTTCCCAACCGCCCTTGTTTCGGCATGCGGTCCAACATCCTTTTCCCCACGTAAGTCGTCAAGGATCACCGTCACGTTCCGGGCACGTCACTAACAATGCAATCCCGGGCAGCTGCTGGGACGGTGTCAACCTTGACAGCACCGACCACAAGTCCCACGTCGCGTACCCCGTGGAAGGGCCGCACATCTTTGACGGCATCGGCACGGCCGAGGAGTGTCCGCCCTCGCATCCCGTCAAAATTCCCCAGGTCATGTTTGAAATCATCTGGGACACAACGCCGTTCAACGACCCCGATTTGTGGCCCGAGGATGGATCACAGCCTTTTGTCCTGAGTTCGGGAGACCCTACCGGCTACAGCCAGCACGCCGACTACGTGTTCGGGTGGAAGGGCGATGCGCTGCAAGTGGGCATGGAAGCGGGGTGTGCTGGCTCAGATTGTCCGGGTATGGCAACGCAAACACTCGAGGAAGCGGACAACTGCGCGGTACCGGCATTGGTTAACGAGAACTATGACGGCTGTAAGTCTCTTTTGCCTTGCCAAATCATTGTACTGCAATAGACCGATGACTAACAATGATGGCTAAATAGGGCTTGCCACACTCCCTGGCAATCCGCCACAACCTCCCGTCACAACGACTTCGGCCCAGACGCCTCTCCCAACTGGCAAGGGCAAGGGCAAGGGAAAGGGTAAAGGCAAGGGCAAAGCCCATCGTCGATAGTTTCTTACCTAGCATTTTTTTCTTATTTTCTTTTTTTTCTATTACCCTAGGTTGCATTTCTTGTTCAGTCACGCGTGGATAAGACGAAGACCATAAGCAAAGCATGGAGTATGCGGAGGCTCGCGGAGTTGGGATTCATTTATACCTACATATATAGTACAAAACCTCGAGACTCGCCGTCTGAAAATCCGGTTCTTCTAGCAACGCCAACCTCTTCTATAACCAACTCCCTCGTTGACATTATAATCTCGACCAATTGGGGATACCGTCCTTAGAATAGCGGGGTGTTGACCTCGCACACGGTCCCATCCGCTGGCAAAGTCCCATCGACAAAGTACGCCTGCATTGCCTGCACCGTGCAGTTTGAAAACTGAGAAAGCGTCGAATGCTACCATCGTCGCCGTGAATGTCAGCCACACTTATTCAATCGTTCCTCAGGCCGTCGGAACCGAATCATGTCGGAAAGAACGCTGCTTACCCCGAACCCATGCTGCTCAACCACCACGCTCCCCTCAAAGGATGCACTCATATTCTTCGCGTTCGCCAGCGGCGTGGCGGGATCGTACGTGTTCCCGAAAAACAATATCGGGTTCTTGGTCTTGATCCCTTCAAACCGGCCGCTATACCTCTCCTTGGCCTCCCAAGGCCAAGTGGCACACATCGTGGTAATTGCCGCGCTGGTGGCTCCAAACAGCTCGCTCGTCTCGATCATCCTCTCCACGTCGGGCATGATACCACTCAGGTTGTCTACCCTCGGGAACGTATCGGAGCACTTGATGCCGTACAGTGCATCGTCGTCTCCCATGGCCACGCCGGCCATCAAGGCATTGTAGTAATCCGCCACTTCGGTCAGGTTCGTCCTGGTGACCAGGTTGTGGATGTGCGTGGCCGCGTTGGCGACGTCGCTGGTGTACTTGATGACGATGAAATACAGTTCCTTGACAAAGCGCGAGTTGATGACGGTGCTGCCGGCGGCGACGGGTGATTTGCCGAACTCGTCGGCGACACGGAAGAGGGTGGCCTCCAGGTCCGAGGCGGTCGAGTTGATGGATGCGAGAGGGCATTTAGTGGGCCCGGCTTGGATGCATTGCGCCAGAACGGCGCGGAAGGCGTCGTCGGCCGAGAGGAGCTGGTCGACGTCGATGCCGAAGCGGTGGTAGTAGTTGTGTGCGTTGACCACGCCGTCTAGGATGAGCCTGTCTATTCGGGAGGGGAACATGGCTGCGACCGTCGCGCCGAGGAGGGAGCCGTACGATAGGCCTGGATTTTTTTTGATTAGCTAGAGTTAGAAGAGGATGTAGAAGTAGAAGAAGAAAGAAAGAAAGAAAGAAAAGAAGAAAGAAAGAAAAGAAGAAAAAAGACAAAAAGCCGACTCACCCCAGAATCTCAATAATCCATCTTCCCCAAGCGCATCAACCACACTCATCAAGTCTCTCGCGACAAACGCAGTGCCGACATACTTGGGGTCCTCACTCCCCTTATTCTTTTCACGGCAAATATTAGCAAAGGCCTGCATACCGGCAAAGGTCTCCGCCAGTGCCGTCTCGTACGCATCCACGGGCAAGTAGGGGTACTTCAACGAGGCGATCTGTCTCTCAGTGGGGCTGTCGAAGCATGAGAAGGTGAGTGTTTTGCCGACGCCGCTGAGAGTGATGTCAACAAGCTGGAACCAGGTAACGGGTGAAAACGGGAGCATAAATACCGAGGATCGAACGCAACCAAGTGGTGCTGGCCGCCCGTCATACTAGAGCATTGTCAGCTGGTCTGTATATACCCAAGGGCCAAAACGTCCATGTAAAACGACCGAGCCATGGCTTACAGATGCAAAAGGTCGGCCACGGCATTGAGCGTGTGAACGGCCTCATAGCCTGGTCCCCCGAAGTTGAGCAGGATGCTCTTGTTGCTGGTTGTCCCGTTGGTGCGCGCCGGGCTTCTGATCAGCGAAAGTGTGAGCTTTTCGCTGGACGCAGCGTCGGTGTAGTCCAGCGGCACAGCGAGTGTTCCACATTCAATGGGGCCTGAGTTTGTGCTCTCAAAGTCGCATGGCCCCCATTTGATTTGCGACGTGCTATTGTCACGGCCGCACAAGGGTCTGGCTAGGACGCTCGACGCCAGCGCTAGCCGGGTCAATAGGCGGAAGACTCGGGGTGCCATCCTAGCTGACGGGATGATGGCTAAGATTGTGTTCGGCGTGATTCAGACGACTGGGTCAAGAAAGCTTGATGAAGGTCAATTGAAGGGAAAAAAACAGCTCGGTTATTGTAGACATTCCGTCGACTATATATATACATGTTTTTCCCTCTGCTTGGTCTTGCAATTTTATGCTCCGTCGTGAAAATATGCCTTGCCAGAAAAGGTCAGGGAAAAAGATGACGAGGAAATCCTTTGTGGCTACAATCCAATCGAAAGCTGGCCATGGTCTGCGAGTGGTGGGCAGGATCGATTGAGCTGGCCCGGTGATTGCGCCTGATTCGACCATGGCCAAGAAAGGCGATGTGATGTACCAGGTACATCTGCTTTCCTAATCAGGAACCGAGCGGGCGATCACGGCGGCTGATGCCAGTTGATTCCTCCCGGAGCTTGCCGACACCGACATGCTGAGTTACAACCATAGGAAGGATTCCAGCTGCGCGGATTGGAGACACGGAAGACATGGAACTGCCCATTCTATAATCGATTAGTATCTCGCGCATGATGCAGTCTAGATTCTAGGGCAATGAGGTCTCCGCGACGCTGCCACCATTGGACCCGCCAACTGAGCAGGTACGCAACGAAAAGCCCCAATCCTACAGTTCGGGGACCTGAGTTTGTCCATTAAAAACACGTATTCGTACTTGGTGGTGGAGAGACTCGAAATACTTTCATCGTACTCTACGCCTCAGTTGTTTCTATGAGCAAGAGGCAGGGACATCACTCCAGTCTGATGCACTAATTATATGCACAAATCGGTGTTGATGCCCGCGAGCAGAGATGGAGCAGGGAAAAAACATAGCGATCGGCTGAGTCTGAATCAAGCAATAGCTAAGATCAGTAGCTTGCATCCAGCAAAGTGCCGGTGCCATGCGTGGAGAAGCATTACAAAGCCAATAACAATTCCTTTTTTCTCCTTTTACTGCTGCGGTAATGCGATCGAACAAACCCTACAAAACAAGCCCACCCGCGTAGAGTGCAGTACATAAAAGGTGTGCTGTACTAACTGGTAGGTACGCACGTACGGTAAGGCAAGGTGCGGGCGGATGCGGATGCGGATGCGGATGCGGGGGCCGGCCGGAGAGGCGGGTCAGCTGCCCCGCATTTCCCCCCAACGCGCCAAGCGGATGAGAAGATGGCGCGGCAGCTGAGGATTTTCCAGAAGGTCGAAAACCGTTGAGAGCGATGGTTTCTGATTTGGGGTCCTGGACGCGTCAAAACGTGTTAGCCAGACTGCGAGTTTTCGGAGTTTGTCAGCCTCTCCAGGACACAGGCGCGGGTCGTTCCGCATCCCATGCCAGGCTTCGCACAAGGCTGCGCCGGAAAACAAGAGGAGCAATTGCAAAGGCGCGGGGGCAAAGCCTTTGTGACGGTTGCACAGTTGAGCAAAACCTCGCCAACTCCCCAAGCCAAGTCACGTGACTTGTAACTAGTCCCCAGCTTTGTGAGTCACTTCTGCCTAGGAGCTCACCTAGAATGACTCTTTTTACTGTAGCCGCCCAATCAACGCCAGTAACACAGCCTCGCTACCTGCCTATTTCCAAAGAGGCAGCCACCACTTCCACGCCTCATGGTTCCTTTCATTTCCACATTGACGTGCCCAGGTATAAATTTATCTGGCCTTCTCTTGCTTCCTCATCTCTCTTCCCTTTTCATCATCGGTTGCAGTTCCAGCGCTGGTCTGGCTTCATCCCACACTAGCACCACTGATCAGCTAGGCACAATTGTATCACAATGGACGGCCCTCACAAGCAGGAGTTCCACATCCGGAACCTGCCCACCCGCTCTGTCACGCTCTTCCCAACTCGAGCTCAGGTTGTTCGTGACATCAAGGATGTCACTCTCAAGGTTTGTCATGTCGCTCAACATCCTTGTCCACAGCGCCGTATAAAAGTACTAACACAACGCTAGCCTGGAGCCAACGAAATCACAGTCGTCGGTGTGACCCCGACCGCTGATGAACACTCCATCAAGGTTGAGGGAGCTGGCTCAGCCATTATCACCGACATCCAAGTCGAGCTGCTGCCCAACCGGGACATCTTCCAGGAAATCTACCCCGACTCGGACTCCGAGTCGGACAAGGACGAGTCCGACGACGAGGAGGATGACCACGACACGGTCAACGCAGCACTGGATAAAGTGCGCGAGAATCTGGTGGGCTTGCAGGACAAACAAAAGCGCGCCAAGGAGATTGTCGCCAGTGCCGAGAGCCGCCTGAAGATGCTCGACGCGTACGGTAACTCAATTGACAAAAAGTGTGGCGTCGACATCGAAGCGACTGTGAAAACCTATTGCAAGGAGCGCGAAAAGGTTTTCCAAGACCACATGGAGGGCATTTCCCAAGAACGTGCCGTGGCCAAGGAGGTCACTACACTGCGGCGCGAAGAGGCACGCCTCTTAAAGCTGCAGGCCAAGGAAGAAGAGAAGGCGGCTAAAGAAAAGGCCAAGATCAAGAGGGCCAAGGAGAAGCTGAGGGAGAAGCAGCGCCGACGGGACGAGGAGCAGATGAAGGAAAAGGCTCGCATTCGCAGGGAGCGCGAGCAGTTCTGGCCCCGTTCCTGCTACACCGTCCGCATCAGCCTCGACGCTGGTGCAAACTTCACGCCGAGTTCCTCTCGTCGAAGCTCTATCGCCAGCGCCACCGACGTGCAGCTCGTATCGGACAAGACGCCAAAGGAGGACGAAACCGCGACTGCCAGCATGGCATGCGATTTGACCCTCTCGTACGTCACCTCGTCGGCTTTCTGGGCGCCGAGCTACGACCTGGCGCTGTCGTCAACGACCAACACGGCCATGCTCAGCTTCGACGCACGCTTGACCAACATGACGTCGGAAACGTGGGCCAACAGCAAAGTGGTACTCAGCACCTCGCAAGCCAGTTTCTCGGGCCTGCAGGACGATACCCCAACGCTCCTGCCATGGCGCCTAAAAATCTTTGGTAGGGGCGGCGGTCCATGGGACGGCCTCGACATTGCCCACAGCCGAGAGGAGCGGAACCAGAAGGAGGTTTGGAATGCTGCTCAGAACGCCATGGTTGAGCAGAAGCCTCGTGCCGGATTGTTTGGGGTGGGCTACTTGCCGCACCAGGCATTCCCGCTGAGCAGCAACAACATGGCGCAAAAGGGTCCTGTCAGTGGATTCGGCGTCCCAGTTCAACAAGCACAAATCCAAGCTCAAGTAGCACAGGCCAGCATGCAGCGACAGGCCCTGGCTTCACTGCAAGCACAAGCCCCACAACAAGCCCAATTCCAATCTGGCGGTTTGTTCGGCAGCGCAGGCAATGCCTATAACAATAACAATAACAACAACCCACCCGGCCGCGCTCTCTTTGGGTCGGCCGTGCCGCTCGCCAAGTCCGCCAAATCAGCGGCGCCCCGCCGAGGTGGTGAAGGCGGCGCCGCGCAGTCCGAGGAGTTCTACGGCGACACCTCAGCCCTGGAAGACGAAGATGCCGACGCGCAGACCATGCTCGACGCGACGCCCGAAGTCACCTTCCAAGACTCATCCTTCGAAGAAACCGGCTTGACGGCCACCTACGACCTCCCTCACCTCAAGACACTCAAACCCTCTTCGACCGCCTCCAAGCAGCGCGTCGCGCGCATCGCCTTTGCACACGTCACCTTCTCCCGCACCGTCGTGGCCAAGTACAAGCCGGCGGCGTACCTACGCGCGCGGCTACGCAACACGAGCAAACTTACCTTGCTCAAGGGCCCGACAGGCCTCACCCTCGATGGCACCTTCCTGGGCCGGTCTAGCCTGCCGCGCTGCAGCGCCGGCGACAGCTTTAACATCCCGCTGGGTGTAGACCCGGCCATCAAAGTCGCCTACCCGAAGCCCGACGTCACACGCAGCACCACGGGCGTGTTCACCAAGGGCGAGCACTCCCTCTACACGCGCAGCATCACGCTGATCAACACGCGCGCGACGGCTGGTAAGCCGGTGGGTATCACCGTGCTTGATCAGGTGCCGGTGTCGGAGGACGAGAAGCTGCGGGTGGATGCGGTGCACCCGGCAGGTATGGGTGGCGGTAGGGCGGTGGCTGCGGGTACGCCGGGTAAGGAGGGCAAGGACGAGATGGACTGGGGCCGGGCGTCGGCCATCCTCAAAAAGGCGGGCGAGGTGCAGTGGGATGTAACGCTCAATCCCGGGCGGAGTGTCAAATTGTTGCTGCAGTACGAGGTTGCCTTTCCGACGGGCGAGAGGGTGGCGCAGGTTAATTAGGGCGCCGGATCGCGGGAGGGGGATTGGGACTCGGGCAAAGTGTGGACGATCTCGGTATGGTTCGATGGATTTCTTTTGAGCCAAGTGCCGAACGAGATATGTAGAATTAGCACTAGGATACGTCTCAAGAGTTAGACGTCGACTCGTACCGCTGCAATGGGTATTGATTTAAGCAGATGACGTCACAGGCCTAGACGAGCAGCGCCACAGTGCTCAGTGAACCCTAGGCACCTTTTACAGCCGTATGTACTGTACAAGAAACAGCCACTCCTGTTATGTAATATGTGCCTCTATAATTGAGATTCCAATTCCAAACAAAAAGCCCAAGGCCGACGGGAGTCATGGACCGCGATATCAGCCCGCCTCCCGTGAAGCGCAGAAGACTCGAAAAATCAAAGCCATCGGCAGACACTAAATCAAAGGGACCTCTGCCCGTTGTAACATCTGAGTCTCTCGACTCTCTTCTGAGGACCCCACGGACGGTGCGCCTGTTCTCGTGGAACATCAACGGGGTCGAACCCTACCTTCCCTCGCAATCCACAAAGATCACCTCCTTCTTCCCGCCCTCGGATCCCTCCCGACCAGCCACCCGACCAGCCAGGAACTCAGCCAGCCTCCGCGCCTTTCTCTCCCGCCACAACTGGCCCGAGGTCCTTTTCCTGCAAGAACTCAAAATCCAACCCGGCAACGCCAAAGCCCTGGCCGCCCTCCTCGCCTCCCTCAACAACCCGCTCAACCCAGCCGACACCCTCACCCCGAACCGCACCTACACCCTCGACGCCGTCCTCCCGCGCGACAAACACAACGCAAGGGCCTTCCAAGGCAAACTCTACGGCGTCGGCACCATCCTCCGCGCCGATTTTGCCCAGCACCACGTCGCCGACGTCCGCTCCGCACCCTGGGACCTAGAAGGCCGCGTGAGCGTCGTCGAACTCGTCCAATCCAAGCCCCCTTCCCCGCCTCACCCCAGCCCCGACGGGCCCGACGGCCCAAAAACCGAAACCACCTCCCGGAAACCCCGGCCTCTCGCGCTCCTCAACGTCTACGCCGTGAACGGCACCGCCGCCCCCTACCGCTCGCCCGCCACCGGTCTGGTCGCGGGCACGCGGCACGACCACAAGCGGGCTTTCCACTCCCGCCTGCGCGACGAGTGTCTGGCGCTGGAGGCGCGCGGGTTCGAGGTCGTGGTCGCGGGCGACGTGAACGTGGCGCGCGGCCCCTGGGACGGATACCCCGCGCTCCGGACCCGGCCGGCGGTGCATTGCGCGAACCGCGGGGATTTCAACGGCAAGTTTTTTGGGAGGGGGGATTGCACGCGCGCTGGGGTCGATGTGGCCGCCAGTACGGCTGGCGGGGGTGAGGGAGAGAAGTGTTTTGACGGGGTGGATGTGTTTCGGGCGATGTATGGGGATCGGAAACAGTATACGTACTACCCGCGGACGAGGGAGTGGGGGAGTAGCTGTGATCGGGTGGATATGGTGTTTGTGTCGAGGGGGTTGTGGGAGGCGGGGAGGGTGAAGGGGACGGGGATACTGGACACGCCGCAGGAGCGCGGGCTGAGTGATCATGTGCCGTTGTGGGTTGAGATTGAGGTCGAGGAGTGTAGTGATATTGAGCAGGAAGAAACTGATGGAGAAGAGGCGGGCGGGAGCCAGGCCGCAGGGCAATGCTCTTCCAGTACCTAAGTACCTAAGTAGTACATACATGCCGGTAGTATCGTTTAGTAATGCCTACGTATGTAGTAGCAGCAGCACTATGCGTTACCCCTTGTACTTAGGCTGTAGCGAATCACAGCCGTGAAAGGAAGTATAAAAAGTTGTGAGGTGCATTGTCAGCTGCCAAAACTACCCAGTAAAAGAAGGCATTCTGTGTGTCTGATGGGCGAGCAACTCGCTCAACTACCCTACCCCCGTGCCGGACTCCCGTTTCGCCCATGAAATGCCTGTCTATATGGTGATAGGTGAGTATGTTGATAGAAATGCCGAAAGCCATGGCAGTGCAAGTAACGCATCCGTTGATGCACCCCTTCCCCGTCCATTACCACTCGCTGTCCGTCGAGTATTCGGCGGAGTGGAGGCCTCAGAGACCAAACCCATCGACACCAAGCCAATCTTCCACTTCCTTGCGCTTCGTCTCCAAAATCCCAAAGCCGCTTGTGTATTGGCCAATGCTCTGCTGCGCCTTAACGCTGGTAGAAGCGGTTCTTCCACCAGTGCTGCTCGTGTCCACTGCTGTGCCGCCGTTCATCTGGCCGCTGCCACAAGCCCGCTGAGTCTTGCCAACCCCATTGACACGCTGAATCTCAGCGCCGCCTACGGCCGTCGAGCGCGAGACCTGGTCACCGGTCTTCTGAGCACGACCATAGAACCCCCTCTCCCACTCCTCCATCCACTTTCTCAGCCCCTCATCCTTTGCTATCCACTCCGCCAAGTTCTCAAAAACCTTGTTGATTTTGTCCGCCTCCTCCCTGCTCACCACCCAGCCCTTGCATACCTCTTTGATCACCTCGTCGGTGTCAATCTCATTGTCTACAGCGCCCTTCCCCTTTTTCGCCTGCGCCCGGGCATGCATCTCATCCCCCTTCTCCATGATCCACCGGTTCGAGAGAATCTTGAACCAACGCCCGTCAGTGCAGCTCTTGAACACCAGACCCTCGCCCTTCTTCAGCTTGGCGCGGTCGATCAGGTCTTGGTGATGGCGCGCGATCTCGGGGATGATGCGGTATCCCAGCACGGGAACGTGGTTTAGCCCGTGCTCCGCGGCAAACGATTCCACCCTGCGCGGGTGCCAGCGCCTGCTGGCGAGGGTTGGGGTAGCCAAGATGTCCGAGATGGAGAAGACGAAGAGCTCGTGCGCGCGGCTGTGGGGGGGTTCGGGGTAGCTGTAGGGGTTTCCCTGGATGGCGGCACCGACGAGTTCGGCCTGAATTGCAATATTCTGGTTGAGTGTGTGCAGGATCTCGTGCAGCTTGGCTGCGATGGCCGTGGTCCAGTAGTAGTTGTGCGCCAGCGCGGCCCTCGAGGGGAGCAAGTGCGGGAGGAGGTCCTGGTTTCGAGAGCAAACACCGAGACGGCCCGTCGGGTGGAGGGCGTACTTGAGGAAGGTGTACCGATTGGCGTAGTCCGGAGCGGGCAAGTCAGCAAGCCCGCCGGCGGACTCGAGTGAGTCGTTTGTGATGAAGTAGATGGTCATACTGGCGCCATCCATCTTGAGGGATTCTTGGAATATGAAGTATTGGTACTTGGGCTTAGTGAAGAGGTTGGGGCAGTTTTGAACGCGCTCCATGCTGGTCTTGGGGATGAACGACGGAGCGTGGGTGTTGGATGTCGGTATTTTGGCAACTTTCTTGTCAACGGCTTCTCCGCCAATGACTTCTCTATCGATGGCTTCTTTGTTCATGATTTCACCGATGGCGGTTCCGTCGCTGATGCGCTCCGTAATGATGTTTTCGGCGGCGTCTGGGAAGCTCTCCCACTTTTTCACTCCCAATCTATCTGAAAAGTCAAACTCGCGGATGTGTTCCGCGAATTCGTCCTCAGTCTTGTTGATGTACTAGAAATTCAGGTCGCAGACGAACTTGTCGATGTCTGGAAATTCGGAAACAGGGAAGACGTGGCCCTGTGAGATGATCTCATTTCCATCCCGAGCAAGCCAAGTTGAGGTACCAACCCTATAGCCTGGTTGAACCAACAAATTGTCAAAGGCGTTACATAGTCCAGCCTTGACAAATTGGTTCCAATGAGGGCTGTGAGCAGGCAGGAAGGAGTCCACCTCAAAGTATAGGACGTATTTTCCTTCGGCAAACCTCTCGCTCTTCTTTGCGACCACCTTCCAGCCATCAATGGTGAGAACGACGTGGTTTTCGTTGATTGCGGTCAAGGCTTCGATGCGACGGACTGTGACCAATTTGCGCTCGTGGGCGGTGGACTCGGTCGTAACGAGCGCAGAAGATCCCGCAGCCATCTGAGAGGAGTCGATCGCTATCTCAGAGAACTCTGGCATGATCTTTGTGTCCGCAGAGCCAGCAGGGTTTGGCAAGGCTGCGTTGGCGCTGACGATAGCTGCCTCGAGCCATCCGCGCAGGCCATCGACGCGGCCGTCCTGCGCGGCCGACTGCTCGGGGTTCATGGTGACGCAGGTAAAAGGAAGCTATCGCGGTGATTCCAAAGCAAATGAGAGCTGAAGCAGGTCTGAAGAATGTTTACTGGAAGGAAGTGATTGTGTGTGGGATGATAGAGAAGGATGCGATTGTAGAAAGTAGGAACAGGCGAGAAAAGAAGAGAACCGGGTGGTATCGGTTTCCGGGATTGGACCGAATAACCGCTTAGGAAGCTATATGCTCAACTGAAGCTCACTAAGACCTGTACATAACGCGATCGAATCATGGGTAAGATGCTAGTGTGAAAATATATATAGGCTGCTCCTAAAGCCTTAGAGAAAAGAAAAGATTCTAGATAGAGGAATCGATGCCAGGAAGATAAAGGCCCATAGGCTGTCAAACAGGCGAAGTTTTAGGACGCAGTGAACAGGGCAGCTATTTAGACCAGGAATGTCGAGCTTGTCGTTGAAAATGCCCAGCGCAGTTCATGACGGGGAACCGCCAGAATGACCATCAAAGAGAGTGACTAAGCGAGACAAACGATCTAATCAATACAAACGCCCAGAGCTCCCGCATCACTATGAAACCCTACCTTGCAAACATACCACCGCTAGCGCGCGGCGTTGTTCCAAGGACTTAGCTGGCGCTGTACTCGCATCCCTGGGAAGTTCCTTTAAATGTTTACAACCAGAGAAGTGTTCGAAACAACAATATACGAGTCATATCCAAATGAAACGTCGTGGAGGTCAGACATCGGGGGTGTTGAGTGAGTGCCGCCAGATGGTAATTATGGACTGCATGAAGCATATCTCAACACCGAGACTTCCAGTCGAGAATAAACGCAAACGCTATCGCAGCCCGGCATTCATCATAAAAAATACTCTTCATTCCCTATAAGTCAGGGAATTATTCCTTTTAGTAGGGGGTGAGTGGTGTGCATTTCAATGGTTTATTTTTCGTGTTTCTTACCAGGCTCTTCCGGCTCTACCGCAGCTTGAGGTTGGGGAGAAGTGCGAACAAGGGGGTCGATGGGGGTCTATTCTCGGTGCTGGTTACGTAATCTCACCAGCACTGACCCCTTGTCCGGCACTAAGCCCTTTTTACCAAAGCGACCCACATCAAAGTTGCGTCGCGTTTTGACTGCCTTCAAGGGAGGAAAGTGCTTGTTGCTGCAACAATTCGCAAGTCAGCGCGCTTCGCATTCCTCGTGGTCAACCGCGGATTCCCAACCACAATTTCCGCTCTCGCACTCGAGGACGACCCGATTAATCCGAAAAAATTGCTGCTGTCAGTAATCCCGCTGAAAACACGCCCGATCCTCTGTTTTCACCCTCGAAACGACTTTCTGTCCACCGGGCGCGCCGCAAGTGGCCGTCGACATGCAATAGCCCCTCGGCGCGAACCCTCTGCTGCATCCCAGAATGGCGGTGCGCTCCGAGTCGCAACAGGCGATACTCTCGTCGTATGCGCCGAGACTGCGCACATACAACAATGCCCTCCTGCAGCCTGTTCTGCCCGGCGCGGCTCCCTCAAACCCCCTCGCCCGCGTGACCAAGAGGGGCACGACCATCATAAATTACGCCGAGGATGGCTATGACGACTACGACGACGACGACGATGACAGCAGGCGACGCCCTACCGGCTTGCGCAGTTTGCGACGCGACGACAGCGCCACCAAGGTCGACCCCAGCGAGAAGGTCGGCAAGGAGACCACAGAGCCTGTTGAATTGCAGGGCATCTATCGCGATTGGATGGGTAAGATCCGTCCGAACAGGTCTGATGCCCAGAACTACGCCCAAGCCTGTTTGCCGCTCACCTTGATCCCCATCCGCATCGACCTCGACATCGCTGCCTTCACTCCACAACCTGCCCTGCAAGCCCCCGGGCCGATGGACCCGAACCACCCATTCTACAAGCCCCAAGAAACGACAGTACCATACCGACTGCGCGATACCTTCCTATGGAATCTGCACGAGAGCTTGATCACCACAGACCAATTTGCCACTCAGCTGGTGCAAGATCTCGACCTTCCCAACCGCGCCTCGACCATTGCCGAGATCAGCAAACAAATACGGACTCAGCTGGAAGAGTATGCCGGCGTGGCCCTCCACCCTCTCTTCCACTCTCACATCAGCCGAGCCAATGCCCCCGAACCTCCCAAGGCGTCAGTTCGGCCCAGCTCGGCCACCCCAGCTCCGAACCTCGCCTCCTCCTTCAGCCGCCCGGACACCCCAATGGGTACCAGCAACATCCCATCCACCCCTTCCAAACCCCCCGCCGGCCCGGGCACACCCGCCGTAGTCCAAACCACGCAGGGCGAGGTGTCAGCCGCCGCGACCCCGATCCCACAAGACCCCACGACCGACGACACCAGCCCGGACGACACCTACCGCTGCATCATCAACCTCAACATCAACCTCTCCTCGCAAGTCTACACGGACAAGTTCGAGTGGTCACTCCTCCACCCGCCGGGCACCGCCGAGCTCTTCGCCAAACAAACCTGCGCCGACCTGGGGCTGCACGGCGAGTGGGTCCCGGCCATGACCCACGCCATCTACGAGGCGGTCCTCAAGCTGAAAAAGGAAGCCTGCGAATCGGGCGGGCTGGTCTCGGGCTGGGTGGGCGCATCCTCGGCCGCCGCGGCCGCCGCAGCCGCCGGCGGCGGCACCGTCCCGGCGACCAACGAGTTCCCCAACGACGCGGCACACACGGGCGGCGGCGAGGGCGCCGGTTGGCGGTACGACCCGGAGCATCTCGCCGACGAGTGGGAGCCCAAGCTGGAGACGCTGAGCAAGGAGGAGATTGAGAAGCGCGAGGGCGACCGAGAGCGGCAGATCCGGCGGCTGCGGCGCGAGACGGCGCGCTTCAGCAGCAACACGGGCATGATGGGCGGCGTGCCGATCGGGTTTGCGTTTTCAGGGCTGATTGAGCAGGAGGAGGAGCGCATGGGGAGGGGGGAGCGGAACAAGAAGAAGAAGCGGTTTAGGAGTCTGTCGCCGGCGGGGAGGTCGGGGACGCCGGGGGGGAGGGGCACGCCCGCGGCCGCTGGGGAAGGGTATGGAGGTGGCGGGACGCTGACCGAGGTGGAGCGGATGAATTGGCGGTGCTCGCATTGTCGGGTGTGGGGGACCAGCGTGTGGGCAGTGAGGGACGGGCCTTTTGGGCCGAGGGTACGTTTTGCTTCCTTCTTTGCACTTACTCTCTCCGGTTTTTTTCTTCTTTTTTTTTTTTTTTTTTTTGGCTGCCTCATCTCTCTCACCCTTGCTATAAAGCCAGAAACTAACAAGCACAATGTAGTCGCTCTGCAACAACTGCGGCTTTATGTACGAGCGCGACCGCAAACTGCCCCGTTGGACGAGGAATCTGCACGCCAGTGATGCCCGGCCGTTCTAGGTGGGTGGTCAGGGCGCCGCCAGGCGAAATTCGCCAGCTGACGCTTCCACAGTGACGCCCCGCAAACCCCGTAGGTTGACACGCGAGCCGTCGCTGGGAAGTTGGAGGAGGTGAACTGGGGTTTTTTTTCTCTGTCGGTTATGTGAGTGGGGGCCCGTTCGGGAATGGTTACGTAGCGGCGTCGGGGGAAAAGGAATGGGTTTAACTGAGTGAATGGTCTGTGGCCCGTGCGTGTTAGACGTTCTGATCAATGTGTAGGAGGCGAGATTCCGTGCGGCCCCGCTGTCTTTTGTTTATTCGTGAGGGGCAACTAACAGAGGCTTCCGTTGTCCGCTGTTTGGTTGGAGAGCTTGGTGGGATCAGGCAGGCTGTGGACAGAGTAGGGCATGGACTGGGCCTGTCTCTATATCCCTTGGCCCCGTGTATTCTAGAGTGTGGTGTTGGTTTGGCGAGCGGGTTGAAGACAATGCATGAGCCCTTGACAAACTCGATGGGTACATACATTGCTTGTCTTAGGTTCTACGCCAGAGTGGCTCTTCGGCTGCCGTTCTGATTCAAGGAGATCTGAAGGGACAAACGCTATTGAGATGCGCTTTCTTGCGGTGTCCTACTTGTTGAGGCAAAGACTCTCTGGGTCGCGAAGAGACAAATACAATACACTTGTACCCGTTGTGACAGAGCATTAGACTGCTCTCCTACGCACCAGCGATTGCCATCGAGACAAAACACCGCGGACATTCGCCACCATCTCACAATGGGAACAAGGTCTAAAAATCAAGATGAATGCATCAAATTTATATACTCAGAAGTGAAGGAAGAAAAGCCCCCATCATGCATCAAGACAAAGCTATGTACAGTCAAAAGATGCCGATCCCATGCAGCTCATTCATTACCCCTCTCATCGTCATCCGGGCGCTTCCCAACGCCCTAAACATCATCATCACGAGCTCAGCACGCCTAAATTTAGAGGCACTGCGAGTACCAGTCGTTCTGCTTCTTGCAGGTGTAGGGAGACTCGCAAACGGTCGGGCCGCTGTAGCCGTTGCCACCGCATTGGGCCCCTATAACAGACAGGTGTTAGCAACTGATTTCTTTTTCTTTAGAGGGGGGGGGGGAGGGGGGCAGGGATATCGGGAAGCAGCTCAGACGACAGCCATGAGGAACAATTAAGCACAAGGCAGATGGTTACTTACAGTGCTTGGCCACGTTGGTGGTGCCTGGGTTGGTGGCCGAGGTGGTGGAAGAGACAGGCGGCTTGACGGTGGAGGTGGAGGAGCCGGCGCTGGAGCTGGGGTTGGGGTTGCCGCCGTCGCCGGTGAGGCCAGCGACGGTGGAGCCGACGGGGCCGAAGCGGATGTTGGAGAAGACGACGTTGGAGTTGGGGACCTGAGCCTCAACGTCGGCGGGGACACCAGAGGTGGTGGCGCAGGCGCCGCGCTCAGCGCCCGGAACGCCAGCCTTGTCGACCGGGTAGGTCGAGTCGAGCCAGAGCATGTTGGCGGCATGGTCGTCCCAGACGGACATGACGAGGACCATGGGCTTGGCCAGGGCATCGCCCATGCGGGCCAGACCACCCTTGGCGTTGAAGTCGCCAACGTCACCGAAGGCGGCCTTCTGGGCGTCGCACCACTCCTGGGTGATGGAGTTGCCAACGACGCCGGGGATGGTGGACTCGGAGTTGGCAATGACTTTGCCGTTCTGGGCGTAGAAGCGCTTGATCTCGGAGAGCTTGCCGGCCGAGTTCTTGATGAACTGGGTGACGACGGTGACCTTCTTGGTGGTGTCGACGGTCATGCCCTTGCCGTAGAAGGTCTTGTTGCCCATGCGGTACGAGTTGAAGTCGCATCCGTCGGGGTCGCAGACGCCGGCGTAGCGGTCCGAGCTGTAGGTGCCGCCGCACGCATCGCCCTCGCAGCGGGTCTGGCCCAGCTCCGTGCAGGGATGGGGAGTGAAGGCAGTGGCCATGTTGTTGGCCTCCCAGATGTCCATCTCAGAGCAGCAAGTGCCGTACTTGCCAGCGCCGGCATTGGCATCGTTAGTCGAGCTGGACCAGCCCTCAACGTTGGCCTCGCCGTTGATGAACTTGATGTCGCGGGGGCACTGAGCATCGCAGTAGCCGGTACCGTACTTGGCACCAGCCTTGTTGCCAGAGTACTTGGAGAGACCACCATCGGCATCCATGGACACGAAGTACAGGGCACCGTTGAGGCCGCAGCCAAGGTTGGAGACGTCGACGTCGAAGGTGAACTCGTTGCCGAGGAGCTCGAACACTTTGCAACTGGTTAGAAGCCAATCTCTTTTGGAGGACTCCAAGAAGAAGAAGAAAACTTACTCTGGTACTTGGTCTCGCTCTCCATCAGGTAGGTACGCGAGCCAATGTTGGTGGAATAGGAGCCCGTGGTGACGAACTTGAGGTTCAGGGAATCACCGCTGGTGGTGATGCCGTAGGTGCCGGCATAGTCGGCGCCATCCACGCAGCAGTTGGCAGCGCAAGAAACGCCATTCGTGCAAACCGAGGTATCCCACTTGTTGCCGGTGTAGCAGTTGCTGGTGCCCGAAAGCTGATGAGTCCAGCGCCAGTTGGAGTCGATGGTGACGGAGCCCTGGACGTTGGTGCAGCTTCCACCAGCCGTGCACTTGGACCACCGCATGGAAGGGTGGGTCTCGGTGGTGAGGCTGCACACCTGCTGGGCGGTGGCGCCGGCCACGAGGGCGGCGAGGGTCGCGAACTTGGCAATCATGGTGAAGGATGTGGAAGGAATGACTTGTCGTGGAGCCAACAGTTGCGTGATTGATGATGAGGGTGGTGAGATCAGAACGGGTTTGTTGGATGTTGGGAATACTTGAGTTATATAGACGGTTTGTCGACCTCCCCCGGACGACCAGCTTCCTTCGCTGCCTCATTGCCAACGCCATTATTGGGCCAGCTCCTGACGGTTTACCGGGAACACCGGCCACCCAGCAACCCAGCCATGGCCTCGCCACCCAAGGAAGAAGGCCGTCGCGTCGTCGAGGCGGCTCGCGGCCCGTCGACGCTCGAGCACAACGGTGCCGAGGGGAAAGCGTCATCTCGGGGCTGGCGACGCCGCCGGGCGACCAGTAGGCAACGCAAGGGGGCCAGCAACAATAGACAGTGTAGGTTCGTGCAGGTTCTTTCGGGACAGTCCCAGGCGAGGGCCGAAGAGTCATGTCGCTTGGGGTTGGTGAGGCGCCGGCGTGGGGTGGTGAGGTGGAGCAAAGGAGACACTCGATGGGGACGTGGGTGCGGCGACGCGCCCAAACCGTCGATAACGGCCGGGGCTCCGGGGAGCGATGTCACATCGTGGTTGCCACAGCGGAGGCTGGCGCGAGCACGGACTGAAGGCATCGTGGAGGACGTGGAGCCGAGCGATGGATGTGATTAAGGTTGCCGAAGGGTCGACAGGGGCAAGTGCCGCTTATTGGAGGGGATTTGGTGCGGCAACCATGGCGTCAGGGGGGCCACGGAGGACGTCCGCCGAGTGCAACTCGAGGTTCCCGGTTCGCCCTTGGGCAGTGTTGATGGGGCCGTGATGGCCTGCCAGGCCTGGTGACCGTTTGACTTCTGGCGGAAGACAGGAAACCCACGTCGATGTCGATGTCGACGCAGCGCAGCGCAGATACGATCCGAAGTGCCGTCCGCGAGTCTCCCAGTCCCGGCATCAGCAAGCCGGCCACACACTAGCCAGTATCGGGTGTTCGCAGACATCGCCCGCGTCCATTCCGACAAGCGAATTTTCTGGGGGAGGGAGCCGCACCCAGCCCTGGGTTTCCCCACAGCTCGAAACGGCCTGGCTTCACTCACACCCCGCATTCTGGTCCCGCAAGCCCGGGTTTTCGGTTTCCTTTGCAGCGTTGATCCAGGAAAGGCAACGATGACGGCGCGTCAACGCGTCGGCCGTGCGAAACGAGCAGACCAGCCGATCATCAGGGTCTCGAAGCGAGCGACTCCACGCTCCGCGGTCTGGGTGTCGTCCCTTCTAGACCTGAGGCTCAAATGGGCTGAATGAATTTCCAGGTGACTGGGACGCAAAACCGGGGACGTGGGCATTTTTCCAATTTGCCGATATTGCGGCCGTCATGCTACGGCGTGGGCTGTCAGTGCTTGGTGAGCTTGTCGAGCATTTCGATGCCTGCCGTTGGTGGGAGAGCAGCGGTGTCTGAGCGCGGGAGAAGTGGGGCTAACCGCAACATCAGACTCCGCCCTATCCAATCAAAGCGCAGGCAGGGCGGTGGAGAGTCCCACAGCGGCCCACAGCGGCCCAGGGTGGGTCTGGGGGGGGGGCGGGCGGCCCCGCCCCGCCCCGGGCGCGGGGGGAGCAGGAGCGGGGGG
>JAMAKP010000026.1:0-72097 GCA_023628455.1 Chaetomiaceae sp. B2702 | reverse complement strand
AAAATCACACTCCGCCCTATCAAAACAAAGCGCCGGCGGGGGGGTGGAGTGCCCCACCGGGGCCCACAGGGGCCCTGGGTGGGTGTGCCCCCCCCCCCCCCCCCCTGGCCCTAAGCTTCGTCTGCGGCTTCCTTCTGCTTCTCCAATCCAACATCACGGATGCGGGGGCTATCCTGATCGTTCCTTACCGCCAAAGCCAAGACCAGCAGCGTGAGCTCAACGGTTTTTCCAGAAGGCAACCATCGATTGAACAGCAATCTGACATGGAACCCGACGGCGCCTGCTTCGTTCCATGTCAGTCCACTTTGTTGACGGAGAAGGTAGCCGTGCTGGTGCTTCCGAGATAAACACCCGCTTCTCAGGAAACACGCGGGCGAATTACCTGACTGGGAGCCGCCTGAAACATTGCAGCCACGCCGTCCCCCTTCCTATTTTGTTTCCCCATATACCAGTCTTTTAGCAGCAAAGCTCCAAGCTCAAGCGGGCCGGGATGCGCTGGCTCCCCGCTGGCCGACGTGCATTTACGTCGGTAGCCTACTCCACCCGCCTCTCCTGAAGGTCATCACACCGCGGAGGGGATCGAACTGACGATGCCGCGAGATCCGTCAATCAACAGCAATGAAGTCAGTCAGCGAGCCGACTAAACCGCACAGGGTATTCAGGATTGGCCGTCTCCAATCCATCAAAGAGTCCGCCAACAGCGTCCCGTGGCTCGGTTTGGTAAGGTACCTAGACATTCCACATGAGGTACGCGCCGTCTCCGGCCTTTGAATTGCAGAGCTTATACTTCTCCGCCATCCTCCCGTCAAGTCTGTCTTGCATTGCCGCTGCATCATTCTCATTCCATCAACGATTTGCAACGGGAATAAACCGTGGATGGGTGGGCCCGGGGTGGATCCAACCCGTCTCCCGAGTCCCAACAACCGCGGGGGTCGTCCCTGAAGTCCGTCAACGGGCGCCTTAAGAGGCGCCCCGGGACGGATAGCCGGGGCGGCCCCCAGAAATCCATGTATGGCGGACGGGGGATACTATGATTCGGGTCATACATAGTGGCGGTTCAGCTGAGCTGACTCCTCCATCATCAATCATGAATGGCCTCGAGAAGGGCCGAGCCGAGGACGCAGGACCTCCGGGCTGTTGGGCAGCAGGCAAGGCAGAATAACACAGTCTATGTAGGCCTCCATTCATCTGACATCCCAAGTTGAAGATGTTGATTCAGCAAGGACACCACTGCCTGGTGTCGGAGAATAAGGAATGGATCCAGTATCGTGCATACATTAGGTGGGAGTGCGGCTGCTATTCTCGGAACCCGTCGCTGTTGAACCAAGACTTTCAAGGCATGAAGACAAACAACATTTCCTGGTATGAATAATGATCGTGTGGTCTTTTAAAGGTGATTCGAGCTCTCCCGCCGCTAGCAACTGTTTTTGCTCTATCCGTATTAGGCCGACGCGTCGATTCATGCGCCTAAACCAGCAATCTAACCAGTCCCAAATCGTCCAGGCGATCCTCTATTCTCGGAATCCATGGGGAAGCTATGAGTCCAACACGCATCAAATCCCACCCCCTATCTTGATTATTTCCCGTGTTTCTAATAGCAGCGTTGTATCTCGGACTTGCCTCAAGGATTCCGATCCGGATCTGGCATGACCGAGGCTCGATCGGGACAACGAATCTGGCCCGGACGCTTGGCCACCCGAGCGAAGAGACGGCTCACCAACCCACCCTCATGCGTCTTGGGTTACATGAGCCTTATGGCGTATGCTCCTTATAGCATGTCCAGCAGCTAAAAATGGGTTCCCGGGTCTCAGTTTCGGCTTTCTAGACATCGTGGTGTCACCAAGGTGACAAACCGTGTCGAGATACGCCTGGGCTTGATTTTCGAGAACAGGTTTTTTTTTTTTTTTTTTTTAATACCGAGCGATCATAACCACAAGACAAGAATTACCTCGACAACTGCGGTGTGAGATACCTAATAACATGCCAATCACACGTCACAGGAACCCACCCCGACACTTTCGGCCATGATAGCAGATGTTGTTAGAGAAAAATGAGGCAGCCCGTGGCCTCCGTGAGCTTTTCTTGACGCCGCCAAGCTGGCGTGGGCGACAATGGCTTCCTTCTTGACGTACAGTTCTCCGATAGCGTCCATTTCGATATCCCACACGTGTCGACCGAGTGTCTGTGGGGGAAAAGCCATTGGGTGGTCGTGGTCGTGAGAGAAATGGAGCAGGAGATGAACGCTACCGTATTCGCTCGAGGTAGCGGGGCAGTGTGCAGACCTTGTGTTAGTTACGGGCATGATCTCATCGTGATGAACGCCTCAGGTTCTGCGGCACGCTGCATGCACGATGCTTAACCTCGCATTTTGCAGTGAACTTTGCCGCGGCCGCTGTGACGGCAGAACGAGTAAGCTAGCCTCACCGCGGCTGCTACGGCTGTTGGCACACACAGTAAGGCCCAAAATCCCAGGCTCGATCTATCCACGTTTATGATCAAGCCGGGTAATGGGGATACAATACTATGTGACTAGTTATGCCATCCTGATTCAGCATGCCCAAGTAAATGCAACCTAAAATGTTGAGGCCACGGCGCGCTGACAGGCCGCACTGTTACATACTTGGTGATATACGGACTTTTGGTCCCGTTGCCGCGGACTGCGACTGCGCGCCACGTTTGCCTGTGACGCCTGTACCTGGTTGGCGGTGTGATACCCAATGGTCTACTAGTTAAACTTTAACGTTAATCATCTGAAATATGCTTCGTACATAGCCAGAGACGGTTTCTGCGGTGGGTAAGATTCGATGGATGGATGGTGTGACGTTAAGCACAAGCCGCAAACGCTACGTGAACTATATAATATATGCTGTACGCTGCGCTTACTACACTACGGGAAAACACTGCGCTCTTTATATGTTCAACAGCGTGATCCAGTCTGCAAGATCATATACGGCGCATGTAAGAACCTAGCGTGCTCGAGTATTTACGCAAAATTTGTATAATTCGTACATACGAAGCACAGGCGTGTTTGTGTATATGTAGCTTGCTCTGCTCCTTCCCATCCGTTCTTCTTCGGCCATCTTCCAGCTTCCGACAGCAGCGTGACACTACACGGCCCGCAATCAATAGAACTGTACGATAGCCGACTCAAAACCAAGGGGGCACGTGCTCGAGCTGGAGAGAGCCCTATACCAACATTACCACTTATTGGGGCGCGTAGGAGGTTATTTGTACCGGATTTACCAGCCTAGAATACATACCTCAACCCAAACGTCAGCAAATAGGGTTTGCATTTTACATTTTATACTTGCTATTTGCTACGCTGGTTGTGACCGTCGCTAGGCATAGTGTTATATAACGCTACAACGCTGACAATAGTAGCAGGATAACGCTGTCCATTTCCGGCGCCACCACCTTACCTGTCGACTCCTCGCATACCAGACCGAACAGCTTTTGAATCTTTAAACCCCCGTTGCTTTCAAGCAGGCGACATGCCTTCAGCCGCCCCATCTCTTTCTCCTTCCGCCTCCCCATCCAAATTCTCAGCACTCCCCGCCAAGGGTCCGGGAGCAGCAGCGGCTTTCTTCACAGGCCTTTTCCGCCGCTTACGCAACACCTCGCTTGTACCAGCCGTGGCGCTCGATGGGGGGGCTTCCGTAACCCATCGCGCGATGGCGTTTGCGCGTTCGGTGGAGATAGGGTAGCCCCTTCCTTCGTCGGTTGCCGAAGAGGGTGCGGCACGGCGACGGCCGTTACTCGACACAGCTCCTGGTGCCGCAACAGGTTTAGCACCGCTCTTGATGTTGCCGTTAACAATCGTGCCGGATGCTCCTCCCATTGCTGGAAGACCTATGTCTGTTACCGAGGTTATGGGTGCGGAACCGTCGCCGACTGAATCCCCCCGCGAGTTCAGCGAGTCGCGGGCAAGCTTGGCGTCCAGCGCGGCGACTGCATTATCGAGCCGGTAGTCTTGCTTGGCTTGCAGCTGGCGGGCGCGAATGGCAAGCCGTACGGATGTATCGTCGCTCACGCGGTCGTCGCCTAGGGCGTCGAGAACGGCCTGCTGATGGGCGCGATCTTTGCAATGTTTATCGCCCTCGACTGCGGCGGTAGGAGCCTCAGCGCCAGTTGCTGCGCTGTCACTCACCGGAGCATAGAGGGCCTTGAACTGTTTGGCGGGCGCTAGTTGCACGGGAACCGGGGTCGCGCCGTTCCCGGTGGATTGGAAAAGGGGGAGGGGTGTCGGCGCGCAAAGGTCTTCCCATGACCCCGCCAGCTGGATCCAGTTATCCCCTGCTCGTAGGACCTCGATCCAGTCGGCCCGCGCGGGACATCTGCTAGTCTGAAACACAGGGTAGCCGTCGGCGAGGCGCGTGAGGCGCGCGACCATGTAGGCGTGACGGAGTAGCTCCTTGGCTGATGTCTGGATCAGAGAATGGCAGAGTAGAACAGCATGGAGAGCGTCGGTGAGGAGGGGGTGGCATGTCAACGTCTCTGTTGTAGTCTGCACAGAGCCGGGCGACGGTGGTGGCACCAAAGTCACCGGGGCCAGTTCGCTGCTCGGATAAGGGGGTAGACCAGATGGAGGCGAAGATGTGAAGAGGTCTGATAGACCATAGATGGAATGGGATGCTATTGTCCCTTCACTCTCACTGGCAGCGGGAGAGCGGGGACACGGAGGGTAGCTGTATGAGCGCGGCGCTCGGGCGCCGTGAACAGCATAGTTTACCTTTCGAGTAAAATCTTCGGCTATCTCGATTGGGAGATCTGGTGAATACTCGAAATGGGAGAGGTAGGTGGTATAGTCGCGCAATGCCCGTTTCGCATTTTGTCTTACCAGTTTCCTTGCCTCAGCCATCTTTCGTTGCGCTTCCATCTCTGCCGGTGACAATTCCGGTTGAGGGGTTTCCCCGGCAGTATCAGTATGAGCGACGCTGTTGAAATATCCGCTGCTTGCGGGCGAGTCTGCCGGCAGTGCGGTCGCCACATGGCGGCAGGCAATGGACAAATAAACACCCGCTCTTTGGAAGAGCAATTGCATTTCCAAGCTGCTCGGCTGGTCCTCTTCTTTCAGGATAACGTCCTCTTGTCTTCGGTTGGGCCCGGGCTGCTGCCTCTCAGCTAGTTGGTTTTCTTCGGCTTCCTTGGGTGGGGCACGGACCGGCCGGTACAGGCGGTAAAGTTTGAGGGCTTCCGTCAAGTCGTCCGCCGCACCCTGATAGTCACCCTTGAAGATGCGTACCATGGCCCTCGTCCTTAGGGGCTCTGGGTCGGATGGTTTCGCGGCTGCGACCTCATTCAGCGGGGCCAAGCTGGTACACTCTGCCAGCTGGCGGCTCGGAATCTTCTCGTGGAAGAAGTGGACGTACTTGGCGTCTGCGTCATGAGGATTGCGTTGGAGCACTAAGGATGCCACGTCCTCAAGGGAAGACGCACTCTGCATGGTGGCGACGCTACATGCGATCTCATCCAACCGGTATGCGTCCATCAGCTTCTGGGTTGCTTGCTCCCTCATCCTGTGCTTCCTCTCCGGGCTGAGCTTTGTCTGTGGCGGCGGGCGGAGGCCGAAGCCAAAACCCAATGCGGCTGCATGGGGGGAGGCTCCAGAAAGCCCCCGCTGGCCGATGGAAGCTACGCCGCTGGCAGCGCGCACGGCGAGGTTTGTAGCATCGTCGACGAGCCGTCTGATTTTGACCAGGTCGAAGAAGACGGCGGGGTCGATAGGACGCGGCCTTGGCGTGTTGTAGTTCGCATTCGCAATCGTCTCGAGGATCTCGGGGGGTAGCTGGAGCCATGGTCCGTGGAAGGAGGATATGTATCGCCAATGCCTAGGTGAATTCGGTCAGTCGTCGCCAGCAGAGATCAACCGGACCGGAGAGGGGGGTCCGGAAGGGAAGAGAGTTTAAGAGGACTGTTCCGCATCGCCAATTGGGGAAGAACCATGACGGAGCAGTCAGTCCGGGAAAGGAAGCGCACTTATTCCTACAGATTACAAGCACCTGCTGCGAAGGCGGTGGTTGCGGGGCAACCTTTGGCTTTGGGGGTTTTTTGGTGGCGTCGGCTTGTGGCTGTGGCTGCGGCGGCGCCGGAGAGGGCGAGCGGCAATTGACATGCTCGCCATCGTCGCCGAGCTCGGTCCTCTTCTTGCTGAGCATATTCGGCAGCTCGAGGGAATGTCGGCCGAGATATGCGCAATTGGGGCTGGCCATGAGCGGCGCAGTGGGCGGGGAGCAACGGCAGCCAGTGGGCAATCACAATCTTTGCGGCGTGGATTGCAGAAGTGCCGAGGGTTGGATTCGGCGGCCGAGTCAGCGACGAGCAAATCGGCGCGCTTCGACTCTCCGGACCGGCTCGAAGCACCTGACAAAGAAATGAAGTCCGCTCCGGAGAGGGCAGAAGCCGCAACACCAGAGCGATCCAATGAATGCAGTTGCCCTTCTTCTCAACATCCGTACAACTCTGAAGCAATGTCCTGTCCCAGCAGGATCGCCCGCCGGAACATCACGTGCCGAGCAGTGTACATTGGAACGCCGAGGGAGCACGGTTGCCGATTCAGCGCCATTTCGAAAGGGGGTGAAAATGAAGGCGCCTAGGAGCCACAACTTCTTCTGTCGACAGGCAGTTGACAATCAGGAGATATCGTGAGATCAGAGAGCCGAAAGGTCAAGCAAGGGCAGGGACGATGCGCCAACCTCTAGGCAGCAGCAATTTGTACGGATCCAACCCTAACCCTATATTTAGTGGCCCACAGCAACCACTCGCCAGTCTTCTCGGTAGATGCTCTCCTCCAAGAAGACGCATCAGTATGGGATTGTAGGCTTGAAATCGTATTCAGCACTGCTGCTCGCAAAATTGGCTCTTGGTGATACTTGGCCGCGGGCCGGATTCAACGACAAAGACGGCGCAAATACAATCCGGGTCTCCAGATATTTTTATCCCTTCACAGACCTCTTGTGTGCAATGATTGGCTGGCCGCGCTGTTGCTGGGCGCTTCCAAGGCCAATTGCCATGGATGGATGCAGCTTTACGCGCCGGCCCCCATGCCATCACCGGCACGCATAGCAGCAGGCATTAGGTCCTATTTTCAAAAATGCGAATTGAATTAGATTCAAGATCACTTCACGGTCCCGCTTCCTGGGCCACATCCCATCGCCCATCATCTCATTCTCAACAGCCTCCACGAAGCACTCTCCCAAGTTTCCAGCGGTCGTGGTTTGATAATCTGATTTGCCACCAATATTGCAAGCCATAGTCGGAATCAATCCTCTTATCCAAACAGACTCAGTTCAAACAAGCCTCTGGAGTTTCGTCAGGGGGCCGAGTGAGCATGTTATTCGACGGGCGAACTCTAAGGCCAAGATGGCTGCGATGGCTGGTCCTGTGTAAGTTATCCCCTCACGTAATCAGACAGCACGATTACACTTTCTCTAACACGTGGCAGGCATCATCACACAACTACAATTCGCCAGAGCGCAGAAAGCTGTTTCGTCGCTCTTCATACCAGACACCTACACCATGATCTCCATCAACCTGCCCCCTGATTCAAACGACATCAACTTCTACGTCTCGACGCCGGACTGGTATCAGTATACCGCCATCGGGTTTGGGACGGCTATGACGGACGCCTTGATGCTGGTGATGTATCTCTCGGCAAACGGAAAAGGTGGGCCAATTTCCTCGTAGACGTTTCAACTCGTTCATGAGCACTGACACCAAAACGCGCGGATCACAGGCGTGACTGTCAGCCCACGAGTAGCCACGTAAGGACCCCATCTCAACCGAACAAAACAAACCTTGCCTTCCTGACATGATTCATTCAGGGGCAACACAGAACCGGTCTGGTCCCCCAACATCAAGGTCACCATCCACGAATCCAGCATCAACGACGACCTGGACATGAAGGTCAACGGCACTTGTCACCAGTGCCGGTCGTCCGTCAAAGTTGACGCGGCTTCGCCCATGATGTTTGCCGTCGGTCCGAGCCTGGACCTCGTCACCGACGACTTGGACGCCCGGATCCGGCGCCACGTCGCTTACGGTTTGTTCTCCCTCCGCAGCCTCACATTCGCGTTTTTCTTATCCAGTTCGCTGATGTGTTACTCGGAAAACCACAGGCCAATTTACAATGGACCTCCTCCAAGCCACAGGGCCAGGCGGCATCCCCATCGATGTCGTTGGCAGTAACGTGACCTCGGGCGCCGCACTGGTCAAGGATGGTCTCCACCGCGACGGCGGCAGCAAGGCTGCCACGGCACACGGTGTTCTTTATGCCATTGTGACGCTCGCCATCGCCCCGTTCGACTCGCTGGTTGCTGGAGCGCTGGGGGCAAAATGGGCGTGGCTGCACGGAGTCACAGCGAGCGTCTATTTTGCGTTTGTCGTGGGGGCTATGGTGCCGGGGGTGCTTGTTAGTCGGGAGCATGTCGCGGTATGTGACCATCAGAGTTGCCTAGCCTTGTTCAGGGCAATTGCGTACTGATGCGGATGGCTACAGACTCAGCAATTTCGTACCGGCCATCAAGTCCTCGGCCTACTTACCATCGTCGCGATGACGCTCATGTTCGCCTGGGGCGTCACCCTATCCTGGATCAAGCGCTCGGCCAAGAAGCGCGGTCAGGAGCCGCCCGAGAGCACCCGTCTTCTGGGGGTCATCCATCGGTGGGTATGCAGGGTGATATGGGCACTTTTGTTGGTCAACGTTGGGCTGTAAGTCTCGATTGGGCCATGCTATGACGTGTTAATTTGTAATTTCCGGCTGACCATGCATAGGGGTATGAAACTGTCAGAACAGAGGTTGATAATGATCTTGGGCTATGTGGCGCTAGCCCTTGGTGTCATTATCATTCTCGTCCCCGTCTACTTTTGCATCTGGAGGTGCTCAAAACGGAGGTCAAAGAAGGAGGATGACCTCCAAGAGCTGCATACCATCTACGACCATAACTATCGCTAAAATGAGTTGATTTTAGGGTTGTATCGGTTTGGGTCACAAGGGTTTTTGTTGACTTGGTTCCATCTTTCCTCCTGCTGGCACGAGATGAGGTAGAAACCACATTTTGTATTCGTATACCCAGATTATACTTCAATACTCCAGCTTTCTGATAAAGCTTAGCGATGGTTATGACCACATTCCGTTGAATCTCCCTGGCAATGTACGCAAGTGCCTGTCTGCCCTATCACATCATGAAACTGGGACGCAGCTTGCCAGATTCCCGTCCCTGTCGTCCTTGAGTGCAAGTTCAACAACAGCATGCGGCGTTGCCCCGTCCCTGAACAATCCCGATACCCTCAGGCCAGCAGCATTAGCCACCGCGGCGAACTGCTGCAGCGAGCGCTCTTTCCCGCCAATGGAGAGCATCGAAAAGTCCTTGAAGGCGGCATACAGCGGCAGAGGGCCAGCCATGCTCGATACGTCGGGGCTGAGCTGCTCCGAGATGAGCACGCGGCTGTCGGGGTCCGTCATGGCGTGGGCGACATTGCGGAGGATGGTCGTGAAGACAGGGTCGGAGTAGTCGCGGGCAATGTGCCGGAGATAGTAGATCAGCGCGCCTAGAGTCACGTCAGCCACTGGACTGATGTTCAACCCGGATCAAGAGACTGGAACAAACTGACCCTTGACAGGAGGCTCTCTCAAAAAGTCCATCCCCACCCACCTCACGCCCTTCAACTCATCATCCCCCTGCTGCTCCGCAGCACGCACAACCTCCTCCAGGTCCTGCACGATACACTGCTCCGCCTTCAGCCCGGGATATTCCCTTAGAAACTCCTTAACCGTGTGCCCATCTCCACCGCCAACATCCACCCACACCGTCTCCCTCTCTTCCTCTGCTGCAGCCTGCAATACCCTCGACATGTCGTACATGCCCGTGACAGGCACCCGCCGGCTTGTCATGCGCATCGCGAGGCCAAAACTGCTCAGCGCGGCCTCGTCCTTTTTGAGGAGCGAGAAGAAGTCCTCTTCCGGGCGACCGGCCAGGTATGACGTGGGGATGTGCGCTGGCCCGAGGGGTTCCGTGCGGCCGTAGGTGTCGAAGTAGGAGGGGAGGATTGCCGAGACGTGGGTGACATTGGTGTACATGAGGGTGAACATCGCTGACATGGGCTGGCCTGACACGAGCAGGAGGGAGGTGGGAGTGTGGGAGAGGCGGGGGGATGGGTGGCTTGGAGAAGGGGGATGGTGGGTGAGGACGTGCGAGGAAGTCAGCATGCTCGCTACCCGTACTGCCTATTATTAGTAGTTGGAGGGAGATGACATGGAAGCGGTGGATATCACTGACCGACGAGTCCTTCATCGGCGTGAACCTGACGCGCCAGTTCAGTGTAGGTGATGCTCTCCTCCTTTCCAGATGGAATAATATCGAAGGCTCCCCAGTGCAGGAACAGGCGCACGGCTGAGATAACGGACATGTTAGCGAACCAGCCCATGATGGTGTCGCCGGGCGGACGGACTGCGGCGGCCAGTTCGAGAGCGGCAGTGGCTGCCTTGATTCGAGCTGCATCGTCTGTTGCAATCCGGTGGACGTTGCAGGTAATCTCGTCGGCGAGGTGACGCAGACGGTCTTGCTCGGGGTCTTGAGCGGCCGTAGGATGGGATGTTTCGTGGTTGTCTTGGATGCTGTTGCTAGCGCTGCTGTCCCCGTTGGTCAAACCAATCTGTGGCCTACCGGTACACACCTTCTCGGCAAAGAGGCTGGAGTTGACCCCTTCACCGCTAGGTATACCGCAACCCCCCTGGTCAACTGGCATGTGTTGAGTGGTTCCGCGGACCTGAGGTATACTACTGGTGGCTTCGGCGGCGTTTATACCTGGCTGTGGCCCATTGGCTTCACCAAGCCTCGGCAGCTTGATGTCAGTGGACATCGTTCCTCCCGCGAAATCTGCATCATACAGCGCAGCGCCTTCCTGACTCTCGTTCATTTCGGACTCCCGTTTGCCGTCCTCCATACACTTTGGTACAGGGCTGGGTTCAGGGGTCGGAATTGCGCTGCGCCCATCTGACGTGCCGTTGGCGAGATACGCATTGATGAGTACCTGGACTGCCTTGAGCGTTTCGACAGCGTCAAGACTTGGAGGGTGGTCCAGCCTGGTGGTGTTGATGAGCTGCGCATGCATCGTGGAAGTGGGGATCACTTTGTTGAGAGGGCTGAGGTCGGTGTTGGCCGGCAAGGCGAGACACAGTACCTGTAGACAAGCTGCACCTCTAGACCTGATAGCACGAACAAGCCGCCTTAGTAACGAATGATGCAGGAGGGGCCAATGGCATGTGTGGGTGAGTGTGGTGTTGCTGGAATCATTGCCGAGAGCGACGCCTTATATCTTACACCGTTCTTGTCCACTCCATAAATGGATGCACCAGATGTCGTTGGCTGAAGAACGGCCATTCCCAACACATCGGTTGGTACCCGCGTCCGACTGCAGCGCTTTGCCACGGTCCCTCGCGGACCCGTGGTGCTCGGCCCCTGTCTCCGGGACCGAAGCGGCGGGTCGGGAACATGGCGGCTGGATATGTCCCGAAGGACCACCCCAACCTATCAAGTTTGCCTGCATCTCGCTGCAAGCTCTGCAGACAATAACTCGGAAGAGCCAATAACTCCCACCGCCAGCCGCAATGGAACGGAATGCATCCCCAACATGCATCATCAACAGGCAGTGGCATTTCTACGTAAAAAGGCACATGCCGACTTCCGCAATCATGGCCAACCGCGACCATTCAACCGCTCGATGCATCGTCTGCCGGCTTCGCTATGACGCTGGGGTCCGTCCGAGCAAACGGCGTGTTGCAGACTCACTCAATAACTGCGTTTGACTCTACTACCCACACAACTCCAAGATCCTTCTCGTGCCGAAAGCCAAAGCCCGGAACGATTCGTTTGCCTATCGGGGAAGGATGGCACTGACAACGCGACTTCGCACCTGAGACACCGCCTGTTGCCTTCGGGGACTAACTGCAGCCCGTTGACCGACGGCGGCGGCCGGGAGACGAACCTTCCTTAATAAGCTACATCAACGAAGGATCAATTCCCATGCAAGTCAAGAGTAAGGTGATGCTCGGAACACCTCACGCAAAAATATCGGAACTGTTGAACGACTGCTCGCTGCTATCCGAGAACTCCGAAGGTCCCAAGTCTCCACCGACAAACAAAAAGATGTGAAGGCGTATCTTCTACGCCCCATCCAACCTGCCTGTCGAAGGAACCAATGCATAACCTGAAGCAATATTGCATCATATATTTCCTTCATGCCCGCCATACGCATCCACACTGGCACCCAAATCGGCTCAACCTATCTGCAGGACCGCGGTGTGTCTGTTGCGTGGGTTAGGCCGAACATTCTCAGATGTAGGGCTATTCAGGGCCGGAAATCGGGGGGAGACCATGCATCTCATGCCGGCTGCCATTGTCCAGTAGTGGTGACAGTTCTCATGGTCCGTCTTGTCGTTAGATTTTTCCACACCTCGCCAGATATCATCTCAAAGCTTTCCATCAGAGATAACGCATCTTCCCACCGTTCGCCGTACGACCTTAAGGTAAGCTTCACTCTATCCAAGCATCGCAGGCTGCGGTCCAAATTATCACCGCTGCCCCTGTCAAGTCTAATCGGTTGCGGGGGAGGTGAAACTTTGCCCGGCATTGAGGGGGGAATGGGAATGTTGGGTCCTGACAGCAGTGCATCGCCCGCATCACGCAGCACCGCAACAAACTGCGAACCCATGAAGAAAACCCTCAAAGCGTCGTGATACGTGTAAAAGGCTGCGCTAACCACGAGATTCGCAATGTCGTATATCCTGTCGATGTATGAGATGACGTGCTCAAATATAAGCAACCGTCCGTACGTCGACATCTGGGCCCCCCTGGCGCTAGAAGCCACGCAGTAAACGTAGCTGTAGCGTAACTCCAAGTCGAGCATCTCACGGATGGCAGCCGGCAGGTCGGTTGGTAGCTTCTCGGACCATTCCCACATCTCGAAGTACTTCTGCCAGATGAGCGAGGTGGCGTCAGGCAGGGGCTCGATTGCGTTGCCCTGGTAGAGCGTCTGATACCAATCCGACTGCAATTGGCGCAACCTGAAAAGGGAAACAGATGCATCTGGGGACGTCTTGGCAATCGGGCTTCCAGAGAGGCTCCTGTTTTCCTTCCCCGGTGATGGAAGAGCCACGGACACAGCATCGTCGTAGAAGGAGAACGCGCGAGCGTGAACCATGCTTATTGCCCTGGAGAATTCACCGTGTTAGGAGATAGATAATCATCGAAAGGTAATTCGGCCACTGACCTGTCCAGAGCATAGACGCAGTAAAAGGTCCTGCGGCGCGCATCCAGGACATCCTGATCCATCTGCTGAACGTGCGGCGGATCTTGATGCAGGCCCTGGTCAACCACGGCACGGCAGGTAAAGCCAATCGGATGCCAACTGTCGAAGTGCGCGGGATCGAGCATCGAGTACTGCGTTAGGAGCAATAGAGACTGAACCTGTGTCACATAGCCCGGCTTCAGCGCTCTGTCGGCGTGTGGGAGTGCACGAGCAACGAACTCGATGGCGTTTAAATAATGTTCGTCTTGCCGACTTCGACTCTGAGACGCAGATCCAATGGCAAGAACCATCCAGAACAGCCAATATTCAGAGCTCCGGATCGCCCGGGGGTGTTCCTGATAGAGGTCGCTGACGAGAACATGCAATGAAGCTCCCGGAAACGCTGGGTAAAGGGGCAATACACTAGTTTCATAGAGCTGGACAAGAGTTCTTGCAGTCGATTCTGCTGGAAGGTTGGTTGTTCTGGGTTCCGGAACCGGTTCGTTCGTTGAGGCGGCTAGTACCAGGCGTGCAAAGGTCATGTTCGACTCGGATGGTTCAAAATCACGGGTGGTTGTATTGACAGCCCTAGGACAAAGCTCAGCCAGGGTTCTTCAAGCCGCAACCCCTCTGGGGGTGGACACACAAATAACCGAAATCTGAGACCAAGGTGTTGATGTCCGCATTTTCTTGCGTCCGAGCAGCTTTTCGGTGAATGGCGGCTCTAATGAAGGCCATAGAGTCTTTGCGATTTGGGTTAGCAGCCGGAGGCTCATCCGGGCCATTCAGCGCTATCGACGCCTTGGTGGAACGAGCATAGGAGAGTCTTCTCTCCAACTTCTCTATCCTGAGCTCCAACGCCGCAACATAGCTGGAGAAACCCCGCGCGAGTCAGCTCCGGGAACCGGCGAAAGTGTCGTGGGAAATCCACCACATACCTCCTTTCCTTTCCACGAGCAAACTGGTCGTTGGCTGCCGTGCACTCCTTTTCGCGGCCTGCCCTTTCACAAGCTGTACATGCTGGCAGCTTGTTATCGCACTATTTAGGAGTAAGTCAAGAATCCCACTGCATGCAGAGGACACCTGGGTTGGGTCACCAGTCACCTTAACTTTAGCAGACCGACCTGCGTAGGTGGTATGTCAGCTGGGATCAACATCATATCGAGAAGGTTGAGTTTACATCTAGAGCACGCAGATACCGGCCGGGAAACCTTCAACAAAGGGCTGTCTGCCAAGCTTGATCGGAGCATGGTAACCGTGGCTCCACCCTGGAGACCAGGGACGCTCTTCCTAGAGCCCTGCTGACGTTTGCTGCAAGAGGATTCGAGATATTTTGTCCGGTATCAAGAGATTGCTGTGTGAGAGATGCCCCGTGGTGGAGCGGCGAGTCGGGTTACCGCTCAGCTCCAGACCGCTTGGCAATTCGAAATCCAAGGACAATTTCGTCAGGGAGGGATTCGAAAGTTGACACTAATATTAGGGAACTGAGTCCGATGACCAGTCCGCTCTGTTAGGGCCAGAATGACCACCACAGAGTCTGCGCTTTGTCTTCAATTGGAAGCGTCCAGGAAGGGGGCCTGTCTGTTGGAAGACAGTTGATCACGGGGCAGCGGGATAGCCTGAGTGGAGATGAACGGGACTGCGGGACGTCTCTACATAGTAATGGCTGAAAGTTGTGGAGCTTCGGTAGCTGAATCGAAAGCGATGGTCCGACGAACAGAATTGATGAATTGAGATTGTTATTCTCGATGATGCTGTGGTCTGCCTTCCAAGGACCGAGTTCCAAAAAAAAAAAAAGACGAAGAGGAATAATAAGCGAGAACGGATCGTTATGCTCCTGCCCTCAACTTCAAAGTTGGGATCGACGTGGTTTGATGGGACGGAAAATGCGATGCTTCTCGAATGCCGGAACACCTACCGGGATCCAAGTGCACAGGAGCTGGACAGGGCGGGGGGTCTGTGCGTCATGTGACTGCAGGGGAAGTTGAATGGGCGTTTCCACCAAAGGCAGCAGCTCGTTGAGTTATTGACGTAATTGTACGAAGTTGTACGTACCCAAGAAAGTTTGATACTTGGTCGTCAAGCCATCAACACTCGTGCCCCCCTCATTCAAAGATACACATATCCTCGCCGCTCTTTGCTGAACGGAGGTATGTAGGTAGGTGGGGCTGAAGAAGAGCCCCGCTGCAGGTATCAGGCGAGGAATGTGGGGGGTTTGTTGTTCGTTGTTTCAACCTTGAGACCCTGCGGTCCCGCCCAATTGCCATTGAACCCCGCATTGATCGATAGTCCGAGTCCGTCTCAAGTCTCTGTGAAGCTGCGTCCTTTCTTGATGTTCAATTTTAAAAAATGTATGATGGTATTGCCAGATTTAATGGAAGGTCCTCGTAAAAACGGACTACCCGCACATCGTGTCCTACTCGTTGGGTTTCCATCTACATCAAGAGTTGCTTGCTGTGGCAGCTTCAGGTTGACAGGGGTCCGAAGGGCCGTTAGCGAATCAGGAATAGCGTACAGTACGAGGCGCCCTCACCAGCGAAACTGCCCCAACTTTGAGTTTGGCCCAGATCGGCCCTCTCATTGCATCTCCAATGCCTCGATGGAGACAGACACCGCCCAACCGGAGTTGGTGCCAAACGACGCCGATCCTACGCGGTAAACAACCCGTAACGTTATGACGATGCAACAAGACCCTGCATCCCAGATCCTCGCAGCTTCTCCGTCGTTGAAGCCATCGAACTCGGGCTGTTCTGTCCTCTAATTCATTGCCGTCGAGAATCGCAAGAACGTTGGGGACCCTCGGCTCCTGGAAACAGACAGGGCTAGCCGCAGCATCAATGGATCCTGCGGCCGTCTTCCACCAGTCCTTGGGTTCAGTACTCCCGCCTCAGCACTTCTTCGCCGGAATCCCTCCGGTGCCGGGGCCATATCCATGGGACAGCCCGGAGCAAGATGTGCATGATGCGCCCCACCGCGTCGCGCACACTCTAACGGCATGTTGCAGATGCCGCCAGGTAAACCACAATCATCTTGCTGCGAGGCACATCGCTCGAGTCCATCTCTTCTGACGGCTATCGCTATCTAGAGGAAAACACGGTGCGATCCAGCCCTTCCACGATGTCTCCCGTGCGAACGATCAGGCTCGACATGCGAGTACTACGATAGCACCAAGGGCAAGAGGATCAATCGCTCCTACGTCGTTAGTCTACAGAAGAAGGTGCGTGAGCTGGAGGCCGAGCTTGCCAAGTATACGGATCAGGAGAACGATGACCCTCACAATCATGACGACATGGTCTGTCCGGGCGGTATTGTCCGCTTCGACGAGACGGACGAGATGCCCCGGTATCTCGGACCCAGTAGCGGTACCGCCATGACACGGTTACTCATGGAAGAGGCAAAAAGATACGCCGAGTCGCGAAGAATAGCAAGTCTCATTCCCGCAGTGCTTGCGAGGAGGGCTGAGCGGAGAGATCGCATGCAGAGCGTGGTTATGGGAGCCAGCATCAGCGGACCCTCCGGCAGGAAGAAAAGCTACCCAGCCCATAGCATCATTCCCGCGTCTGCTCTGCCAAGCAGGGAAATTGTGGACGGGCTGGTACGGGCTTTCAACGACAGAGGTAGGCATTTCTCGACTCTCTCCCGCGCTTGGCTGAAAGCTTTGGTGCTGACTGTGAAATATCAGTCCAGGTCTTTTCACCGATTCTCCACGAAAAAGTGTTTGAAGAAGACGTGAATGCTGTCTTTGCCGGCGATACGGATCCGTACAAGCACTTCGTCGTGAACATGGTCGTAGCAATCAGCCTGCAGAAGGTGGGCAAATATGCCGGTCTTCCCGACAGTTACTATCTCAACGCTATGCGCCGTTTCGAGGATGTTATCCGTCCCCAGGACCTGAAAACACTCCAGTGTCTGGTCCTGATCGGACAGTATTCTTTAATGACACCTACTCGGACGGCGACTTACTACGTGACTGGGCTTGCCACAAGGATTTGCCAACAGATGGGTCTCGGGGACGAGCGCACCATCGCTGTGGGCATATCTGACCCCCGGGCTCTCGACATGAGGAGGAGAGTGAGCTGGATCGTCACACAACAGGAACTTGGTTTGGCCCATACCATGGGTCGGCCAAACGGGTTTGCCAAAGCCGACGATGTCATGAACGTCAAGTTTTTTGAGGCTGTTGAGGACGAGGACATTACACCAGATGGTGTTCGCTCCGGGAAACTGTGTGAACGGAAAATGGTCGCCATCCACTTCTGCAAGATGAAGCTTCTGCAGGCAGAGATCCGCCGGGTGCTTTACGAAAGGAAACGCCCAGAGCCGGCACATGAGAGCCATCCATGGTTCGTTCAAATGGAGCAGAGGCTCAAGGACTGGCTCGGCGCTTGCCCCGAGCAGCCCGCTTGGTGCAAGCCTTGGTATGTCTATCCCGCTGCCGAGCGTGATCTGGGTTTTTGGTTAACAGTGTTGGCAGGCTTGCCGGATGTTTCCACAGCATGGTCATTTCCCTATACCGGCCTTCACCGCAGGTGCCTAAACCAACCAGCCATGCCGCCATGAAGTGTTTTGAAGGATCGCGGTCTATCATTGACTTGACGTCTCAGCAAGTCGAAGAGGGGACAGTGGACATCACCTGGGATTCCCTGCTGACCGTCTACGCCTCCCTCAATGCTCTTCTCTGGTCAATCTCATACCCTGAAGTTCGTGCCGAGCACTCCCGAGAGGATGTTCAAGACCTTGCAGCCACGGCACTTGAGGCAATCAAGATTTTCTCTGACCGCTGGCCTGGATCGTCGTCCGCGGTCCAGCTGTATACCGTGATCGCTGACGCTTGTCTACAAAGCTATGATGTAGAAGAGGAAACGCCTTCACCGCCGTCAAGTACCCAACTCGGGACACCAGTGTCACTGGCCGGCCCCATATCGCCCGAATCCGACGTCACCGCAAGAAACACCCCGACTCGACAAACGCAACCGCAGTCGGCCACATCGCTCTTCAACACTTCCTCCCCATTCGGATACGTCTTTGACCCGGCTAATGATGCGCTCGGTGTCCAATACGGCTTCGAGAACGACGCTTCCCCTTTCCAGCACCAGCCCAACTTCCGCTCCAACTCCATTTTCATGAGCCCATCGACAGACGCCAACGGCCGCAGGCTGTCTCACCTCGCGCCCGATTCGAGTGAAGCCCCTGGCCTCGAGCGCATGGGAACCACCCCGCCGCCTCCTCTAACAATACCCAAGCAGGAGCCCATGCCGCCCACAGCCACGCCCGCGGTCAACTCATTGCCCACACCGCCAGAGTCGCTAGCTCCGCCCTCCTCTCATTCCGTCTTCAGCTCGTCTCCGCGGCTACCTACCACAGCAGCGCAAACAACTCCGATTCATACACCCATCCTCCATCATAGCAGCCCAGCGCAGGTTTCCCATCGCCATCATCATCAAGCGCCAATGGCCCAATTGAAGCAACAACCTTTGCAACTATTTCCCCCTCCCCAATTCAAGCAGCCACACCATCAGCAGCCACAACGGCAGCAACAAGCCGATCCGCTTCAGGCAAGACCACCACCGCCGACGTTTATCACACCGGCGACACCGTCCCAATCACACACACAGCCAGACGCGCGGCAACGGCCCCCTCCACCCCAAACAGCAACCGAGTGGTACAACCCACTACCCCCATTCGTCCCGCCTCATGCCTTCTCAAATGGCATGGGAGGCGGTGTCTCATTCTGGGCCGGGGCGCCGAATCCATTCAGTGGTTTAGGAGCGAACGGGAACCAAGCATCCTACCATCCTAACGCGGCGCGAAGTGGACCGTCGGGTGGAGTGCAAGCGCCCGCTGATACCACCTGGAACCTCGGATGGGGCGCGGGGCCACAAGACGGGGGGGCGTTTGGACCGGGACCTGGAAGTGGAGGGCTTGTCCCTGGGCCGGGAGCGGCGGGCGAGTACTACAACTCGTTCTTGAATGCCAGACATGGCAGCCTGAGCCATGAGCAGCAGTTGGAGTTGATGGATGTACTTGAGACGGAGGGGATGAGTGACATTGATAGCTTTTTAAATCTAGGGATGGGAATGGGCGGGGGCGGACATGGACATGGAGGGGCTGGCGGTGTTCATTGGGGCTGACATTGCGATTGCCAAGGGATTTAACGGGCGATGGGATCAAGGTGGAAAGGGGTTCAAGGATTGGGGCGCTTCAGGTTGGATACTTTCTGATGGCTTGGGTTGAATGTTGTGGGTGATTCCCCTTTTCCGCTGGGTCCGTTGGTTTGTTCATGCATTTGATGAGACATTGTTGGTGAGATGTTGGACATGTAGCTGAGAAAATTGAGCAATGTGCAGGCCTGTGACCAAGATCTTCGACTGTAGGTCGGTCTAGAGTCTACGCGCGCATAGTAAGCAGTGGGTTGAGGCTTGTTTGTTTCCCAGTCAGCTCGGATAGGGGCTACATTGTTCCTTAGTATGTAGCATGCATGCTCCGTGCTATGGCCGAACCGAGCCCCAAAGCGCGCAACGGTCTCTTCCGAATTCTACTGCTGTGAGGTAATGATGGCTGGGTCGGAAGCATGATCCCGGACGAACAGCAAAATTGCGTCAACTGTTGTCACAGGCCAGGTGGACCAGATGCCGTACGCCAGCTATGCCCACACATATTGTGTTGAAGGGGCCGGCAATCTGCACACAAAAACGCACAATCGGATGTCGAATTCCGCAGCATGATGCATTGGCTCATTCTCTCGTCTGCACTACTACACCCACAGCATAGCATCCACGTTCCCGCTCTTCTTGCATCACGCCAAGACTAGGTATTATTATTGTTCTAGCAGCCGCTGCCGGCGCCGCTCATCGGCCGCTTTCGAACTCTACGAAAAGACGGTTGCTCCCTTGACGCTCCTTCGTGGAAGCCATAGCCACAAACGAAGCGACACGCTACTAATTAAATATTGAGGCATGTCGGATGAGAAACTGGAACCACCTCCGGGAACTGACGGCGAGTCGATGCCAACCCCTGAATCCGATCGCCAGACTCTCGGAAAAGAAACTCCGCAATCAGACAGCGAAACAACTCGGGGCTCTGACAGAGAAGATACACCCCGCCAGCCGGGTGACGTTGGTGATGTAGACCTCGCGGACGTGCCGCAATCGTCGAAACGGAGTGCTGTCCAACGGGCCTGGCACTGGAAGCCAAGGCCGGCTCGCTACGACCCCGAGCACCCTCCCAACTTCACCGTCTGGCTGAATATCCTGTTTGGTTTTGTAGGTTCACATAGCCTGCCCGCACTTACATATAGTACACACTCATTTCGCACGACGTAAAGAATGGAGTGGCAACTGACCTACCTGACCCCAGGCATCCTGCTTCACCGTCTCCAACCTCTACTACAACCAAGCCATCCTCAACCGCATCGCCGAAACCTTCAACGTCAGCTTCGAAAAGGCCTCGTCGGTCGCCACGCTCATGCAAGCCGGTTACGCCGCGGGCCTGCTGCTCCTCTGCCCGCTCGGCGACGTCTTTCCGCGACGGCCCTTCGTCTTGGCGCTGGTAACCTTTACCGCGACGCTCGTAAGCCAGCCAGGAGTTCTCAACTTCTCTCTCTCTCCCCTCCCCTTTCCCTTTTTTTTTCTTTTCTTTTCTTCTTCTTTTTTTTTCAACTCCAAACTTTTCCCCCACGGCCCTAGCGCAGATACGGAATCTAATGTACGTACTGTACTGTACCGTACTCTACCTACAGTGGCTCGCGCTCTGCCTGACGTCGTCCTTCACGGCCTTCGCCGCCGTCTCCTTCGTGGCGGGCTTCACGACCGTCACGCCGCAGCTGATGCTGCCGCTGGTGGGCGACCTGGCGCCGCCGCGCCGCCGCGCCAGCTGCCTCGCCGTCGTCGTGTCGGGCCTCTCGCTGGGCGTGCTCGTCGCGCGCATCCTGTCGGGCGTCATGGCCGCGTACACGGCCGGCTGGCGCGCCATCTACTGGTTCGGCCTCGGCGTGCAGTGGCTGGTGGCGGGCTTGCTGTACGTCTGGATGCCCGACTATCCGAGCAAGAACCCCGGCGGCGCGGCGCTGTTGCTTGGGAAGGCCGGGTGGGGGTATCTGGGGATGCTGGCGGGCATCGGGCGGCTGCTGGTGACGGAGCCGTTGCTGTGCCAGGCGGCGGTGGTGGCGTTTCTGCTGAGCGCGGTTTTCACGTCGTACTGGACGACGCTGAGTTTCCTGTTGGCCAGCCCGCCGTACGGGTATGGGAGTGTGGTGATTGGGCTGTTTGGCCTGATCGGCGTCGTGGTGATCCTCGCCGCGCCCGTGTACAGCAGACTGGTGATCGACAAGGTGGTGCCGCTGGTCTCGGCGGTGATGGGGCTGTCGGTTGAGTTGGTGGGTGTCGTTGTGGGAACGTTCACGGGGTCGGTCCACGTTGCCGGGCCGGTGGTCCAGGCGATTGCGATCGACCTGGGGTCCCAGTTTACGCAGATTGCGAACCGCGCCGCCATCTATGGCATCCAGCCCCAGGCTCAGAACAGGGTCAACACCGCTTACATGGTGGCGGCCTTCTCCGGGCAGTTGACGGGGACCGCCGTCGGCAATAGGCTATACGCCCAGGGCGGGTGGGTGTACAGCGGGAGCTGCAGCAGTAAGTTTTCTGTACATACATACCTATCTAGGTTGAATCTTTGGCGGCCGTGCCCGTTTCGCTGACTTGGACGTGCCAGTTGCGTTTATCGGGCTTGCCCTGGTCGTGTGTCTTGCGCGCGGGCCGAGGGAAACTGGGTGGTTTGGCTGGTCCGGAGGGTGGGCAGTACGTCGAGATGCGTTGGCAGAGAAAGGCTCTGGCGCCCAAGCGCAAATAGAGGAAGCATAGAAGCATAGTGAAAGACATCTTCCTTTCCGACTGCTGTTGCGCATGAGTAAAACTCAACATCAGCTATTTCATTGTCGTTGATGACTACCAACTACAAGCCGTAAAACAGCAAGTAGGCTGGCGCCGCGTTCTCTTTGTCACTCAATTTTTTCCTCCTTGTTGCTGTCATCATCTGGCCACGGCCATCTGGAACGGTGGCATGCGTTGTTCTTTAGGAGCTGCTTCTGCCAAATTTGACCTGCTGCGTGGACGACCCTCTGGGAATTGCTCTTTGAAAAAAAGAGATTGTTGAACTGTGACGTGCTCCGTGAGCCCTGCCCCGGTTCTCAGTAAGCCCAGTTACCAGGCTGGCCGGCCAGCTGCATTTTCCTAGTTCCTAATATTCCATTGGAATTCGAGGTGTGTCAGTGTTCTCGCCCCGGATCTCCAGGAACGCAGCAGGCAGTCTTTGGAGATGAGATTCCCACTCGGCAGAGCCTATTATACAATTTCTCACAGCTTTCACCCGCGTGCCGAAAGAAAGGCGACAGGACCAACAGACTCTTCAAATAGCACAAAACCATCGCTCGTCTTATATCTTGGGCCGAAGGAAGGCCGCGGGGGCCAAAATACAGAATAAATAAACAGAACCCCGGCCTGGCTACGGCACGGTCACCGGGCCTCAATGCGCCGTGGTGCCAACCAGATCAGACCATTTTGCTGAACTAAATTTGGACCGTTCGCCTGGGGTCACGGCGGCCGGCCACCGGGCAAAACCAGAACAAAGTGCCTACCTCTGTGCTGCTGGAAGCCTGGAACCAAGGACTGTACCAAGAAACAACTAGCCCTCAGGGTTCGAGACACGCCATGTATTGCGGCGGTGGGCCAACGACGGCCGTAGTGCAAGGCCAACAACGGCTGTGGTTCAGACCGCTGTTGACGTGTCTGCTTTGAGCGAGGTCGCTGGCTTTGAACACGTTGGAAGGGTGCCAAAAGTGCTGCGGGCTTCCTCCCCTGCGACCAAAAGAAAAACGTACGTGACTCCCTCTGCGAAGCAGTATTTAATAACTGCCTCGATTCCCTCTTCCCACAGCCTCAGTATTGCAACATTTCAATCATTATCAGGAAGCTCTAAAATCCCAAAATACTCGTTTGTTTATCCGCCGGTCTTGGAGCCATACAACCCCAATAAGTCATTGACCAAAACTCCGAACCCCCACTCTCAACACCATGCAACTTCAAGGACTCTTCTTCTCAATGGCATCTATCGCCGCCGTGGCCTATGCCCAAGGAGGCGACGACCACAAGAACTTCTCCGGGAGCTGCAGCTCCATGGAGCTGATCGAAGGCGGCAGCGTCCTTCAGGCGTACTGCTGCTACCCACCGTGCGCCGCAGGCATGTCGCCCAAGAATAAACTCGACCTAAACAAGTGCCTTGGTGTCGACGATGCCGGAAAACTCGCGTTCAAGGCCAAGTCAGTAGTGCCCCTTTCATGATTCTCAGTGCCCCTTCACTTGAGAGAGACACAGACAAACAACTACATAGGTAATTACTGACCAGGCCTGCTGCACCTTCTGTATAATAGCGGTCAATTTTCAAAGCAGTGCGACATCAGCAGCTGCTCTCTTGCAGGCAAATATGAAAGGAGCAAGGATGTCCTCACCTGCCAGTGCGCCGGCGTCAGCTCGACGCTCGACCTGAGTACGTCCAGCCCACTTCCTCTCTTGACTACCTACGCTTTCATGCTTTGTGCGGGCGGCTACTGACATAGGTATGTTACTTAAGACCTCGGCCTGGGCAACAAGGACGGCACACTCCAGTGCGACGGGGGGAAAGCTGAGACCTCGATGGAAGGCCCCGTTCAGCAACAACGGAAGTGACGGGGGGAAAAGGCGGGTCCGTTTCACTGCTCGGTGGGAGAACTACTATCCTCAGCGGGTGCCGTTCTTTTTTCTTTTTTTTTTGGGCCTTCTCGGGAACACGAAATGGCCGAGCCGAGCGCTCGTAGCACTACCCAGCAGGCGGGGCGGGCTATTATTACTGCTATTAGATGATAGTCGCCCCGGCCTACCTTAGACTGGACCTAAAAACTTTTGAATTTAGCACGCATGCCAGCTTTAGCATTCTTAAAACCATATTCCTTTCTATCTATTAGCGAGGATGATGGATAGTTACCGACACTCAGAGCGTTAAAATGGCACTGGGCTCTAGAATTCAGACTGTGTGTGTTGTTGGGGGTTAATTATTTTACTTCGAATTCAGGTTTCAGGTTGCCCATCTTCAGCCACCTGTCCGTGCAAACAAATATTGGCCGTGGGACTCGCGGGTTCTTCCCTCGCGGCGCCCCGACATTGATGGCGGGAAATAATGAACCGGGCTTCTGGAGCCCGTTTCGTTTGAAGTTTCACGCACGTCTTAGTGCTACGAGTTCCACAAAGTTTGAAACTCGTTCGTCAAAGCCCCTGTCCAGCCCCGTGCACCCCATTGGATCTGTTCGTGTTGGCGTACACTTCTCCACGTGGAGGCGCAAAATATCTTGCGAATATTGGTGGCCGCTAATTCTCTTGAGGCTTTCATCTGAGACGTGTGTAACTGCCGTGCTTTGAAGGAGTTAGTACTCAACAATGCATCACTTCTCGACATGCAAACTTGGGGACATGAATCTCTTCGCATATACTCATCACCTACATGATCCGCTAGTAGCCAAAAGGGTTTTGATTTGCCCTCTTGCTTTGAAGAACTAGAGTTACGATGAGGCGCAGATTCACCCGCAGGAGCCTATCTCATCTCGCTCTACCTCCTGATGCACTCCACAGGAGAGACGACAACGCGTTATTTGACGCTGACGACGATGACGACGACCATGATGATTCCGATCAACAGCCGGGTCTCGGCAAGGGAAGAGGCAAAGGGAAGGGCAACTTGAAAACGTCTTCTCCTGGCTCGTCGACGTCAGAAACATCCGCGCCGACTTCGTCACTTGCTCTGCCTCAGCCACCCTCTGAGACGACGACGTCTTCCACCCCACCAGGGCTGCCCCAGTCCATATCACCACCGCCGTTGTTATTGCCCATCATAGAAACTGTCTCTTTCACCGAACTCAGCAGCACCAGTGGCCCAGAGACCTCGCCTTCGTCGACCAGTGGTCTGGGGACCCCGTCTGTGACGCCAATAAGCAGTGTTGTCATCCAAACCAGCGTCGTTACAACCCAAACCGAGGTATTTGTAACCCGGACCAGCATCATCACGAGCCAAAGCAGCTTTCCTACCACCCAAACCGTAGGCGATGTGCCGCTCTCCACAAGCAGAGGTACTACACCGGCCTTTCTCGCTCTCCTTGTCGATCCTAGGCACTGAGTCATGATGACCCATGTGGGCTAATTCTCAAAAAGCGCTCCCATACTCCACGACCACATCAGCTGTGTCGTCTCAGCCGGTTCAGCCGGTTCAGCCGGTGCGTGCTAGTAGTCTATCCCGCGGGCAGATAGGGGGGATCGCGGTCGGCTCCGCGGGTATGGTCCCAGCGGCCTTTTGGTTTTTGCGGCATGAATGGCGAATACTCACTCGTTCCAGCATTTCTCTTCCTTGCCGCCGCCTCCATATTCTTGTTTCTCCGCAGGCGAAGCAGGGACCGCCGTCGACACCCCGCGCTGAAGTCACTCTTCCACCGCACAGCACCAACCTTACCACGGGGAACCGACAAACCCAACCACCAAGAAGACACCGAAGCATCGCTCGTGGAGCAAGAAGTCTCCAACACCACTCTCGCCGCGGTCACAAACCAAAAACCACCACCACCACCACCACCACCAGCAACAGCAGCAGCACGTCTCTCCCACTGGCTCGCCCAGCTCCAACCCCGCCGCCAATCCCACCACCGCTCCTCCATCCACCCACCAGAACCCCCCTCACACGACCCCCGGGCAAGCACAAGTACAGACACAGGTACAAATACCGGTCCCGCCCCCAACCCTCACCGCTCCAGGCGCTCCTCCACCTCCGCGTCCTCCGTCCTCTCCCTCCCGGCCACCTTCGTCACCCGCCACACCAACAGCACCTTCCTCCCCACCACCGCGCTGCACTACCCCAGGGGCCCCGAGCCGCCGCAACCACAGCCGCAGCCACAGCCACAGCCACAGCCACAGCCCCAAGGGGGGGAAGAGGGACGGCGGGCGCTGGCGTTCCTCGCCCCGCCTGGGTTGCCCATTCCTGCGACGGCGAGGGTCTCGGGTCTCGGAGCTGGAGGAGGAGGAGGAGATCAGGGATCAGTACTTTGATCAAAACTAAAATTAGCACGTCGACAATGGAGGTGAAAGAGACTGTTTCGAAGGGGGGGAGAGTAGGTCGGGGGTAATAACCGTCCTTAAAAGTACAGCCAGTATAGTATGTACGAGAAATTCAAGCACAATCCAGGTCCTCCCTGCACATCCCGATCGAAACAAATGAATCTCCAGAGACCAGCTGACTTTAGCCCCCTTTTAGCACACACGTCCAATGAGCCAACGAGTATTGTTACAATGCTTTTCTATTCCTCATTCATTATTTAATGGTTTAGTAATAGATAGCAAACAGAATCGCTGCTCGCTATGCAGAGTGGAGATGTGTGTTCTATAACATGCAAAAGGCCGGACGACACGCTTCAGTCCGCCAAAAGTTCCCGTTTCCGACCGACCCATTCACCCCGGCGAACCCGACCGGATCCCGTTTCCATGTCCCATGTAAAAGCAAAACCAACCGCCCAGCCGAGCCGCACGCGCATGTAGTCGGGGCCCCCGGCGATCTCTATCCCATGTAACGCCCCGCTGACCCCAAATCGCCAATTTTTGATATCTCGAGGACAGACATAGGAAAAAAAAAAGAGAAAAGAAAATGCACATCTGACGCGTTTCCCTTTTTTGTTCTTTGCTCCGTCCTTCCCAGTGATCCTCGGATTATCTTAGACCCCCCCTTCCCCCACGATCAAACCTCAACCCGATACCACCAACCGCCAGTGCCGCACAGGGGGTATCATTCCAAGAAAACAAAGCGGAAAGACTGAGAAGCAGGAAAACAGATCATCAGACTTCAAGGAAAATGGTAACGCTCAAGGCTTACGCGGCAATAGCAGCCTCTTCAGCATGGCCACCGCCGAGGAGCTCCAGCACCTTGTTGACCACCGCGCTGGGATATCCACGGGTGAGCATTTCGCTGACGACGCCCTTGGCGCTCTCGCGCTGTTGCACCGACAGGAATGCTCTCGTCATGGCCTCGTACGTGCTCGGCTCGCGCCTCTCGCGCCCGACAGCAGAGTAGATGTCTTTGGCCTTGGCGATTAGCTTCTGAGCCGCCCAACCGTGGATGAGCGTGTTAGCGATGTACGGGGTCAGGTCGATACGCTTTGCCCGCATATCGGCGAGCACGGGCTCGGTGGAGGCAACCTGGTGATTGGCAACCATGGCCTCGAAGAGGGCCTGATAGAGGCAGGGGTGCGCCGGAACAGTGCGGTCCTGCATGACGGTGTCAAACACGCGGCGGGCGCCTTCCATATCGTGCAGGACGCAGCCGCGGGCATGGATCAGCGAGGCGTAGTGGACAGGTTCGGGCCGTTGGCCGGAGGCGCGGATTTCGTCAAGAACCGCCTCGGCAGCGCTCATGTCGACCGGTTCCAGGGTGGCGTGGGTATCGACAAGGAGCTTGAAGGTGTGAGCGGTCGGGGCGATGCCCTTGGCCTTCATGCGCTCAAAGTACTCCAGGACCTTGGCCTTGTCCCGTTTGGTGGTCAGGAAGAACTGCATCATGCTGTTGTACGGGGCCGGGCGCGCCTTGTAGTTCGGCATAGACTCCATCTCGTCGAACAGCTCCTCGGCAAACTTCTCATCGCTGACACGGCAGAGCGCGTTGACGATCGTGCCGTAAGTGACGGAAGTCGGCTTGATTCCCAACGCCCGCATCTCAGCAAAGTAGAAGAGGCAGTCGTCGATGCGACGCGCTTTGCCCAACTTCCCGATCAGGGCGTTGTAGAGGAACGAGGTAGGCTCAACACCCTCCGTCTTGGCACGGATGAAAATTTTGACGGCCTCGGACGCCTCGTCAAACGTCTTGGCAGACTCCTTGAGGGTAGTGATATAGAGGCCGTAAGTGTTGGCGGAGGGGGTCGAGCCCATTGCAAGCAACTCCTGGTGGTAGTCCTCGGCCACGGTTCTGTGCCCTTGGGTGAGGCAGGCGCCGATCATGGCATCTAGGATCGAAGACCAGCCGTAACGAACCACTGGGTATTGGGGCAGTGGTGGCACATCGGCGCGCGCCATGGCGAGAATCTCTTTGCAAAGATCAAACTTCCCCTCCTTGGCGGCGGCCGAGATGAGCTTCGCGTACACGATGTAACGTGGATGGCGACCGGCACGGCGCACGTTCCGGAACCGAGCGAGAGCCTCATTCAGCCTCGGAGCCTTGTGGCCGTGGGCGCCCTCCAACTCTTCCGTGATGAAGAACGACCCCTTCACGTCAGTGTTGTGAGCGTACGGGTCGAAAGTGTCCTCTTGGCGGGGCACCGCGGGGGTTGACGGGTACGGCGATGCAGGGAATGACTGGGGAACCTCGGCCACTGGCATAGGGACGATTCGAGGGTCAGTGATTCCCCGAAGGGCCATGAATCTCGAGATGAACTCGGTGCCTTCCTCGATCTCGTCGGCCAATTGCGGGTTCTGGTCGCGGATCCGTTGGAACATGTACTCTGCCTGAGACAAGCCTTCGAGAACCTGGCCCGACCCGATCATGGCAATTGCGTACATGGCTGTTGGCTCAATAAAAGACGACGTCGGCTTGACCTCGGGGTTGCACAAGACATCCCAGTACCGCGCAGCGGTTACGACGTCACCTTCTCGAACGCTCATGGCAAGGAGGGCAATTGCCGAGGATGCAGCGAGACTGGTCGGGACGACGTTGGCAAAGGCAGCTGCGGCGATCTGCTTGTCTCCATGGTCGGCGGCGGCGGTCGCAAGCTTGCCCATGGTTGAGCTTCTCATCTCAGCCTCGATCTGCTGAGCCCAGTGCAGAGCTTCCCTGTAGATTCCGCGCTCGATGAAGCCTCTGACGAAGCCACCAGCAATGATGGCGTCCTTGACGTCGGAGGCCTCGACGTCATACTCTTGTACAATTCTCTCATAGAACTTCATTGCACCTGGAATCTTGTCCGAGACAACGTATGCGTTGATGACGGCGGCATAGACCTGCGCATCGAGGCGATCATTCAAGCTCTGTTCCCCTTTGTCGTTCGCGATGGCCAGATTACGGTACTCGTTGTAACACTCAACAGCGCTAACGAGATCCCCAGAGTTGGCAAACGCAGTAATCATGGCCGGGAACGTAGCGGCAAACGGTGCTGTCCGGCTGGACTCCATATGCTCGAAAAGCTTGAGCATATCAGAGATCCGACCGGACTGGGCGCAAGCCGAGATCAGCTGGTGGTACGTCTCAGCCGAATACTGTGCCTTGCTGGAAGTGACCGAAGACGCGAACAGTTTCATGGCCAAGTCGAGGCGGTCATCCTCCACCAGCATGGCGTGTTCAAGCTCATGGGATCCGAACATGAACTTGCCCGGCTCATCCATGCCGCCGAAACGTAGCCGCTTGTCTTCGAGAGCCTGTTTGAGCGATGCGATCTCGAGCGACCGCGATGCGAGAAGACCGACGATGATATCGTACGTGTCACTGTCCGGCGACACCTTGCGGCGCAGCATATCAGCGTAGACGTCGAGCGCCTTGGTAACAACCTCCCACTTCTCTGAGGGCAGTTGGATGGCGGCCGTGAGGAGGGCATTGTACGCCGTTGCGATTGGGCGGACGCCGCCAACCAGCATGGCCTCAAAAACCGCCGGAATCTCGGCATATCGCCCGGCTTCGGAAAGCTTTGTGAGATGGTCGGCGTAGGTCTGGGACTGCGGGTCGATAGGGGGCGTGAGGGTCCGGGCAACGCTGGCGGGCGTTGCCACGCGAGACACGGGCGTGACAGACCGCGACCGAATTTCTTCGGCGAGTTGTTCTGCCAGAGCTGGAGATGTCGCCCGGAGGGACTCGACCTTCTCTTCGAGCTCCTCTAGCTGTCTCCGGACCTCGATCTCCCTCTCAATCGCGGCGTCGATGTGGGCGAGTGCCGCTTCGGCCTCTGGTGGGACGGCTGGGGCGGTCGAAACGTCTTCATGGCGCACGGATTCCCCAGCGTCGAGGGCGAGAGTATTGGCATCGGAGCCGACGAGGACAGAAGCCGCTGTCGGCTTCCACTCGATAGGCTTGGGAAACTGGAATTGAACCCACTCCTTGTCGACTTCGCCGTTCGCCTGCGACTTTTGCAGCTGCTCAAAGTAGGCCTCTAACGCTCCAGAGTTGTTGGCTTTGTCGACACGGTGCTCTGATGACTCTGCGACGGGGAGGCTCGAGCTGTGGAATGCAGACTGGAGCCCAAGCCCGGCGAGCCGGCCGACGCGCGCGCCATTGCGCCGCCGCGCAAACGACGGGCGGTTCTGCGAGTTTAGAACATGGGGATGGGTGGCGGCTACAACCGATTGGGCGTAGCCGTGGGTGAAAGACTTTGAAAATCCCTGTCGGATAAAGCTTTGGAAGACCGACGAATATACGGAGGGCATTTAGGAGACGCCTGGCGAGGAAGGGTTCTGGCCGAAGCGACTGTTAGCGGATGCTCGCGGCGCCCTCAACGGAGAGGGAGGGAGAGGTGCGTCAAAGTGCGCGTCGGGCATGTGCAAAGGCCTTGCTCTAAAAGCTTGGAAACAGGGGAATGGCGACGCGCGACACGACTCAAGTGACAAAGATATCGAAGCTGGGCAAGTCAAGACTTACAAGAAGGGAATAAACGATGCGCAATTGCAGGTTCATTTGACGACAGTAAAGCCGTCAAATAAACGCGCGACCCGAGAGGTATATTTGTAGATTTGGAGTTTTGAGAACAATCAACAAGGGGAAGGGGAAACGAGGGTGGGAGGCGTGGGAGTCAAATATGGGAATGGAAGATGCAGCGCGGTGTTTCCTGGCTGGCGGAGCTAACACGGATTGGCGGCCGTGGATTTGCTAACTTTTTTTCTGCCGGCCCCAAACGGCGGGTGGATTCGGAAGCCCTCTTAGTCAGAAGGGCCGTCTGCGCCCGGCAATCTCAAACCTGGAGAGCTGCAGCTGGATCAACGCTCATCAAGGAAGCTCGTGGTTGCTCAGCGCTCGGTTCCATTTCTTGCTTTTCTTCTTCCGGCTTGCAGACGCGGTGATATGCTGCGGTCTTTTCACCCAACCACAGCACCGAGCACTGTGAGGACACGATGCTTCATCCTGGCTGTTCGTCTGCTGTGGCGGATGCCGACATTGGAGTCACCAAGAAACTGAACAGATGGCATTTTGAGCCAGGCCTCCCAAATGAGGAGTATGCACGTCATGCCGCAAACCGTGTTTACGATAACCTTCTTCATACGTAGGTACCTAGTACCTCACGGCCCTTTCTTTCCTATCCATTGCTGCCTCATATTACCGACGACCTCCAACTGGCACCCAGGCATGAGGGATGACGAATGAATCCTCCGTCACGGATGTCCCGGAGACGCTTTCTGGGCGGGGGCTGTTCCGGGCCACGTCAAAAAACGAAGACAAACCGGACACAAGGGACGCCCGAGGAAGGTGTGGAGCTGGCGCTGCACCCAATTGGAAGAACGCCGAGGGCCTGTCGTTACCCAGCTTTGACATTGTTAGTGCTCTAGTGCTGACAGTGTCACTTTACCACTATATTCTAGCGCAAAAGTACCTCTCTAGATCTTTAGATTTCGTTCTTCCTAACAGCCCGAGCTCTCGGGCTTCGCACTTGTCAAAACCCCGGCCACCCAAGCATGCGGAGAAAACCCAGTCGTCACCAGCGGGCCGGCATGGGCTTTGTCGCTAGTTCTACAACGGTACCCTGCCGGGAAATGAGACTTTTCTCGAACGTCAAGCCTCTGGCAAGAAAAGGAAGCGCAGCGAAGCTCTCGGCCTCCCGTTTCAGCTCCACCGAACTCACTCGCGGCTTCTGAGGTGGAGCAGGGTCCAATTGATCAACACCAGAGTCTCAAGAATGAGCGGTCTACTAGCAGCTGTTGTTGCCAAAAAGAGACGCGGCGGGACGCTCCAGCTTGTCTTGCTTGAACTTGACTAACCAGCGGAAAAGCATGGACTAGTCCGAGTTGCTTATTTTTTTATTTTTTTCCAGAAGTAGAAATTTTTATGCCATGCAGATGTTGTCAATCACCAAACGAAACTTGGAGCGCGACAAGCACAAGCCCCTGACCATCCCGGCGCCGATTATCAGATCGCGTGCCTGAAGAGGAAACATTGTGGGTGCCTGGGGGGTCACATGTGCCTCAAGAAACGAAAATTCGCCGCTACGAGTCGGCTTGACGTTACAGCCCGGCTTACCAGGCATCCACTGGTCCGCCGCCGCGGGGCAAACGGCGTCTCAGCCCCCACCAACCCCAGCCCGGTCCCGTCCGTCGATCACCGAGTTTGGCCGCCGGTTTAAGTGCAAAGCATGTTGCATTGATGAATGAGGGAGAGCCAGGCTGCGGTGGGAAGATTTTATCGAGGCTGCTCTTGATTTATTCTCTCAAACAATACCATCTCTCCATGGCATTGCTTGTGGAGCGACGCAGTATGCTCTGTCCGTACCGGGTGAAAGCAGAGCAGCAAATGAGAGCACACATAACAATGATAACATTCAATTCATGTCAAGCGGTGGTGACGTCGCGTGGCACATTTCCCACCGGTTTTGGCCAATGCCTTCCGCTGAGTCACGGAGCGCTGGCATGCTGCTGTGTACCATGCCTACCTTACATACGGGAAGCCTCAGCCCGTTCAGCTCGGCTGAGGCTGTCTTATATACCTACATAATACTGTATGTACATCACGTCTCGTGGCCTTGAAGTCGCCGGTTGTCGCGTTGCCCCGCACTTTTCTTCGAATCTCCAACCAGGCCCACCCCGCATTGCGGCCAATTACCCCTCGCCAACCGGTCTTGGAGACAGCTTCACAGAAGTACAAATCCGGAGCTCACAACAAAAACAACAACAACAACAACACTGAATGCGATTGCATCTAGCTGGCGTTACTAAACGGAACCTAGTGTGACACACTTTACAAACACTCGTTACCAATCTCGATCGCTTTGTTGCGGGGCCTCCATCTACACATTCGACATTCAGCCCACGCAGTCCGCTTGTTTACCTCCCTGAGAGACGGTCTAAACGCGCCTAAACATGGCCGACAACACAGGAGACCGGACCGTTGTTGTGTCGGCTCCGGGGAAAGTGCTCCTCGCCGGTGGATACATTGTTCTGGATCGGAAACATAGCGGCCTCGTCTTTGGCCTAAGTGCTCGCATCCACGTCCTCGCCCAGAAGATACATACCAGCGCCGGTGTCCATCTCTCTGAGATTGTAGTGCAGAGTCCCCAGTTCCTCAGCGCCACCTGGAAATACGGCTACCATCTTGTCGAGAATGGCGGCGGTATTAAGGTTACCCAGCTGCAATCGTAGGTCCTCTCGTGCCTGAGTCGGAAATATCGAGACCCCGACTTACACCTCACAGGGGCACTCCAGTTCAGCCAAACCACTTTGTAGAGACGACGCTCAACTACGCCCTCACCTACATCGCCCAGGTCGACAAGAACCGCACCTCCCACGGCTTCGAGCCCGCCTCTCTCCTTGTCCTGGCCGATAACGACTACTATTCCAAGCCCAAGCAATCCCGGACCAGTGACCGGCCCTCCTCCAGCTCCTCGGCCGGCGATCCTCTCCCCCCACTCATGTCTGACCAGCCCGATGCCCCAGATATCTCTTCCACCGCCGCGGCCGCCGACGCCTCCGCTAAAACCGAGCAACCCCGCCGCCCCCGCTTCCGCCACTTCGGCACTTCGCTCCGCGACGCCCACAAAACAGGCCTCGGCTCCTCCGCCGCGATCGTCACGTCCCTCACTGCCGCCCTGCTCTCTCACTACCTCCCCACATCCCTCTTCGACCTGACCACCCCAGCCGGAAAACGCACCCTGCACAACCTCGCCCAGGTCGCGCACTGCTCGGCCCAGGGCAAGATCGGCAGCGGCTTCGACGTCGCCAGCGCCGTGTACGGCTCTTGTCTTTACCGCCGCTTTAGCCCCGCCCTGCTAAGCGGCCTGCCGAACCCCGGGACGCAGGACTTTGCGGCGGCGCTGGCGGCGTTGGTGGACGGGGAGAGCTGGGACTGTGAGATCCAGAAGGAGGAGGTCGGTTTGCCGGCGGGCGTGGCGATTCGCATGTGCGATGTCGACTGTGGCACGGAGACAGTGGGGATGGTGAAGAAGGTGCATGAATGGCGGGATGGGCACCCCGAGGCGGCGGCCAAGGCGTATGAAGGGTTGCAGGGGAGAGTGGATGAGTTGGCTAGGGTATTGAGACAGCAGGAGACGGACAAAATTGCCGGGGTGATGGGGCCGGTGAGGGAGATTATGCGGAAGCTGGGGAGGGATAGCGGCGTGCCGATTGAGCCGGAGAGTCAGGAAGAGATGTTAAATGCGCTGGAGAAGGTGGATGGCGTGTTAGGCAGTGTAGTGCCGGGCGCCGGTGGGTATGATGCCGCTGCCGTTGTCATGAATGATGATGAGGAGACGGAGAAAAGAGTGAAAGGGTTCTTGAGGCAGTGGAGTAAGGAACATGAGATACGGGTGCGGCTGATGAGGGTCAGAGGGGAGACCGAGGGAGCAAGAATGGAGGATGTGGGCGAGTTTAAGCTGTGGATTACTTAAGACGACGACGTGTGTCGGACGAAGACAGCATCGGTTTGGGGTTCAAAAACACAGGTTCAACTACAGAGACGCTCATAAGCTATAAAAAGGTCGAGGACATTATCGATTCAACCTTCGGGCTTGAGCGATCAGACTCCGTTTCAGTCCAACCTATTTTAATCTCCTTACAATACTCCACAGCAGAACCTTGCTTAAGCAAGACACTCGTCGTTGTTCCCTTACAATCTTTTCATTAGTACCCAGCCCCTTTTTTTGCTTTCCCGCTATTATGCCCAACTCCCAGGGACGAAACCACATAAGTGACAGATAAGTAGGCAAACGGAGAACGATGAGACCAACAACACCTTGCCTAACGAGCGACATTGCTCTCTCAACCCCCGACCAAACCCCAACATTGCATCGTCACACACCTTTTTTTTTCTCCCCCTTTCCCCAGTGTATCTTTTCAGATCCCAACAAGACCCTTCCTGCCCCCCGACGCAGGCGACAACGGGCTAACAGGACTCCCCAACTGGAAATCAAACTCCATCCCCCAATCCACCCTTCCATTCCCCGGGCCATCGTCCAGCTCCAACGGCGAAATCATGCCCGGCGACAAGGAGGCGGAACCCGCCTTCGTAACCTCGGACGCAGGCATCGGCACCGGCATCGGCATCGGCATCGCCAACGCCAACGCCGGCGCCTCCTTCCCCGCTACCGTCCGCGGACGAGTGACAGCGGTAGTAACAGTACTGGTCCCGGACGGGTTCCCAAACAGCAACAGGTCCAAATCGCTCATCGACACGGACATCTTGTCTGCCCCCCAGACCTGGCTCCCGCCGCCGCTGGCAGTGATGGGGTGAGCTGTCAGCCCCGTCATGGCGCTCGCGGTGCTGCTTTGCCGCAGCGAGGACGACCCCGAGCCGTGGCGGGAGGGGTTCCCTGGGATTGGGATGGGGAGGGCCGTGGGGATTGAGAGCCGCGGCGGCGAGCGCGAGGGGGAGAGGGGACTGCTGGAAATGCGCGGCGGTGGTAGGCGGGGGGAGAGGAGGGCGGGCGTGACGGCGTCGGGGGAGGTGGCGTTTGCGTGGGCTATGCCGAGGCGGGAGGCGACTGCTTTTTCACGGAGGACGGCGATTCTGTTTTTTTGGGGGGAAGCGTGTTAGGGACTGGTTTTAGGGGGAGGGGTAGGCGTGGGACTTACTCGTCTTCTGTTAGACCCGGAAGAACGGTGGTCTCTTTTTGGAAGTTGAAGGGTTCGGACTGGGATGGCATGGTTAGAGTTGGTGTGCTGCCGAGACGTGGAGAGGACTCACGATCTGGAGTTGGCGCTTCCTGCGGCGGAGGCCGACCATCTCTTGTAGAGATGAGTAGAGTCTCTTGACTTCCGAGTAGACAGTCATGGTTACCATGTTGAACTGAACTAAAGGAGTGGCAGTGTTCAAGTCGGGGTGAATGGGGGCGGAGGAGACTAGCGAGGAGAGCCAGAAGATGTTCGAGGCAAAATATTATAAGACGAATTCCTGGTGGTACCAGGAGTATGGAAACAGTCTAGACAGATGAAACCACAAGACGCCAGGGGAGACTAAATGGGACGAAGGAGCGGCAATGGTTGGAAGACGCTACCGGCGGGCTGGAACGAGCGGGACAGCACCGAGGCGACCGAAACGAGTGAAGATTGAATCACGAAAGATGACGGTTAAAGAAACAAAGGAGCGGCATGACAGGTCGATGAGCCCATTGACCAAAGTTCCGGCTTGTTGACCGTTCACTTTTGTAAGCAAGGTTTGGCCGAGATGACCCGCCCACGACGGGTGCGGACAAAGAAATAGTTGGGGCGCACAGCCGAGGGAGGACGGAAAATGTCAAAGAATATTACCGCCGCATCGGATCGCCGGTTCTCATACCGCTGGAACGTGCTCCCTGACTGAGCGGCGAGGTTGGGTGAGAGGTCTGGAATGTGAGTGGACGTGGAAGCGAATTCCGGCGTGGCCCAAGCCGTTTCCGCCCCCCCTTAACCAGTACCTTGGAATGTGTCTTGATCGTCAAAAGTTTCTTCTAAGACAAGTTCAAGACTCACGTGCCTCCAAGAACTGGAATTGGTTGTTGGAGTTATTAGTCTAAAACCTCTCGCGTGCGATTGGCGGTATCCCTTGCTGGATTCCTCCCTGCGTCAATATGCAGGCTGCCACGAGCCCAGCATCACTATTTAGGATAGTCCTTCAAATGATAGCTCTTCAGCTTGACGAATTGGTCGAAGCCAAATCTGCTCAGTGTGACACCCGTTCCGGAGTTCTTCCATCCTGTCCAGGCCAGGTCCTTGATGTCTGTCAGCATTGTCAACCTTATGAATGGGCGCACTAAGACATACAGGGCTCGGGAAATCGCAACGGTTGACGAAAACGGTGCCCGCTTCAACTGATTCGCACAGTTCGTAGCCCTTCTCGGTATCCTTCGTCCATATGCTGGCCGTCAAACCGAATTCGCTGTCGTTCATCAGTGCCACGGCCTCTTCGTCACTCTTCACCTTCATGATGGGAATGACGGGCCCAAAGGTCTCGTCCTTCATGACCTTCATGCCATGGTCAACATTTGTTAGCAATGCCGGGGCGACGAAGTTTCCTTTCTCTGGAAGGTTGCGAAACGTCTCATTTGCGGGGGTGGCGTTGACGGCACCCTTGTCCAGCGCATCCTGGATGTGTCCCTCAATTGTCTCTTTAGACTTCTTTGAGACGACAGGGCCGAGGTGTGTGCCCTCGTCCAGGGGATCGCCAAGCTTGTATCCCTTGAGGACGTTCTGCACAGCTGAGACGAAGTCGTCATGGATCTTCTCGTCAACATAGACTCGCTCAATCGAACAGCAACTCTGGCCGGAGTTGAACACAGCGCCGTCAACAATCTCCTCGGCTGCCCATGCAATATCGACATCTCCTCTGACGTAGGCGGGATCCTTGCCTCCAAGTTCTAGCCCGACGTTGACGATGCGGTCGGATGCTGTGCTCCGAACGGACAATCCGCCAGCTACCGAACCAGTGAAGCAGACTAGCGCGATCCTCGGGTTGCGCACAATCGACTCGATAATCATGGGCGAGCCGGAGTGGAAATATTGGATCACGCCGTTGGGCAGTCCAGCCTCGGTGAAGGCCTTGGCGACCTGCTCGACGACGGTGGGTGTTTGTGGAGACGGCTTGAGGATGACCGAGTTGCCGCTGAGAAGCGCGGGTATCAGACCGTTGACAAGAATGAGATATGGATACTATAGCGTTTGGTAAGTGCATGCCACTTTGTCCCTTACAATGCCCCGGTAATACCTACGTTCCAAGCAAAGATGATGAGGACGGGCCCCACGGGCACCTTGCGGATAAATCTCTTGAAGCCCTTCTCCGCCTCGCCGGGAGTATCTTGAAGCACATCGTCGCTGATCTTGAGGAGATACTCGGCTCTCTTTATTGCCGTAGCGACTTCCTTGGCAGTGTAAGCGATAGGGCGTCCCATCTGGACCGTTAGCTCGGTAGCGAGCTCATCCTTCTTCTGATCGAGTATGCTCAGCGCCTTCTTGATGATGTCCTGGCGTTGCTGTAGCGTGGTCTTGCGCCATGATTCGAAGGCTTGCGTGGCAATCTCCGGGAGCTGTTCGACTTCCTGGGAAGAAATTCCGTTGCGCGCGAGGATGGGCTCATTGGTCGTGGGGGAAATGGTCGTGATCGTCTCGACCGACATGATGATGTGACACGTTGAAAGGTGTTGTTTACTTTCCGATTAGGTAGGTATGGCCCTAGTGTCGAGCTACCAGCGATGTTCGAGCAATGATTAAAAAGACAAGCGCTGGGAAGAGCGATATGTTCATCCCTCCTCCTCTGGTGCCCCTCCGCCACTCTGCCCCTCTGCCCCTCCAACTGACCCCTGTGGGTGCCGTCATCAGGAACATGGCGCCGATAAGATAAGGAAGGTTGCAAAGGTCTGGACCGCCGTGAGAAGTACTTGAAGAATACCTCTTTGGCATCGTAGGCTACTATTGAAAAAAGATACAAGTCAACAAACTGGCACATTTTATTTTAGCCATGAAGGCCCAAGTGTGGATTAAAGAAAATATAGCTCTTTAATAGCTCTCAACTAATAGTTTTCTTACATGTTGTCTATATACTTTTAACACATTCGTTCCTCCAAAGTATCAGACCGTCGTGCACAGACCTCTAGTCAAACTCCCCCAAATTTTTTGGATGAAGCAAACACGCCAACAAAGAATGCATGCTGATTGACTGAGAGCCTCTGCTGAGCTGAAATCTTGCGGCAACCACCCACCATGTCCGCCGATAACCGCAACCAGTTTCTCGACGCCGGCGACAGCGATGACGATGCCGGCCGCGGCTACGACTCGGAAGACGATTTTCAAAAAGGTGGGCGTAGCGCCAAACGGAGGAGAGTAGAAGACGACGAGAGTGACGCCGAAGACCTTAGCGACCGGGAAGAGAGTGACAAGGAGCCCGTCGATGACGGTGCAACCCTCAAGGAAGATGAGGGAGAGCTAGAAGGAGGGTCAGAGGACAGAAAATCGAAGCCAAAGCCAGAGCTTCCCGGTGTATCAAAGCCGCTCACCAAAAAGAATCTGGTTGCGACCGAAGCCGCCGTTAAAAAGTCGGGTGTGGTCTATTTGTCGAGAATTCCGCCGTTTATGAAGCCCGCCAAATTACGCTCGCTGCTTGAACCGTACGGCAAGATCAACAGAATATTCCTCACACCCGAGGACCCCACCGAACATACCCGTCGCGTACGCAGCGGGGGCAACAAGAAACGCTCCTTCACCGAGGGTTGGGTTGAGTTCGTCAAGAAAAAGGATGCAAAAAAAGCATGCGACTTGTTGAACGCCCAGACCATAGGCGGCAAGAAGTCGAGTTGGTACCACGACGATGTGTGGGCTTTGAAGTATCTGAATGGCTTCAAATGGTCGGTTTGAAACTGGCTGCCGTTGCGTCGAGTTTAACTGAAGACTAACCGCAGTATCAGGCATCATCTTACCGAGCAAATCTCTGCTGAGAATGCCGAGCGCAACAGCAGGATGCGTGCCGAAATCGCCAAGACAACCAGAGAAAACAAGGAGTTCGTCCGCAACGTGGAGAGGGCCAAGGTTCTCAATGGCATACAGTCCAAGGCAGCAGCCAAACGGAAGGGTGCTGTTGATGATGATGAAGCACAAGATGACGGAACCGAGGAGATGGCTGGCTTGCCAGACAAGGGCCAGGCGGAGAGGAGGCGGACGTTTAAACAGATACCCTTGGCAAAGAAGAGGAAACAAGAGCAACAACCAGAGCAGGTCCAGAGAGTGCTCAGCAAGATCTTTTGATCTACTGCGGAGCATGAGACAATGGAGGGGGGCATTGTTGATACTTCTGTTGGTGTCTCTTGCAGGTTCTTTGGCCTTGTGCGTATACCCTGTCATAATTCACATTATGCTTCCAAAGGCAGACATCTAGTATGCTTTGTCTCATGAAACACTGATGACCAGCCATATGATCCGACACCCCGCCAATGCAGATATAATGCAGCCCTACCCTCATCAATTGCGGTGTCGTTAACATTAGGTGTCTAATCAGTTTGTATGTTTTGTTCTTCTCAAGCTAAGGGCGCACAATGGCGGATCCAGAAGCCGAGCCGCCTACTCCCACTCATCCTCCACTTGTTGACCTATCCCATGTCGGGAGCAATGTCCGGGATCAAGAAATCGACAGCGTCAGACCAAGTCCTTCTACTTGCGACGCACAAACACAGACGGAGGACATTCACTTCCAAGAGAGCTTTGGAGAACTCCGTATCAGACGTCTCCGTGGATTCTATCACGAGGTCCTAGAAATCCGAGAGGTACCCCGAGGCAACGGGAAGCTTCTTATAGTAGACAACCCCATTCTCGGAATCACGCCCATGGTTGAATCCGCCGAGGACGAAGCCGATGACGACAGGCCCATTCTGGGCGATAAGTTGCTCCCGGTGCCACAAGCAACACCTCCTCATCGTCCAGGAAAGACTAGCTCGGCATACTCTCTCTCAAAAGTCACCAACCCCCGCGATCACGCAGCCGAGAAAACCGATGGGGATATACATGAGCAACTGCAGGCGGCGCCGGACGAATTCCAAAGCCATAGAGCCAAGGGAACCAACCCCTCAGGCAACCACTTTCCCCGTCTACACAGGGCGGAGGGATGCCTAGCGTCGTCTCACTCTCCTCAGAGGAGCAACTTCACTTGTCCCCAAGACCAACCCTCTTCCCCATCGCCAAAGGCAAATGGCACGACACCCAGCCATCCCCTAAGCAAATCCGCCCCCCCCCCCCCGTCTCACCTCCACCCTCGCCCACAGATCGCAGCCGGCTCGCCGCGCAGAGGCAGACCCCCGCTCAATCATCCACTCTGGCGGGGACAACAACAACAACAACACCACCACCACAATCGCCAGGAGTAAGGCCTTTAGGAATAGGAAACGAAGCACAAGCACTCCCCATAACCTCCACCGTTCACCCGGAATCACCACGCTTGCCGACGTCAACCTCAGCAACGTTCAAAACCCCTTCTTGCCTCCGCTACCCGCATCCACACCGACGACAGCATTGCCAACATCGCCCCCGCCCACGCCCACGCCCACGGCTTCCGTCAAACTTAAGCGCCAATCCTAACCCCTGATTGTCTGTGGTCTGTCGCCAGACCAAACCGAATCTTCTTCCTTTCGTGAGTAATTTTGTGGTTCTAAGGATAGAGGCGTTGGGATGGAGGTAGGGATAGAGCTCTCTGAGTCAACTTTAGCACTTGTACATAAAGCTCGAGGGTCTCGAGTGGTGGTGGTATGATTTGGGTGTTCTTGTGTGTAAAGTTAGGAAGACATAATTCTACAGAGAATGGCGCATTCGGCCAACACTGGTATTTAAATCATGGGATTCAGAGCGATTGCATTTAGATACACGCGTAATATGTTTAATAAATCATTAGGCAGATTCCTTTCATTCCGGAAAAAAGACATGATCTACTTTGGAACCAGCGAACGGCCTCAAGCCGCCTCATCATCCTTGATCTCCAGCTCGTCAAAGTCATCCAGCAGCTCATCCATGCTGATCTTTGGCCCGTCATCGTCCATCGTCATCTCCGTCTCAGCAATGCTCATGGCATCCGCATCCTGCTTCTTCTTCTTGGTGTTCTTGTATAGCGCTAGCGCGGTTCGCAGCTCCTCGTCTTCCTCCACATCCCGCAGGAATTGTTCGTACTCAGCGTCCAAGCGAGCCTGGTCGGCCGCCTTGGGCAACAATTCACCATCGTCCTTTGCCATACGCTTGAGCTTCCAGTTGCGTCTCTTGTTCTTGCGACGATTCGGATAGTGCTTCTTGACCAGCACCACGTCCGGGATTGTCGACCCATATGCGCGTGAGTTCTCGATAGCGTCAAGCGAATCCGAGTTGAAATTTGTACCCGACAGCATGTACCCCATGACTGAGTCGCCGGGCCGCAGTAACGAGCCAAGGTGCGTCCGGGCAAAGTAGGTATCGTCGTTGACGCCGAGGTCGGAGGCCCTAGCTACTGTCGCCTCGCCGAGCACCCACTTCCCTTTGCGCAGACCTGTCGGTTCGATATCCATGACGATGAATTCAACCATGTCGGGGGCACCGGCCAACGGGTGGAAGGGCGCCCGCCAGTAGGCATCTGCGCTAAGCTCGGCTGTCTGAAGTGTGTTTGGGTCGAGCAAGTTGACTGACGTGCCTATCCTCCAGCAGAGCACGAGTGGGCTGATGCTGCCGATCGACTTGGCGATTTTCAGGGGCAACGCCACCAGATCGTCCCTGCAGACTGGAACAAGCTCGGCCGAGTAATTGAACTTGTATGATTTGTTGCCGGTGTGGGTATCTGCCGAAATAAGGTGCCTCGATTCTTTCACATGCACCGGGACCACGGATTTGAGAAAGTTGATGAAGGCTTCGGCCTGGTTTCTGTGGGCAAAGTAAAAGTCGATACCGTCCTTCTCCTCCTTGATATTTATTGTGTCCCTATGCGCCTGGTGCTTGAGAATCAATTGTTCCAATAGCAGGAATGTTCTCTTATGGGTCACCTTCTGGCGCACCTGTACGGCAGCGCGCCAGACGTTGGCTGTGTATGATTTTGCGCACTCGCGGCACTGTTGGTTGGCAACGACATAGACCACCTCAAAGCTCTGCTGCATCAGGACGCCGTCGGCAACCGCGTCCTGGACTGTGATCTTGACTTTGATGCGGCGCGAGTGGGGTTCTGTCCAGACGAAGCTGGCATCGATAATGCGAACTTTGCCCAAATTCCGTAACCGTTTCAGGCAGAGCGATAGCAACTCTCGTGACTCGGGGGCGGCCGTCACCCAACTCGCGGGTGGCATCAGCCATCGGTCGCAGTCTCGGCAGACGTGCAGGGTGCCCTCGCGTGGTATGCCTTGCGAAATGTCGACGGTGGATTTAATGCTGGGAATTCTGGTCAGTCGAATTCCTTCCCCGCTGCGCTATGGTGCCGCGAAAACATACCAGTCGTAACAGAGCGCACCGGTCGAGGCGGTGCCGTCGATGGGAACGCCGCAGTTGCAGCAAAGAATCCTGCTGTGATGTCAGATTCCAGGAACGCTGGCAGGGCGATTCTCCGGGGAAGACTAACGTTGCGCCGGTCCGCGCTGTGCCCATTAGCGGGGCCATGCCCATCGGGGCGTCGAGATCCATGATGAAATGAATCTGACTTGCTCTGGTTCTTTTGTGGTGTTATTTAGGGGTATCGAAATTCCCCAAGGAAAAAAGGAGTAAATGGGGGGTTTCTGGGGCCAGGAGGAGGTGAAACCAGGTAGCGGAAAGGAAGTGATAATGCTTGTTTCTGTGCTGGCGGGGCAATTGTATGCCCAAGAAATTTTACTGAGCAAGACTCATTGCCCCGCGCTGCTTGCTTGATAAGCCGCTTATCGCCTCCATGGGCGATGGAGACCCACCTTGGCTTCGGCTAGGTTAGCTTGGCAGCTTGGCGGAACTGGCGGCGATATGCCTGACAGGACTCCGGTTACGAAATCCATCATTTCGAGTTCAACATCTTCGTGCCACCAAGTCCCTGGAGATTGTTGGAAGCATAGCTCCTCCATTCTGGTTATGGGATCCGGGGTGGGATAGGCGAGTATCGCATGCAGTATTTCGACGTTGCGCATCGCTTGTACTGTACGGAATATGTATCCGTACGATATATCGGCGCTCTCATGCCTGGCTCCCGCCTCCCCCCTGAAAGTTCATACTGTACCCGCCCGTTTTCTCATCCTTCACCATCTTGAAGCTGTCGGTGCTCAGCCCGAACGGCTTGAGCAAGCCGTTCCCCAAGTCCTTGAGCTTTGCCCACATTTCGGCCGTTTCTTTCTCCTGCGCGGCCTTGGCGCGCGGTGGCAACAATCTGAGCTGCGCCTGCACGATCTTCCTGTCTGTCGCTGTCACGTTCTCCATGCTCGCCAGCCGCTTGTAGTCTTCAATTGCGCCTTCGAGGTTCGACCACCCGCCGAGCTCGCTCCTCGCGCGTGCTCGTCGCATCAGGGCCTTGGCACGTATCCTAGCGATGTCGTCTTGGCGTTTTTGTCGAGCGGCTTCGACTGAGTCATCGTCGGGGTCTGCGGAAATGGCGGGACCGGCTTTGGCCGCTCCGGCGCTAATAATCTCCGCCTCGGCGTCGTCGAGCTCGATAACTTTGGCTGCTTCAGATCGCGCCGCTGCTTTCTCCTTCTCGCGCTGCTCTAGCCGATCAAGTCCGTCCAGCGCGGTAGTAGCGTTGTTGACGGCTTCCTTCCACTCTTCCAGCTTCAAGTAGCAAGCAGCCATGTTGGATCGGAGCACGGCCAGCTCATAATCCAGGTAGTTGGGGCACACGGCAACGGCCTCGTCATACTTGTTGAGGGCAATGTCGTATTTGCCCGATGTAAAGAGCGTGTTTGCCTCGGCCTTATGTGAGTTGGACTCGGCGACAAGGGACTGCAGAGAATGGGATCGTCAGCAAACGGCTGCGCCAGAAGTAAGGTTCTTGTCGAGGGGTTACTTGCTGCCTCCTCCTCGGGCGAGAACTTGTCGAGCTTGGCATCTCCGTCGTCATTGTCCTCCGGCTTCGACAAAGTGGGCTCTGTCGGTTCAGCGGAGGCTTTGTTGTTACTGTTTGCCATTCTCAACAGACCCGGCGTTTCTCGGACAACTGGGTTCGAGGCTTCGAGGTAGGTTTCGAGTGCGAGATGAAGCACGCGGTTACACTCGGAGGGCTCCAGCACAATGAACCCAATGGATGCTGTCACGATGCCACGAGAGGAATCGATTGGGTAATCACTGTTTTCACATGCACAAGCTGCAGTGAGCTCCACACTCCTCGCTTTGCACTTGGTTTGGAAATGGTGGGGAGCCGTTGCAGCGTCAGCACCCTTCTGGTTAGCACCCGACGTCCCTATCAGGGAGCGATTACCGGCGGATTTTGACGACAGATGCAACCCCCTGACGAGCCCAAACAATCAACTCGAACGCTATCTTGTCCGCCTTTCTCGCCCCGGCCTCGGCTGCTTGTCCCATGTCGTTGGGAACGGCCCGACTACTGCTCGAAAGCTAGCCACCAAAAAACAAGGCACAACCATCGGGGAAGTCCGCGAATCCCCCATACGTGGTGCTGCATAGGTAATAACCGAGCCCCGAAAGGTCCTGGTTTCGTCGCTTGTCTTGTCAAGAACCAAAGCCGGAGCCGGGGCAGCCTGGCTTAGGTGCCCCGCACCATACAGGGGGAGCTACTCCTACTCCAACATTTTATTTTTCCAAAAGGCGCCGACATCCGGTCCCCTCCTTGCTGTGTCAATCTTATAATCTTCAGTTCGAACGCAAAACCAGGCATGAGCCAACTGGCACCGTATGAAACATACCACTAATCACCGGCCGGAGATAACTTCCCGCAGCTAAGAGCTGAGGGATTCACTCAACCTATAAACTTCTCCTCTACCCACGCATCCTCCTCATTCTCAGGCCTGCCTCTTACAGCCGTTCAATTTTGGGCTACCATCACCGACCGCCATGGCGCCCAGGACTGAGTAAGTTTGACAATGACTACAGCCCAAAAAAAAAATTCTTGCAATGTTAACAACATCTTGCAGCTTCCCTCCCGTCCGCGCCTGTCTCTTCGACATGGACGGACTCCTCCTGGACACCGAGGACTTGTACACGCTCTGCGTCAACCTGATTCTCGAAAAGTACCAGCGCCCGCAGCTGCCATGGAGCATCAAGGCGAAACTCCAAGGCCGCCCCGGCCCGGCCGCCAACAAGCTCTTTCACGACTGGGCCCAGCTGCCCATCACCCAAGAGGAGTACATCACGCAGTACTACGCCCTCCAAGCGCAGCACTTCCCCAACACCCAACCCCTCCCCGGCATCCCCGAGCTGCTCTCCCACCTCGGCCGCACCCGCTACTGGGACCTCAAGGAGAAGAAGCACGACCAAACCACCACCACCACCGCCGCCGCCGCCGCCGCCACCAACGGCTCCTCTACCACCACCACCCCGCACCGCGTACACATCGCCCTGGCCACCTCCTCCCACGAAGCTAACTTCCGCCTAAAGACGTCCCACCTCACCGAGCTGTTCTCCGTCTTCTCGACCCCGCGGCGCGTGCTGGGCGACGACGCGCGCATCCCGCCCGGCCGCGGCAAGCCGCTCCCCGATATCTACCTCCTCGCGCTGCAGACCGTCAACGACTCCCTGCCCGCGGGCGAACCGCCCATCACCCCGGAAGAATGCCTCGTCTTCGAGGACAGCGTGCCCGGCGTGGAAGCGGGGCGGCGCGCGGGCATGCGCGTGGTGTGGTGTCCGCATCCGATGCTGAAGAAGGAGTATGCCGGGCGGGAGGGCGAGGTGTTGGCGGGCCGGACGGGCGAGGCCGGGGACGTGGACTTGCACCAGCTGGGCGAGGTTGGGGATGGCTGGGCCGAGTACATGCCGACGCTGGTTGGGTTTCCGTACGAGAAGTACGGGATGGTGATTCCGCCTGTCGAGGTGGAGCAGGAGGAGGGGATGGTAGAGGGAGGGGTGGTCGCGGAGGGGGAGGTGATGCAGGTTGTGGAGGGTGAGCGCGCCAATGGGACCGCGTAAGTGGTCCTTTGTGGGCGAAGCCTATGGGCAACCAGGCACGGGGAAAGGGTGCTGGTGTTCGGAAACGTGAGGTGTGGTACGGAGACGTAGATGGGACAGTCGCTGCGGGAAGGAGGCTCGCTCTCGTAGATCTGGGTTTCTTTTAATCATCCGTTTTTGGGTAGCGCGATCAGGGCACACCAGAGATGAATTTCTTGCCGTACATGCCTACCGCGAGCACTGGCCTTGGGAGGAAACAAAAAATAGAGGGGTAAAGTGCGCTGGTTTTGATGGGTATAGGTGCAGCAGTTCATGATAGAATAGATGGCATATAGACAGTTCATGGCTGACACTGCGTGGTTTTAATGCCCAAGCTCTCTCCTCACAACGCATCCCAACCCAGCCCTCTTATTCGTGAAATCAATTCAGGGGCAAGCTCAAAGCTGGCTCCTGCAGAGTTGTGCTCATTCGTACCTTGGTGGCCCGCTTCTCCTTAAGCACGCGTTCGTGAATGGAATGGGCCGGGCGACTCCAACCATCACCGCTGATAGTTTCGCGCGTCTGTCGATAGAGACGATATGACGGGTATCTATAACGGTCCTAGGGTTGCGCCTCCAAAAGACTGCTGCTCTTCAACTCATCTTGATATGGCTCTGACTCCGCGCAGACTCCCCATGGCATTTGGCTGCCCGAGTTGTTGGCGACGCTGATGCCGTCACGGTGAACGCGGGCCGAGAATGAGGAGTGAGCCAAAAGCGACGGTGGTTAGTGTGTAGTATCGGAGACATATTCAGCCCCAGTCACTCATCCCCCTCGCCCGTCCCTCTCCCTCGCGTGCACTCCGCACGCCACTTCCCGCGAGTAGCAGCCCAGCCGCAGCGCCAGTGGGCAAAGGAGCCAACGTCGCAAACCCCCCCGCCGCCGCCGAACCGGCATTCCCCGAGCCCTCCCACCGCCAAGCACTCTTCAGCTCGCCCACGACCCTCCCCAGTCGCCACCCAGTCTCATGGCCGATCCTCCCCAGGATGTCGAGCACTTCGGCTTGCTCGCGACGGTCGACCAGCGCGGCGCTGACAACGGCCAAGCTGCGGATGGCGACGGATATGACGCCGCGGTCGCGGGTGTGGGCGACGATACCGCAGACGTGGTGGGCGTGGTGCAGCTGCGAGGCGCGGTTCTCCCTGCTGTCTCGCGGGTCAAGCGGGTTGATTTGCGCGAGGAGGCACATGGAGGTGTGGTAAAAGAGACGGCCGAGTTTGGCGGGGGATTTTATGAGCCTACATTGCGGCAGTGTAGTGTGAATTAGTAAAGGGAGGATGAAGAGGGGGCAGGGGGGGTAAGCTGGGTGGGTGGTGGGTTTTGACGTACCATACGTTGGGAAAGAGGGACTTCGGCGACGGTCCGGGGGAATATCCGTACGGCCTCATCGAACGGGGACAGTTGAGGTTCCAGGCGTTGCACATGTTTTGGAGTCTCCTCCACTCGGCGAAGCGGTTCTGCAGGCGAACTTGTTCGTCATGAGGTGAAGGTTCTTGGAACTGAGGGGTGTTGGCACGGAAATTGGCGACTTTGGCCATGATGTAGAAGATGCGGTGCACCCAGAGCTCTTCGTCGCCTGTTTCTGCGCCGTCGCTGGCGATAGGATGACCCGCTCCCTGGCTGCCAGCCCGGATACTCCAGACATCGTCGCTCCCGGCCACGCTGCGGCTGCCGCTTCGGCTTGCTGCACCCAGTGTAGCAAACTCCAAATCCAGGCCCCATTGGTCTGGTTCCCAGGCCGTCGGCCAGCCGAAGGAGATGCAACTGAGCACCTCCATACCAACGTTGACCCAGAAACAGGCGGCTCCGAGGCCACCAGATGAGGCATCCCAGCCACATTCGCGGACCAGGGCACGGGTCGAGGCGATGTGCCCCATGCGCTGGGTCGGCTTATCGCTCATGATATCGTACGCATTGAGAACCACGGCTGTGAGGGCACACTCGTTGAAATCGCGATCTCGTTCCTGCTGAATACGCAAGAGCTGGGCGGTGGCGGTGCCATAGTAATAGTCCGCCTTCTCGCCGTCGTGTGCTCCTGTTAGTGCCAGGTGCCGGGCGCCGCACGCCAGCAGTGCGTTGAGCAGCATGGGTAGTTTGAGGGCCAGGTATGGCACCGTGTTGGCAAAGTGCTTGTCCTTGTCCAGAGCATCCATCCAAGTGGCCACCTCCTCGATGAAAACTTGCATGAAGTGAATCTCTTCGTCATTGTTCAGGTAGTCTCGTTCGCTCGTTGTATTCTCACTCGACGGTGTCATAAGTCCGGTAGGGGTACCGAATTGTTGGTTGTGACCAAATGAGCCACTAGAGCGGAAGCTCTTGGCCTGCGGCCCTGCGCTTGGCGGGGCAAGCGGCGACGTGACCCTCAAGTCATCGCGACTCCTGAAGTTGAGTGCATGGGATTTAGACTCTTTGACGGCATCGTAGTCGTGCAGCGAAGCAAGCGTGAACCCATCCTCGGCTGACGTCGCAAAGCTCAAATTCGGCGCCGGGGCAGGTCGAGCAACCAGGGATGGGTTGCCAATGTTTCCTTGGAGTAGCGCTCTGTCTTGATAACCGGCCGGTTCGGTGGGCGGAGGTTGCCCGACGTTGTCTGAGGGATAGGAGTCGCGAACACCCGCCGTCTCTCCACTGCTGCTAATGCCCGGCAAGAAGCTGCTAACTGGCTGCTGCTCTGGCGGCTCAGTTTGCTGGCTGAATGGTGCATCCGGGTCTGTTGCGGATGGTGATGGGACGGCGGTGGGATACCGCCCAAGCCCGCCTCTGTACTCTGAAGCAATAGATCGCGACTCATCCAGGATTTGAACTAGAACAGGCTCAAATTAGCACATCTCATAGCAGGCCTCGATCCCTATCCTTCCGAGACGGGGAAGGGGGAAGGGAATGCGACGAACATGACCATTCGGCCGGTGGAGGCAACGCGGGCGGGTCCTTGACCTGGATGTCGATAAAGTTCAGCCGTATGCCACGCTTGCACTCGCGATTGCTCTTTCGGCAGTTGTTGCATTCCGGGATTCCCTCGTCGCACTTGAGATGGCGTTCCCGGCAGGTCAAGCATCCCGTGCGCACCCGCTTAGACTTGCCCACGAGGGGACTTGGCGACGTCCTGTGCCGGCTGCTGGGGCTATAGTTGCCGCTGGGCGTTGCGTATGGCGGTGCTGGCACCTCTTCTCCCGGGCGTGGAACTGCTGTCGACTGTGACCGGGCGCGCATGGCGTTCCGGGGCTGGCGCGAGCGCGACCGAGGGCGCCGAGCAGAATTCATCCTCAACGCAACCGCGCTGTTGACGGCGGCGGACGACGCGGGTCCCTGGGCAGCGAAGCAACGGGCCGGTTGCGGCCAATCTCTCGCCAGGGACAGAAACCAGAAGACTCAAAGAAGCGAGAGACGGTGTAGGCGCTTCAAATGTTGAATATTTCGGCGGGGCGTTCCTGTATTCAGGTTGGACGAGGCCATGGGTCCGAGGCCCAGATACTGCAGCCATCCATGCGTGCCAAATACAAAAGCGCTCTGGGAACTGAGCAGACGATCAACGACTGTCGTGGTGAGTGGTGCCGGCGAGCCAAGAATGTTTCAAACAACTTCTCGACAATCCCACGCAATCCCACCTTGGTACGCACACCAAATCAAGCCAAGTACCGTTCCGTAACCTGCACGCACTCAACCCAAACCGCGCGGCTGCAGATGGCTAAACCCGACACGGAGGACACGGCGTTACAGATTCGCCCAAGCGGAACGGCGCGCGAGAGGGCCAAGGTAACCACCCGTCTGGCAGCCCATGGATGATGGAAACACGGGGGCGGGTCGAGCGAGCATGCAGGGTTGCGGATGAAGCTGCCGAGCTGCGTCGCGACAGGGGGTCGCTGTACCCGTGGGAAAACATTGCGTAACGCCGATGCCCCGCGGTATCCGTGCTGTGCTTTGTCCGAATTATTGCTTCCAGGCGGGCAGGTCAGGTATGTACGTATGTACCTAGGTAGGTACCTAGTTATGTACATCAGGTACCGTAGTTACAATGTAACAGGCGCGGTGTGGATGCAGTGCGTCATGTAAACAATCTGACACTTTTCATGCCGATAGCATGCATGTCATGGCAAGTGTGGAATTGTCGCTCGGCTCAGCCCGTCTTGTTTCTAGAACAACCCACGTTTCTGTTTTCAGATCGCTTTTGATGTTGGCACTCGGCTCCGCTTTCCGTTTTTGAGCCCCCAGCTCAACCTCGAAACCTTCTAACGTTTAGCGTTGATTGAGTTACCGAACCACAACAGGAGCAATTGTCTCTAATAATAATTCTGCCATGTGCTAGCCGCCCAGTCTCAGACTCTCAGCGCCCCGTCTCAGTGCCCAGTCTCAGTGCCCAGTCTCAGTGCCTGCACAAAATGGCCACAGATGGGCGACCCGCGCAGCCGAAGTCGATTCTGCGCGGCCACAAGGCTCAGGTGCACGCTGCCGCCTTTGTCCGAGGCAACGATCGCCTCGTCACGGGCGATGCAGATGGGTTTGTGGTCGCCTGGGATCTCACCATCATGCGTCCCCGGGCAGTATGGCAGGCCCATGCCAGCGCTATCCTCGGCATCGCCGGTCTGGAAGACGACCGACTGATCACGTAGGTGGATACTGGTGGTGCCTATCCAGCGTTGGGTAATGGTAGAGTGATACTCAGACTTGAAAACTCGGCAGTCACGGACGAGACAACAAGCTCATTGTCTGGAAGTTCGCGACAGAGGATGAAAGCCGGCTGAGCACTAAGCTGCCCCTAGACCTGTCTACAGACACTAGGCCTCAGCCATGGGTGCTGTACATGCTCGAGGTCAACACAATGAATTTTTGTTCTTTCTCTCATTGCCTAGCTACTCCGGCATCGACTGCTGCGCCGGCTGAGATTCTAGTTGCGGTGCCAAACACCCTTGCCTCCGAGGCTGTGAGTGCCAACTCACCCGCGACTTGACCCATGACACTAATCATCACAAGATTGACATCTTCCACCTGCCCTCACAAACACGGCGGTACACGGCGAAGCTGGGCGAGAAGAACGGCATGGTCATGGCACTATCGCTCTTCCACCAAGTCGAGACTTTGACACTGACTGCCGGATACGAAAACGGTATGGCCATAGTCGCCCAGCTCGACGACAACGGCAACTGGGCCATCCGGTACCAGGCACAGTGCCACTCCCAGCCCATCCTCTCGCTCGACGTCTCTCCCCGCAAAGATTTCTTCCTTACCTCCAGCGCCGACGCAGTCATCGCCAAGCACCCTCTGCCCTTAGGACAGACCCGAATCCAGCCCTCCCACCCGTCAACAAACATCGCCATCCCGAACCCAGCCCCAGCGAGCCCCCCCAAATCTCTCCTCTCTGCCGCCCTCGCCTCTACCACAGACAACGCCTCCCCTCCGCCTGTCCAATCAAACCCACAACGACCAAAGCCCGAAATCCATACGCAACCCCTAAAGACAGTCAATACCAAACACGCCGGCCAACAATCGCTCCGTATCCGCTCCGACGCCCGCATCTTTGCCACCGCCGGCTGGGACGCCAAAGTCCGCGTCTACTCAACCAAGACCCTCGCCGAGGTGGCCGTGCTGAAATGGCACACCGTAGGGTGCTACGCGACTGCTTTTGCGGCGGTTGAGGTTGAGGCACCGGCGCAACCACCGCCACAGGTACAGGCACAAGGAGATGCTGGTAAGGGCGAGGGAACGAGGTTGGAACGGAGTAATAGTGGCCAGGGGGAAGACGGGCAGGGGCAGGGGCAGGGGCAGGGGCAGGGGCAGAGGGAGGAAAGCAGTGAGAGGGCAGTGGTAACGGTGCCGAGGTTGGTTGATGTGACGGTCAAAGAGAAGAGACTTCGACAGGCCAAGACGGGGCATTGGTTGGCGGCGGGGAGCAAGGATGGCAAGGTCAGTTTGTGGGATGTCTTTTAGACGCAAAAGGGGGCCCAATTGCAACTCCATATCCAATCCAGCTTGATACATACATGTAACTGGTTATACAATAAACTACAGTATGCAACATAGCTCTCTCTCTCTGGTGCTCTAGCCATGGTATCTGACGCCCCCATTCTTTTCAGCTCCGCACAATGTACACCCAAACATACAACAATGCCCCCTTTCATCCCATCCTTTGGATCATAACTCACAAATGTGCCCTCCCCTCCAACCTCCTCCTCCTCTTCTGCTCCCCCACACTCCGGCTCAGACTCTTCTCCTCCTCGCTACTTAATCTGGCCGGCGCAGCCACCTTCCCCTTGCCCTTGCCCTTACCTTCCTCTCCCTTGACAGCTTCCTCAAAAAGCTTCCTCCCCAACTCGTCCGTAAGTCTCACCACCCTCGTACTGACAGTCGCCCCGTCGCGCCGATTCTTGCCCTCCCTCCTGCTCGACGCGATCTTCTCGGTGAAGTCCCACAGCCGGCCAGACGCGCGGAGACTGCCTGTCTTCTCGTCACGCCCGGGGCACCATTCGGGCGCAATGCGTAACCTCGGCGGGATACGCGCGTCTTTGGACTTGACCACCTGGATGATGCCCTCTTCCTCAAAGCGCTGGTACGAGTTCTTGAGGGTTTCCTTGTTGACGGCTTCAAAGTAGGAAAGGTCGCCTTGGTGGTAGAGCGTTTTTCCTAGCTGTGGGTGGAATAGAGATGTTAGCCGCCGTGCGGGAGGTGAGTGGGGGATTACTTGGGTAGGGGGAGAACGCACCAACTGCGCGCTGTCTTGCGCCTTGGACACCTGAACCCAGATGTCACCTTTCTGCCCCAGCGGCGGGGACAGGCCCATCAACGAGACTGCGGCCAGCCAGCTGGCCTCAATAAACGGCCAGATCAGGAAGCAATAGAAATCGTAATTCTCTCGTCCGGCGGCTCTCTCGGCGTCCGAGAGGCCAACCTTTGTGATTGTCCCTTCCTCGTCGCGCTCGATGAGGATGATGTTGTCTGCCTCGAGCCCGAGAAGGGTCCTCTCCAAGTTCGTGGCGAGCCCTTCGCCGGAGTAGATGAATTCGCCGCGGAAGAGCGAGGATAAAAACAAGACTTGGTCGTACAAGTCTTGGTAGGGAATATCTTGAATCGCCGGTCCACCTCCCTGTTTGACCCGGGTGTATATCGCCGCCGCAACCAGAGCTTCCGATATGAATAAGTGGATCGTCATATTTCGGTAGAAGGACAGTTGAAAGCGGTCGACGGCATAATATGTCGGCTCGGCGACGCCCTCAGCAACACCCACGAGGTCTTTGCCGAGAACTTCCAAGCCGCGCTCAATAACATCCGACAGCGGCGCGTTGCCAAAGTGAGCAACACGCCCTCCTTTGGCCCTCACCCTCTCCGTAAGCCACTCGACACGGCGAGTCAGCTCTGCCCGCCCGACGCCACGGCCACGCAGCGTCAGAAGGACAGTGCCGATCAGCGCCGTGGGCATCACCACCGACACGGCGTTGATATCGGCCAGAACCTTGTAGCCCAGCGTCCGCAGCAGTTTCTGGCGCACAACCTGGTTCTTCATGTCTCTCCAGTCGACCTTGACCGCCGACGGTGCCTTGGTCAGACGAGCCAATTGCTCGTCAATGAAACCCCTCAAGCTCCACGGCTCATGGAATCGCACATCCACCCTCCCTAGCTGGAGCGAAAGCACGCTAGACCCGCCCGTAAGGAAGTCCGCCAGGTTTTCCTTCTTCTTTGGCATACCTAGCAGTTCCGTCACGTAGCCCTCTGTCTCGATGACCTTGTCGTATTGCGTGCTTACGGGGCAGATGATGGCGTCCTCGACCCGGCCCGAGAGAAGACTGTCAAGCACAAAATTCAAAATGCCAAATTTGGGCGGAAGTAGCTTCCCTGTGCGTGACCGGCCGCCTTCAATGAAGCACTCGAGGTTGTAGCCGCCTTGAAGCATGACGTCAATGTAGGCTTGGACTAGCGTGGTGTAGAGTTGGTCGTCTCCGAAGGACCGACGGATGTACATGGCTCCTTCGCAAGCGTGAGCATCCGATCCAGAACGACAGAACTGAGATGCTGCTTACCGGCGTGCTGCAAAAAGCTGCCCACTAGCGGGAAGTTGAGGTTGTCGCCGGCAACGACAACTGGGAGCGCCAGTCCAAGCCTGTAGCAGAGGAGTTGCAGAGAAACGTAGTCGACATGTGATCTATGGCATGGCAAGAAGATGATGCTCTGCTTTTTCCTCGCCGCCTCCTCGGCCACGCTCCGCAGCCGCAGCACCTCTTCGCTCGACACATGGATCCCCTGATGATACGCCCTCAGCAACAGCTGCGTCACCAGGTAGTAGGCGCCTCTGATAAACGGCTTGCTCTCAAATTTGCAAATCATGTTGTCCGTAAGCTTTTCAGCCACCTCTTGCAGGCTCTGGACCAGCACCGCGTGGCGCTGCGCCTTCTTCACGGCAAACTCCTTGTCATCCTTGTTGAGCAGACCCTCCTTCTCCTCGACGGCGACGCGCATGTCGGCCAGCTGCGAGATCTTGGTCTGCAGCAATGTCGCCCTCATGATCTGCGTCTTGATGTGTTCCGAGAAGCCCGAGTAGAAAATGGGCTGGCCGATGACGTCGTCGTATGCGCGCCAGCCCGTGCCGGAGACGTAGAGGGATACTTCGCGGAGGAAGCTGAAAGGCAAAGAGGATTCAGCGATGGAACGTAGGATGTAGAAACAAGAGAGTTGCCTACCGCAATGGCTCGGATCGGAAACGGGCCATGTTCTTCATGAGCGCCTCCTCCTTGCCATCGGCCGTCAACGCGGGCTCGACGAAGCCGCTGGGCTGGAGGGTAATGCGGTCGCCCAAGATGCGCAGGTCGGGCGCCGAGTCGTGGCGGTCGTCCGAAGCCATGGTCGGCGACGTGATGGAACCGTTGTCCTCGACAATTCCAGGTCTATTCTCGGTCGCGTATTGAGAGCTTGAAAGTCAGAACGTGGAATTGAGCTTGCTAGGTTCTCTGCCGGCCAGTCGGTGCCACCTCTCTGGGGTAAAATTATGTAGAGCGCTACCGGCGATCTCGTAGACTGCTCTCAACACATGATCGGACCAGGGTAGTGGACCGGGTGCCAGTGCTTTCCTCTGCATCCCGAGGTGACTTCTGATTGTCGGGACAGGGAGCGGCCGACAGGGATCTTCCCCCGGTATCCCACGGGATTGGTGGGGTCCAGACACATGCTTGACGACCCGAGGTCAAGCTCAGGACGGACTAGTGCGGGGCTAACGTTAGGAAGCAGAAGTTGCCCATGCAGCCAAGCCTTCAACGTCTCCAATTCCCCAATCCAAAAAAGTTCCCAGGGCCGCATATCATCCATCCTCGACGACATCCTCAACACCACCCCGGAACGCGGTAGCCGCATCACCCACTTCAACGACCATCACCATGGACACCAAACCCAAAAAAGACCAGCCCATAGCCGCCGTCCTCCTCTCGCGCGCCCATGAACCGGACGAAACAACCCGCATCTTCACCGAGAAAATCCAACAGCGCCCCCTCTTCCTCACCCCGTCCTCCCCTCCCCCAGCCGACGTTCGCGCCGCCCGCCGGCGAGCCCAAGAAAAGAAGAAACAGCAGCGCAAGAAAGCCCTCAAGCCGCAACCCCTCTCCGCCACCCAGCGCCGCAAGCTCGGCCTCTACGACGTGCCCCGCGAGGGGCAAAAGTACGCCCTCTTCGAGCCGCTGCACCAGCTGTGGCTGGGGTACGTGCGCGAGGTGCTGGGCAGCGAGGTATACACCGGCGGAGACGGCGCGGCGGCGAAGCTGGCGAGTGCAGACTTCCACGGGGCCGGGGTCGAGGTGGTGCGGAGTGGCTGTGTGAGCCGGGTGGGCATCAAGGGGATTGTGGTGAAGGATTCGAGGTTTGCGTTTGAGATTGTTACGAGGAAAGATCGGGTTAAACTGGTGCCCAAGGAGGGGACGGTGTTTCGGTTTGAGGTGCCTGTCCCGTTGCTGAAAGCGGCGGGAGAGGTGCACGAGGCAGAAACGTCGAGGATGGTGTTTGAGATCCATGGGGAGCAGTTCCAGTTCAGATCGGCCGACCGTGCGTCGAGGAAGTTTAGGTCGCACTTTTCGAAGAAACTGTGAGGGACGGCGCGTTTTCTGATAAGTGCCTTGGGGGTGACGGCCGAGGGATGGCCACGACTGTTCGCTATACGGCAACATCACGCGTTGTATACCCACGGAATACCCAGAGGAGGTGAGAGTTTCCCTTCGAACTTGAGATCACCACTCGCTAATTCCCAATACAGTTTCCTGAAGACCGCGAGCTTGGTCCACTATGAACAGAGAACTCTACCGCTGTTGGCAGGGCGATGATACAGTTGCCAGGTCCAATCTTTGTTTCCGGTTCAGTCTTGAGCCAGGAGATTAATAGCGAAGTTCTCCGCCGAAGACGGAACCCTACTGGGCCGCGGGTATGGACCAAAACGAGAAAGACTCAAAAGTCGACAGGCAGCGGTAACCCTCGTTGTGGGCGACGGTTTACCGGGTGTGACACACTACTCTATTGGCAAATCGTAATGCCTGTTGTATTAGGCAAACAAATGTGGCCTTCTTGAGGCATGCGCAAAGCAAAAATATGATGTCGCAGAGTTGGCAGCCAACAACACGATCCACCCAGGGGTCGAACCTGGAACCTCCTGATTATTCGAGCCTTCAAAGGGGTCGTAGTTAGACGCTCTGCCATTGAGCCAGCGGACCTTCTTCGTCGAAGGGTGGGCGGTGGAATCGACTTGAAAAGTCTGCGGGTGGTGGGCGCTGCGGAGCCGTCAGGGACTCAGGGGTATGCCAAATCCGTCACTGACCACCCCAGTGTGCAGTTGATTTATCGAGCCAGAGTCAGGCGCTACTTATGTGACCAAAGTTCAGAACTACACAATAAGACTGTAGAATAGCCCAGGCTAGGGAAAGCTGGAATCAAGCAGGCGTTGGTCGGCCAAATTAACGTTCCTAGGGCAAGAACGTCGGATTAGGCGATGACATAGATAATCGATGAGTGTTTTAACCGCCATTGATGGTTGAGACGCCTGGGAAGAAGTGATCATTGATGATTGCTCAAGTCCATTCCTCTAGGGCCCGCGACAGCGCATCCCGAGATACTTTATTGGCATGTGCCTATGCCATGATTTCCGTAAGGCATCACACTGGCACCCACCCTGTCCAGTCTAAAACCACGTCTATGAGCTCGCTGATACACGTGCTAGATCTAACCAAGTACCAATACGCCGACCCATGCAAAACGTGCCACAACCCCCCGCAGATCCGGTATCACTGCTCAGCAGGCTGCAGGATAATGTTATCGATCAATCTGACGGCCGGACCCCCGCTGTGACCGAGGTCCTCTCCTTCTTGTGGCGCCTCGACAGGCAACATCTTCACGGCGCCGCTCAGGATGCCCCCCTTAGCTGTGTCGACAACCTCCAGTTCCTCCATCGTGTCGGGATCAGCGAGCGAGATGTAGTCGACCTCGAACCGTACCCTCTTCTCCGGACTCAGAGCCATCTGCTCCGCCAGGACCTGCTCAACCAACCTCTCCGCCGCACCAAGAACCGCCGCCCGATCCCTTGCGCCGCCCTTGTAAGCCTCCTCCGCTGCCCTCAACGCCCTGTACAGCACGGTAGCCACAGCCCGCCTCCTCTCACCAAGATAGACGTTCCTCGAGCTCAGCGCAAGCCCGTCCTCCGCCCGTGTCGTAGGCCCCACCACAACATCAATCGGCAGCATAAAGTCCCTCACAAGCCTCTTGATCACCACCGTCTGCTGCACATCCTTCTGCCCAAAGTACACGCGCTCCGGCTGCACAATATTGAACAGCTTCATGCACACCGTCGCGACCCCGCGGAAAAAGGTCGGCCGTGACTTGCCCTCCAAAACCTCGCCCACGGGCGTGATCGTCACAAAGCTCCCCTTGCTCCCCACCTCCTGCCCGGGGAACCCGCCGGGGTACATATCCCCCGTCGCCGGCGCGAACACGGCGCTGATCCGGCCGAGGTTGTTCCCGTCATCCGCGAGCTCGCGGTCCAGCTTCACCAGCGCGGCCGTGTCGGCGTCCCAGGTGACGGGGTACGAGGCGAGGTCCTCGCGCACGCCGAACTGGGCCGGGTTGACGTAGACGGAGACCACGACGTGGTGGTTCTCGCGGGCCGCGGCGCGGATGAGCGAGAGGTGGCCCTCGTGCAGGGCGCCCATGGTCGGGACGAGGGCGACGGAGCGCTGGTCGAGCTGGTGTGGGCGGCGCCAGCGGCGGAGGGACTCGACGGTGCGGAGGACGCGGATGGAGGAGGAGGGCAGTCGTTCGAGGCCGCCCGGGCGGGAGGGTTTCGGGGAGGAGGAGGAGCAGCGGGTGGCCATTGTGCGGAAAGAGATGGGGGGATAGAGAGGCTGTTGTAGCAGTTGTTGTTGTCGTTGTTGTGATGGGGGTGGCGGTCGGGTGTGGATGTGTGAGCGCGGTTGAGTGATAAGGGAGCCCAGCCTGGGCAGCCGGGAAGGTAATAACGGAGCACGCGACCGAGCGAGGGTTATGGCGGGGCGGGTTATGGGCCGGAGCCGGAGGAGGGGCAGCGTTGGCGGCATCGGGACTGCGGCGGTATGTGCGGGGACGGAGAGTCTATAACCCAATTGAGAGCGAGGTGAATCTGAGAGAAAGATCGGATGACATGGCCGCAGCGTGCCAGGCGCAATTGGAGCGGTTTTTATAACAGGCACATCCTGTGATGGTATCTGCGGCGGAGTTTTGAGGACGGGATGGCTCTCGCTGCGGTCAGCCACTGCCAAAAAAAAAGTCGACTAGGGGTCCAATTGAGCGAGCTGCAGCCAAGACCTGCCTGTCATCGACAGGGGTTGTGGCAGGGGCCGCTTCAATCTGACCTTCATCTCACCTTCATCTCACCTTCATCTGACCTTCTTCGTCTGAACCTCCATCGTGTCAACGGTTCTCACACCATGACAACCAAAGATTCCCCTAAACGAGGATGGCCGAGCTTTAATAAAACTAATTTTATTTATGCAGAACTGAATTTCCAAAATGCAGTCTATTTACAATCATCACAGTCACCATCCTCTATTGAACGTAACTCATCCATCATCAAATCAGTGTCCAGTCCCGTTCCCGCGCCAACTGGTATACCCATAACCAACTGGCCATCCACCGCCAACCTCAACCGTCCCCGCCCCCAGCATCCCAGCCGGCTGCTGGCCCATACCGAAACCGCCGACATCCACCGTGAACGGCTCCGTACTCGCAAACCCATCCACCCGACCCAGCAACACCTCCACCATCCGAAACGCCACCGCCGGCTGGTCCTGCGCGACCAGATGCCCCGCCATAGCCGCTCCGAACCACGTCAGCCCCCGCTCGGTATGGCTCGATCCGACCACCCCGGCGCCGGCGCCGGCAGCCGTGCTCACGGCCGGGTTGTCCTGGGAGGGTATAAACAGCGGCTCTACCGGCCTTTGTTGGAACCCCATGGCGCCCTGCCACGTCAGGTTCTGGATGGTGAGGAGTGTGCTCTCAGGTAGGACGAGGAAATCGCGCGACCCGTGGCCGAGGATGACGTTGCCTGTGCGCTCGATAACGCCCGGTATGACCGGCTGGCTACCCGGGCCCGAGTTGAGTGATTGGTCGATGCCGTTGACGAAGACCGGGTTGGTTTTGAGGTTTTGGCAGGAGGTCCAGGTTACGTTGGGTGGTGCGTTGATAGCGGCTTTGACCGCGGGGAGGTTGAAGTAGGGCGTGGGGAAGGCGGGGGGAAGGGTGAATGTGCCGCCTGAGAAGCCGATTGGGTCTACGAGGGAGAAAGGTCAGCCATTACTCTCACTCGCTTGCTCTCTCTTCTTGGGGCTGCGCCGCGAATGAGTTAGCGGGGAGAGTACTCACCGAACAGGATGGGGCAATGCGATGTGACGTCAAACGTGCTGAGACACGGGTTGAGTTGCTTCGCGGCCTGAAACACACTCACGTACAGAGCGCACCCTGGGCGGGCAATATGAGTGACGGGGTCCTCGCCCGGAAGCAGAGATGGTTGCGGCCCTCGCGGTGGGAAGACGAGGTATTCGTTGCGGTACGCTGTGTACCCGCACTGCGCGTCGATTGTCTTGATGGCGGCCGTGAATGTGTCGTTGAAGGGCAGGACACTTTTCCACTTGTCGACAAACGAGGCGACGAGGATATCTTCGGTCAGCGGTATCTTGGAGTACAGGCCGTCCCAGGCTGCCATGCCCGAAACGTTGAAGGAGCTCGTGTCGCGCCGGTCGAGCATGGCGCTCGAGATGAAGGGCGCGTACATGCCGCCGTACGAGGAGCCTGTCACGTACACCTTGTACCCTTGGAGCGCGAAAGTGTCGACAAAGTTCTGCCAGAACCCGAGGAACTGTTGGGCCACCTCCAACTGGCTAGTTGCCGTAGGTGTGCCTTGCGAAAACCCTGTCCCGACCGGCTGGTCGATCCAGACGACGTTGGTGAGACGGTGCCAGCTCCATTTGTTTTGGATGGGCTGGGCTGTCCCTGGCTGCCAGGAAATGGGGCCGTTCTGCTGGAGCAGTTCACCAATCGACGAGCACCCCGGTCCGCCCGTGAGATATATCAAAATCTCCTTGTTCTCCTGAGCGGCCGGGTTGGTTGAAGGGAAGAACCAGAAGTACAGCTCACTGCTGGTGTCATCGCCGATCGGGAGCAGCCCAGCGTAGGACTCTCCCACGTCAAAGTCGACAAGCGGGATGGCGGAGCCGTTGACCACAAAATCTGAACATGTTCAGCAATGTTCATTTCTCACATCCAGAGGGCTTTTCTTACCACTTGACCGCTCATTGAGAAACGGCGACTGCGTCCGGTTCGCGACCGTCTGGTTCTTGATGGCGGCGCGGGGGAAGCGTCGATGGCGCGTGTTGAGCGGCCGCGATCCGTGCAGCCCGAGAGCAGGGACGGCCAAAGCCAAAAGAAAGAATGCGAAGGTCCAGCGCATCTTGTAAGCGATGTGGACCTTGTCTGGAGAGAAATCCGATCAACAGTCTGTTTGGATGTTCTTGCTGCTTCGCGAACTCCACGTGTTTACATGCGATCAGACTGAGAGCGAAGAAGACTGACCAGTGCTCCAGACGCAATGTTTCAATTCATTCTATCTGTGTGATCCTGTGTATCTGCAGCTCGGACACAGAGTCGGTATAGTGCTTGAGTGTGTTTTAGTGGCAATGCACACACAATCTCGCCACATGCAGGCGGGTGTGAGAAGTCAGGAGCAGAGATACATGGCTTGGATAACCCTGCCCTAGATATGGCATGGGAGTTGGGACGAGGCTATGTCCTAGAACCTCAAGGGCAGAGCATGCCACCCATGGGACGCAAGCGAAACACGAGGATCTCGAGGCCACGCCACGCCGGACCTAGAATAGTGTATATTGTCCGTCACAGGGCGTATTTACCCAATAGCAAGAGCAAACGAATAGAGACAAGGTTAATGGGAAAGGACAAAAACCGTGGCCGAAACAGGTTGATGGTGAAACCCTAAGTCGGACAGCGTATGCTCAGGTATGTGTACCAAAGATATCTGTTTAATCTCTCTGGACCCGCGGCGCATGCGCTGGGGATTGGGTCGCGAAAGTAATACGCAAATGCAAATAGAACCAGACGATGAAGTCCACTTTGATCTTATGCCGCGTCTTTCGAATGGACCCTGGGTCTCGGGCCATCTCATCAAGCCGCGTTTAGTTTCAAGCCCGCGAGCAGCAGGTAATACCCCGTCGCAAAAATGATTCCGTTCTAGTGCCAGCTCTAACGAAGCAGCTTCACACTTCTTGTCTTTGCCACTTGCTGAAAACAAGCACGAACAACACGGCAGCCCCCGCAAGATTCCAAAATACCGCAAAAAAAAAGTCGCTGACTGGGGGTGGAGGAGGAAACAGCAAAAGCTTATGACAAGAGTGGGATTCGAACCCACGCCCTTTCGGACTGCGATACTCAGAAACCTGAACACAGCGCCTTAGACCGCTCGGCCATCTTGCCTTGTTATTTGATGGAATGGGAGTGTTGAGCCACAGCTCAAGTAGCAAGTCGGCCGCTGGAGCTTCGATTCAATTGCCCACCTCCACCAGCATGAGGTTTCAGCAAATTCCCTACCAGCTGAAGTCTCCACAACAGTGCAACCTGCCAGAGTAGTGGAAAAGGTACGCCTTGGGAACGTGTGGCTTCGGCCGCGGTGGTTCGAATCCGCTCATTATCGTTTGTATGGATATTGCCTTTTTTTTCCCCCTTTTTCCCTACGTTTGTTTATGAGTCCTAGAGCAGTGCAACTTGCCATCTACCAGTCCACTTGGAATAAACCCGAAGCTAAACAATATTCAAGGTCAAGGTTGTTGTGGATGTTTGATGGGAGTAGTAATCTACGCGGCCGGGGCATTGGGAGTTTGGGACCTCAAAGGGAAAGAGTAACACTGGGACGAGTCGCGGCCAGGAGTTAACATGGCACTCCGGCCACGCTCCTTTCGGCAAAAACATTTACTTCTAATTATGAAGCGCTTGAGAGCTACCCAAAAGAAAAACAAAAGTCCACTAAGGTAGCAAGCCGTCTGCCAGGAACCCGCTCAAGAAACCCATCAACCCATTTAATAACCGCCAACGCCATAACCAATTCCCCTTTCCAGCTACCTACGACCGGCTACTCTCACTCCCAGCTCCAACGTCTCCCCGGCGGCATCTCCCCACACCCTAACCAAATGCCGACGACAAAACAGGGGTCCAACCCCGCAAATTCCTGGACGGCGACTCTCCCAATCCCAGCCCGAGTCCCAACAAACCACGCCGACTCCGATCCCGAAATCGGGCTTGAGCTTGAGCTTGACTCCGTCGCTGCCCCTGTCCTCCGCCTCGCCCCTGATCCCGAGGTTGGGTTTGTCCTTGTGCTTCGGCTCGAGCCCGAACCCGGGCTCGCCGCTGACCCTGCCTGATCCCGCCACCATCCTCGTCCTCTTCCTCCGCGCTCACTTTACAGGCCCGGCAGCACTACTGGGAAGGAGGAGACGCGGCAGGAGGTTGAAGGGGATGACCTAGCAAGCGTACCGGCGCTGAGGGGTATGAGATCTCTGGGCGGCCACGACTACGGTTCTGGCGAGGAGTAGCTTTCTCGTTCTTGGGTTTTCTTGATGACGATGACGGGGTGGTGGTCTGAGCTGTTGGGGGCGGTCTTGTGTCTTGTTGTTTTTCGCTGATAGGCCGTGCGGTTCGTAATGAGGACTTGGGAGATGAGTTTGGCAATGGGCAACAGTGCGCGGATTGCGAGGAAAGTCCAGACGATGGAGCGAGTGGTGTGACATCGAAGGTTAAGTGGTCTGGCTTACATCTGCGGCGTAGATCTTCTTGCAACCGAGGTGGCGCGGAGGAGATTGTCAACCGACCTGGCTTTAACTGGGATTCTGGCCGCTTGACCGACTTGGCCTGTGGTGACATCGGAGGTTCTGGGCGAGAGAGCAGATCGCCGTTTGGGGTAGGCTGGCCACGCTGGCCAAAGAGACGAGCACGAACTCTCCTGAGCTGTTCTTGCCATTTGCCTCCGCCCATGTTGAGAGTTTTCCACAGAGGTCAAAAGTTTTGAACGGAAAACAATGGTGGGAAGCCAAGGATATAGTAGCCAGCGAAAGACAGAGCCGTTGATGGTATGTACCCCAAATGCCGTCGGGGCGTGGTCATAGAGGGAAATGAATAGAGCATATTCGAGAACTCGCGATTAAGCCAAGCGAGCGACTGGGAGACGAGAACTATTTGTGACGGGAGATGCGAAGAGTTCTGGCCCGAACACAAAGTCGGCGAGTTGGGCAGCTCCTCCCGGTATACATTAGCTAGGTGTTGCCATCAAGAGAAGGAAAGAGGGGACTGGCCGCTGTCTCGCACCATGCTTGCACTTGCTGCGCAGCTGTTGTATGTGTCCCTTGGTTGGTGGCTTTGCAACACATGGCGAACACGACAAAGTCTCAAACAGAAAACCTGAAACGAGAAACTCCAGTTGCTCAGTTAGATACAGTCTCTCGACAAAAAGCGGCAGATGTCCCGAGATGATAGCAAGTGTTGAATGGAGCGGGGTGCTCCCACACGAGCCAGAACGTTGCGCATCACCCCCTTCGGCTGCCATATGTTCACAAATCTCCACAAATATCCATCCATCTTTCCGTAACCGCAAACCACTTCCCCTCAAACCTCGATAATCACAGCCGGCCCATAAACCGGGCTGAGCCCATCCCCCCAGATCCCCACAACCGAGAGCAAGAACCCCATCCCAGCGAGCGCGCTCCTCACAATCTGCTTCTTCAAGAAAACTTCAACCTCCGCCCTCACCTGCTCACCATTGACATCGGTTTCCTCCGCCTCAATTTCCTCCCCAGCGCTCCCCTCGCTATTCGCATCCGACCCGCCGCTGCCGAGCACCTCATAGCTGGCCTCCATCCGGGCTCTCGCAGCGGCGCGCTGCTCCCTCTCTTTCAGCTTCTCCTTGCGAGCAGATACGGAAGTGGAAGACGACGCCGCGGGGCGGCCTGGGCCGAGCGCAAGGAGGTAGGGCGCGACGAAATCGGAGGCAGCAAGCTGCGAGCCGAGGACGAGCGCCGTGGCATAGAGCAGGTAGGGGTGGCGCAGCGGGCGCGGGGAGAGGAGGTAGGCAAGGGCAAAGGCGGAGGAGGAGACGGCGGCGAGCGAGCGGAGATGGCGCGTCGCGGTGGCGGTGAGGGTGTCGAAGGCGCGTGCGGCGCTGCTGGCCGAGGGGAGAGTCAGGAGCGCGGGGATCGTGAGCGACGAGAGCGTGTAGGAGAGACCCTGTTTGGTTGTTTTGTCGGTCAGCAATTTGTGGGAACGGGAATGCTGTCGGAACCGCATCACGGTCGAGACAGCATCACGCACCGACAGCGCGGGGAAGCTAAGCGCCACGACGTACCGTCAGGATACCGAGCGACACGGTGCCGACAAACTTGAGCACCGAAACGCCCCTCGCAGCCATGGTTGCAATCGTCTGCCGTCAAGACCGAAGATTCGCAGGCGTTGAGTTGGCGATGAAAGATGAGCCGGATTATGTTGAGATGTTGGGTTTCGAGGCAGTCAAGAAGCGGGCAGGTAACACAGGGCCGATGCGGAGGGGAGGGGTGGACAGCCTTGGCAGCTTCTGGGGCCATGGCCCCATCATACTGCGTCATCACTGACCGAACTGGCAGGGATACTGTGGGATGTACAGTACAACACCCCTAACCCTATAATTTGCCGACTAGGTACTCACATCAATCATCAGCTGTTGGATAGTATTCCCAATTCCTTTCAATTATCTAGTGATTATAACACTGATATACGGTTTGGGAGGTTCCTGTTGTAAACAGGTAGAATACGCTCTCTTGTGCAGCTTTGCTACCTACTCCACGCTTCAGTGTCATACTCGTTCAACGATGCCGCAGAGCAGTTGAACGGCCCGCTGTGATGCAGATTGGAGTCGTGCCTCCCTTACGAGTAGCTTCTACCTAGCCGGTAGAGCGATTGGTTTTCCTTACAGTAACTGCGAGTTTACTGTGAGAGCATAAGAGGAAGGATTTGTGAAACAGGACAGGAGTTATCAGAGAAGACAATGAAACCCCATATTCATAATTCTATCATCATGATACCTTACCTAGGTACCTAACCAACGTATCTAAACGTCAACTTGGATACCAACATCCGGGTTCTTTCGGCGCCCCAGCCTCAACACCCGGAGCACATGCTTCTTTCCGCTTTCCGGTTTCCCATGCAACTCCGCCCGTAATTTTTCCCGCTCGGCCTCAAGTTCACGTTCAACCTCAGCTCTGATTTCAAACCTGGCGCGTTCCATCTCTTCCTTAAAACTCCGCTCCGCCCTGGCCTGCGCACGCCGTTCCTCTTCCAGCTTTTCTCGTGCGGCTTGCTCTGCTTCCGTCCGCGCTTTATCAATCTCCTTCTTTACTTCCTCCTGTGTCCTTCGCATATCCTCTAGCCGATGATGAAGAGCATCCTCAGCGCCCTTGCGCATGCTTTCCTTGAATTCAGCCAGTCTTTCTGCCTCCTTCTGATGGGCTTGTTCCTTCTTAAACCGCTCGAGTTGTTTTCTCATGGTCTCAATTTCAGGGTCAGAGCGCTGCGCCGGGGGCTCATCAGGCGGCGGCGACGAGTAAGAGCGATGAAGATGGGGTGAAATGGGTTGCGGTGGAGAATTGGGAATATATGCACCGGAGGGGGGGTACGGACTGAAGTAAGAAGTCGAAGGAGGCGGAGTCGAGAAAGCGGTTCTCGTGTTATTATCGTAGGGCGGCGTGTCCTGCGGTGATGTGCCTTGAAAACCCCCAGACACCACGAAAGAGCTTTCCATGGAGCTGTGTGGACGCTCCTGGCTCCCAGTGGCAAATGAATTTGGCCATGGACGTGTAGGGTGTTCACTGACATTGTTGGTATAGGGCCAACTTGATCGCGGTTGTGGAGCGTAATGTTCGGGGCTGAGAGTCGATGGGCGCGCGCCACCCTCAAACTCTCTATATGAGTAGGTTCCGGCCGTTGGGCGGGGAGAGTAATATGCCCCACGCCGTTCGTCATTTGCTGCACGAGGCTGAACATGATATCCGCTTTCTCCTTGCTGACTATCCGCAGCAGAGCGGCGGCGGGGTCCCGCGTTGCTATGTTCGTCCGATATAGAGCTGACTGAGAACCCATCGTCGACAGAGATACCCTTGGAAGGCTCTGCGGTGGTTTTGGTTTGGGCGCCCAAATCTTCCACCGGTCGGCGGCGGTCTATGATCACAAGAGAAAAAGCCGCCACGGACTTCTGGAGTTGCATATGCGCCGCGATTCTTATGAATGAATCGTCCGAGATTGTCTGCATCATGTCCAACTCGGACATGTTGAGCCGCTGGAGCTGCGAGTTTGCCGAGTCGTAGTCATCTTCTGCTTTTTGCGCTCGGCCACCAACACTATCTGACACCGGCAGTGGAAGCGATGCGTTTTCAGCTGTCCGGCTGTTCACATGCTCTACAGCCAGAACTGATGCATCATCTGTGATGTCCTGTGCCGTTGAGCCGTTTCCGTCATTTAGCTCTATGTCGTACGCCTTGGCGACCGCTTGGTCAACTCTCTCGGCATTAAGGAAGGTCGTCTTTGTATCCTTGGACTTGGAGATGGCGTCCAAGATCTCTTCTTTCAATTCTCTGTGAATTTTATTCAAGTTGTCAGTCTGAAAATGCATTATTAGTGGCACCATTGACCCACTCGATCTCAGCCCGAGCAAACTCTCCTCTCCGTCCGCCTCCTGGATCACAAACTCCTAGTGAATACCTAGCAAGGGGAATCAGATGCTTACTCGATATTGTACCCATCCGAAAGCTGGACTGTATGAATAAAGAGTGACAGGGTCAACTTTAATGACTCCAGCGTCGCCTGTTGGCTGCAAATCTTGGATTTGGCAAAGAGCCAGCGCATCTGCTGTCTCTTGCTCATAGAAGCCCCAGACTTGATGTTGGCGATGAGTGGGAGGAGTGATCGCTCGATTCCTTCGATGTCGTCTTTGCATTGGGACACGATTTCCTCCAATATTTTAACCGTCTCGCTATTCAGGACTCGACGTGAGTTGATCCTGTCCCTGATCTGACCCAAGATCACGGTCACAAAAGCTGTATCGGCAGCAATAGCCTTGATGCTGGCCGTCGCCGCCCCAAACTCATCACGAGCTGTTGCGATCGCACGGGTAATCTTGAAGCTCGCAGCCGTGATGGTTCCAATAGCAGTGATGAGTCCGATAATCTCCGCCATGGTGGCACTCTTGCCTGCTTCTCACGGTTCTTTTGTAGGATTGTGTTGAGAGTTCTTGTTGTCAACGTCTGGAAACCTGTCAAGACCCTGGAGAGTCTGGAGAATCAGGTCACTTGGGAACCAGGCCACTTGGGAACCAGCCCAACCGAGTGCCTCTTGTGAGCTGAGGGCCATAATAAAGCCCGCATCATGCATGGTAGCCCTAGCCGATTGGTTAGATTTTACGCTGGGCGGCCGGCACCGCTGTGGCCATGATTTGGGCGCTTCGAGTTTGGCACAGCCCCAGCCAACGGATATGCCTTGCCCTCGACTGTGCAAGGCTTCCTTCGGATCCTCTCCCCAAAAATGCCTCGGTAAGGTATTTTACCCAGGAGGACCCTGCTGCAGTACGTCCGAAACCACAACAGAAATAGCAAAGACAGCACCGCGACAGGCACTCCTTTAACTACCCCAAAGTCACAATAGTTTGCGATCCTCCAGCGATGGGGATAGGAGTGACGGACGTCCCTATGTACAATTACCTCAGGGGACCCTACTGGGGTTCAAACATAAAGACATGCAGCCAGCCTGATTATATACCACCCGGATGTGAAATAACAATCAATAACTCAATGATAGGCAGTCTGCCAGTATTAAGACTCTCGAGAACGACTACTAGGGATGATGCCTCCTTGACTGGACTCCGTAACGGAATAAAGCGATGTATAACGAGGTAAGGCAGACATAAAACAGACGTATTCAGGAATCACCATCGCTACTCATACATATAGAGTCCAAGAACCCAGTAATACAAGGCCCACAGTGTCCGTTTCTGCCTAAAAACAGCAACTTGAGGTTCCTAGCGAGCTTCCATCTCTCTCCTACCTAGGATGCGGTATTGTGTCTCTAAGCTGGCGCGCGGCAGTAATCGTATTCTCGCTGACTCACCCTCAGGCAGTCCGAGAGAAAGTAAACGCAGAAAAAAAAAGAGTTGGAGGAGGTGATGATCGAGGAGACACCAGTCGGGTAACACAGTGGGGCGCAAAGGCAGGTTTCCACTTTGATGCATGCTCAACCGAGTCAATTTCAGGAGAAATCTCCGCTATATCAAACATCCTTGTCGAAAGGCAACGTGCCAGAGTGGTTAATGGGTACGCCTCGAAAGCGTATGGCTTCGGCCGCAGCGGTTCGAATCCGCTCGTTGTCGATTGCTTTTGGCACAGTCTTCATTTTTGTCTGGCCCAGACTGGCTGTGGGCTCTCCGCCTTCTTGGAGACAGCTCGCTCATGAATGAAGCACACAATCCTAGCTTGGCGTAACTTGCTATAACATAAAAATGGCCAGCTCTGTATCACCACAGAGCAGCCACCCGTAAGAGCCGAGCAGACCATCTACTCCACGCTCAGCCGCCAAAGCCCATCGCCTAGGTAGTGCGCCTCCTCCATGACCGGCCCCTTCCCCTTCTCCTTGATATCTTTTGTCCCCATGACTAACAACCCCACAGCCGCCGCCTCCTCCTTTCCCTCGGCCATAACCACAACCGGCTCTCCCTTCTCCAACTCCCTACTCCAATGCCCGTCTTCATCCGGCCCCTCATTCGGCACCTTCACCTCGTCCTCGTCCTCGTCCTCCTCGTCATCGTCCTCCCCCTCTCCCGCTCCCTTCTTTACCTCCGCCTCCTTCCCACCGCCGCTGCCCGCAGCAGCGTCCCTGTCGACTGGAATCGGCAACCTCCCTCCGGGGCTCGTCAGACCAGGCGCCATCAGCGTCGCCCCGCTCAGCACGAACCGGATGGCGCCGCGGTCGATGCGGATGGTGGGGAAGCACTGCGGGAAGCGGTGGACGAGGCGCAGGTGCGGCAGCAGCACGCCATTGTTGTCCTGCTGGTAGACGAGCGGGTGGCCGTCGATCACGTAGAGCGAGACGCGGTCGGGGAGCTTGACCAGCTCGAGCGAGTGCTTCTTGGGGAGCACCTCGTCGATGTGCGGGGTGAGGAGCGGGTAGGTGGTCAAGATGGATTGCCGGATGGAGCGCTGGATGGAGGATTTGAGTTTTTGTTTGGGGGATCCGTGGAGGCTGTTTGTTTTTTTGGAGGGAGGAGGGGGTTGGGTTAGCTTGGGGGTGTTTGCGGAACGAGGGGTTGGACAGTGGGAGACGGCCTACTCTTTCTTGAACATGATGGATTGAGAGTGAAGCGGTAGGCCGCTCCTGTTATATGGTTTTGGAGCTTCGGTAGGGATCGTGTATGTTTCTGCAATCCTGGGCGTTCGCGTTGAGTTGCCCCGCGATTGTCGCGCAATGGAGGGGAAGCGATGGTGGGGGCGACCGCCAAGCTTGGCGGGGTCATGTTCAGCGGCCCAGCCACATGTGTCGTCACCGCGGGGCAGCCAGGGCACCACCCATCGTGGTGGCTCGTAGATTGGCACCGACACGCGCGATAAGGCAACACATGCTCTTTTGCTCGAGAGTCCTTCTTGATGGGGGGGTAAAGATTCGAAAATCGTGGTATCATAATATACAAGATGAACAGATTGCCTGCCTCGCCGGCGTCCCCGCTCCCCACTCCCAACCCCGCTTCCCGATCTCTCGGTCCTCACTCCTCACAAGCCGCACTCAACCTTGGGACACGTGTGAGACTGTCCCGTCCTCCTTGACATGGACATTAAGCCTCTCGGGCTTGAAGTCTTTGGTCACCATCATACCTGGCTCGATGACGCGTGTCTCCTCCGGGAGGTCCGTCTTGCAAAAGGTCTAATCATGGCATCCGTCAGCGGGGGTTCCCAGTATATACTTGGAACAAAAACAAAACGCAGGCTTACTGTCTCAGAAGACGGTCCCTCCGAAATGCTCTTGCCCGCCAGCTTGCTCATCCACTCCTGGGCCTTGTCGTCGCCCATGTTGTCGGCTGTAACTCCGGGGACGACGAGAGGCATGTTGGCAGTAGTATGTCGAGGTCGATGGCCTATAGCGTTGAAATGTCGCCGTGATGCGCTTGTAAAATGTGATGTGCGTGTGCAGTGTTTTCGAATGCTGTGCATGGGTTCAGGATTCGAGGTCCGGGTTCGAGAGCCGTCGGGGTGCTTATAACTCGGTGGTTGTCTGACCCGCAGGTGCGAGCGATGACGTAGCACGGACCAGCAGCATAGCCACAGCGGTTCCGGCTTGAAACGTTACGGCCCTGGATTTCTGCCGCGACGTGCCTCACCCGATTCTATGACTGTGCCGTCCGTAGCCGGGATCTGATACAATGACCCTTTTTTTTTTTTTTTTTTTTTTTTTTTTTTTTTTGTAAGATAGCCGTTGGGAACGAAAAAAGTTAAATAAACCCATTTTTTAAAAAAAGAAAAAAAGTTGAA
>JAMAKP010000025.1:927948-942348 GCA_023628455.1 Chaetomiaceae sp. B2702 | reverse complement strand
GGCCTCGAGCGAGAAGGTGAAGCCTCCGGTCGCTCTCTTCGGCATCGACGGCACCTATGCCACTGCTCTGGTACGCGGGCCCCCCCCCCCCCCCCCCCCCCCCCCCAACGGTCGTCATCATGGCTCTCACAAAACGAGGCCACGGTAACGCAGCTTTTTCCGCTAAGTTCTAAAATAATAAAATACCCCCCCGCCCCAAAAAAAGAAATCCCAGGTAAAAAAAGGCAGAGAGCTAGCAAAAAGAGAATCCAATCCCAGGGAGCAGCTACTCCTTGAAAATCACAAAGTTGGGCATCCCCGCGATGTTGCTCTCAGCAACAGCCTTGCCAATCCTGCCCGTCGCAGTGTCGCGCTCAAAGACGATGACGCGGCCGTCCGACTGCAGGGCCGAGGCGACGCGAGTGCCATCGGCATTGAAGGAGAAGTGGCGCGGGTTGACGCCGCCGGCAGGGGCCGTCTGGACGTGGGTGAGCGCGCCCGACGCGGCGTCGATGGAGAAGGTGATGAGCGGGTCCGAGGGCACAGCGGTGCCGTTGGCGAGGGTGTACTCGAGCGTCTTCTCGTTGCGAGAAGAGACGGTAACGAACTTGTTGTCGGGCTATTGTTGGTTGTGTTAGAGAGGGACGAGCCATGCTTGTAGCGTGCGGCTGCCGGGGGGGGGGTGACTTACAGAGAGGACGATCTCAGCAGCGGAAGTGCCGGCCGGAACCGGGTCGGTGCCGCCGTGGGTGGTGGAGTTGTAGATCTGAGTGAAACCGAGCGTCTTGTCCTCGTTGTAGGCGACGGCGAAGCCCTGGAGGAGGTTCGAGAGCTCGCAGGCGACGTAGAAGAACGTCTTGTCTCCAGACTTGAAGAACGCGGCGTGTCTAGGGCCAGTGCCGCGGGCAAACTCGTGGATACCCTATACATACGGTCAGCATTGCGGTGGGGTTTGGACGGGATATTATGCGGTATCGAAAAATACATACCGCCTCGGTGTACTGTAGAGTCTGCTTGTCCACCTTGAGGACACGGAGGAGATCGGCGCCCAGGTCGGGGAAGACGAGGAACTCGCCAGTGGGGTCAAGAATAGCCTGGTGAGGGCGGGCCTGGTTCTGGGGCTCCGGGCGCTCATCGCCGGGGACGGGGTACGTCACCGACTTGATCAGCTTGATGGCTGCGGGGTCCTCAATGTTGAAAGTGTCGATACCACCTCCGGCGCTAATTAAAGCGGGGTGTTAGCGATTCGTTCCTCGCCCTGGGATCGGCCCGGTGGGTGCAACCCGCACCCCACACACGCGTTGGTTGCCAGGATTTGACAGGATTTGCCAGGATTGGTTTGAAGAGGCAAAAAAAAAATTAAAGGTATGTACTTACTAGTCGGCAACGGCCAAACCATGGCCTTTGTCACCGTAGATGATGGTGCTCACTGGACCGGCGACCGTCTGGCCTCCGCTCAGCTTGGTCAGGCTAAGATCGTCACCGATCTTCAGCGCTGCGAGGTCGCCGTGTGCCCCGCCCCAGGCCTCGTTGACACAGTACAGAATATCGCCATCTTGGGTCAGCCACGAGGGATAAGGACCGCAGCTGTCGGACTCGGCGGCCGATTTCAGCCCCGACTCGTCCAGCTTGAATGTGACAACCTTGCCCGCGCCATCGCCGGTGGGGTAGGTCGTGACCCAAAGCTCGGTCGCCGCCGGCTCGGATCCGGGGCAGGGAGCCGCCGTCGCCAACCGGAAGCCGGCCGAGAGGGCGACAGCGATGCCGGGGGCAGTCCGCATGGCGATTGACGGATTTGGTTATGTACAGAGTGAGGTAGTGTGGCTGCAAGCGTCTGCTTGGCGTTAGGCGATGCAGTAGGCGGCTCGGAACCGAGAATCGCTTGTTGCCAGTGCCGATTGGTGGTCCGTGTAAGTGATGGACGACTGAGAAAGTGAGCGTGGAGTTGCTCTTTGCGGCAGCTCTGGTCAAGATGTAGTTTTTTTTCTCCTTCTCTTTTTCTCCTTCTAGATCGCCAGTTGAAGAGAATGTCAAGGTAATAGATTCCAGGTTTCAGGGTGCTCTACATCGCGGCGGGTGCCCACCTTAATAAGGGGCCGAGCATGGCGATCGTCACACATTGAGAAAAAGGCACCGTTGGCACGCTGCACAATGGGGCTTGCCGGGCCGCACAACACAAAGCCCGGCCCCATCCGGGGGCATTGTTCGTTGAATCAGACGAGGGCCAGTTATTGCACCTGCCTCATTGTCGCATGGCTCCCATCATCCGGCCCCCGCGCCACGGGAACAATGGGTGGCCAGCGGTTGATGGAAAATAACACCGGAGCGCCCCTTGCAGCCGCCAGCAATCAGGGAGCGGGAAGTGGTGTGCCTTGTTCCGCATGGCTGGAGGAGGCACGTAACTGCAGATGTCCAGTGGGATCTGTCGGGATCTGTTTGAAGCTGTTTGGCTGGCAGCCCGTTAATTTATCCGGCCCGGCGACGCGGACACCAATCCACCGGCCCAATCTATGTATGACCTTGGCGGGCAGTCAGAGACAAGAGGGCTGGGGAAATGATTGTCGTCGACTCGTCGCAGCGAAGCATCGTCGGAGGCAGTCCCCAAGTTTAGAAACTGGATGGATGGGAATGCCGGACTGCGCGGATGCGCACCGCTCCAAGTTCGGTGCTTCTCGGCCAATCCATTTGGCCTTGTTCGAAGAAACGGGGAAAGGCTGCTGCCGGAGCGGAGATCTTGTGGAGATGCTGCAAAGACGGGGCCATGCAGGGGCGCGGCAAACAGCTCGGGCCAAGCGCGCGCGGGGAGGGCGGGGAAGCCACAGAAAGCGACTCTTGCCAAACCTGCAGTGATTCAGCAAGGCGCAGCCATGCTCCAAGAATGGAATACCACCGGCCAACACTCAGCAGTCAGTCACAGTTCTTGTTGGCCCGGCTGCAAACCCCGTCACCAGTTGTTGGTGCAGTTTTACGTTTGGATGATGCATTTTTTATCCTGCAACTTCAGTCCTGCCCATTTGGAATCCAACCAAAAAGGACCAGCGGCAGAGCGACTACAGCAAGTCTCCGATTCGAGTGGCTTAGCTAAGGGAACATCCGCTTCGTTGAACTCGGCTTCTAGCCTCACAACCGTACACCACCGCGTGTTCCCGTCGGGATCGTGCCGTCTCCGGGCTTTTCGCGATGTTTAACCCATGGTCATGGTCGTTCCTCGGCCTGGTGGTCGAAACCCGACGACCCAGCATCCTCAATGAACCGGCGGTGTTATTGTGTCACTTTTCTTTAAATAAGGAAAGTTTACGGGCAGTTCGGACAATCGGGACACAGAAAATGTCATACAAGTCCAATGAGGGCGTCTATAATTGACATCACTCGCCGTTGGCGAGGCACAGCCTGAACTGAGGCCGGGCAGCCCATCCTCGCCGCCGTCCAGAGTATCAGCGACCACATCATCGACCCCTCCCCTCCCACCCTCCCCCAACGCCTACTCTATGTTGGAGGCCATGTCCCGTTTAGGCATAGGCCCTACGTGAGCAGCTGCGGCTGGGACGAAATTGGAAGACTGGACCCGCGATGGGAACTCGAGAGGCGCCAGAGCCGGTGCATCAACACCACAGTTTTCAAGGTCTGCACTAGACGACTGACGTATGCGCCATTGGGCGCCGACCGGTCGTCGTGCGGCTCCCCAGTTCTGAGGCTGAAAAAGCGAGACACGTGTGCCTTCATCGATATTCCCTGCCACACCGTTCCGGCGCCGCGCTGCTGGTTAACGTTATTGGGCCGTATCAGTGAAGCTGCCACTGCCAGGTTTTCGGGCCTGATATCGTCCCGGGAGCCAAGACAACGACAATCTGGCCAACCTTGATCATGCAGTTGCATACACGTGGGAAAAAGATCAGCGATCTACAGTAGTCGCATTTCAGAACCTGTATAATAAGGATGACACATCGCCCTCAATTATCGCAATAGACTAAACTCGCTCTGCCAGGACCGCAGCTCGACCAACGTTTTGGCCAGCGCCTCTGCAACGCTGCGGGAACAAAGCAACGCCAGGCCCAACACAAACCCGCAGTACCGCCGCCAAACGTCTTCTGGTTCACCAAAAAAAAAAAAAAAAACAGACCATACTACGAAATACTAACGATCCCGAAGGGTTGGGAGATGGCAGCTGTCATGTTCATCCTTGGTTTTCTTCTTGCCCACCTTCCTGTTTCAGCCCTCACCCGGCTTTTGTTGCCCTACGTTTGCTAGCCCGTTCTCTATGTAATGTCATTGAGTGGTTGTGCCGCGAATGGGCTGTGGGGGAAACCTCATGCGCAAGGTGACCGAAGCACTGGTCTTTTCAACGTACACACCTTGATGCGAACCCAACGGTGCAGGAAACGGCCCTGTCCTCCCCCTCTCAATCCTTCCTTGGTGTTGCTCCGCATCTTCCTTACCTCGGCTTCTCCCACACAACCCTGGCGCCCAGCTCTACTACTGTATAAAATACACAGTACAGTAAGTAGAGGCCCCCATAGTTATACCCTGTTGCCTGTTTCCTGCGGATCGCCCTCCACCACTCACCGGAGCATGCCATGTGCACGAATCATCTTGATAACTGACGTCTTAGCACTCAGCAATGATGCGCTCCACCAGCTAACATAGAGACTTACTCAGAAAAGTAGCAAAAACGGTTGCATCCATCACCACCTCTCCCCCAGCTAGCGCCGGGACTTGTCCATCCCACTGCTACGCAATCCACCACACAACCAGCATTTTACGCAGCCCTGACGCTGATATTTACCCGTCGTCTTTAGCCGTTAAATATGACCAGCTAGCGGATGATACGATTTGCCCTCTCTTTCATGGGTGATGCCGCCAACAACCATTTGCATCCCCCCCGGATCTGATCAATTCACTGATCAATGGGGTCAGGCCATGCAGCTGATGACCGATTTGGACAAGGTCGGATTGGCTGCGCTCGGGGCCCGCTCCACAAGACGCCCTAGAACGCCCATGGAAGATCAGGGGGAGGGGAAGCGAGGGCTTGAGTAAGCCGGACCAAAGCGGGCTTCCCCGGTACTACAGTACCACAGTGTCGCTCGGGTATGAGCCCGGCTCCGGGTAAGATCCTGGTCGCACGGTAGTAAGAGGGGGGAAGGACAGTTCAGGCAGCCCCGTCTTGTCTGGTTCGCGGCTTGGAGCACGGCAAACGTCGAGAACGAGAACATAGTAAGTATTGTACGAAATTTCGAAAGAAAAAGGAAGAAAGAAAGAAAAAAAAGTCCTGGAAAAGGAGACTGAAAGGAGGTTTGACACACGATACATGCATCATAGCATAGCTCTCGCCGTTGCCAACGCGTAATATCTAGCTGTGCAGTAGTATAGTAGTACGTACGTACGTACGTCCGTCCATCACGGCACACCCGGAAACCAAACCAGACTAATATCACCAACAAACCACCTCGCACATACACAGTACAGTACATACATACATTCCAGCCAAAAGAAAAACCACTCCCCCCAAAAAAAGATTCTAGACCACTACCGACTCCCAGCCCTCTTCACACACACACACACAGCAGCAGCCAGGGGGCTCCTCCAACCCCCCCCCCCCCCAAGAGCTACTATGTAAGGCCAACTGCCGTAAATGAAACAGTACCATGGCTCAGGAACCGAATGCCAAAGAGATGCTACCGTGAACCCAGCCAGCCAATGCGCGTCTCGCGTATAAACTCGCTCTGCACGTATGTACGGTGCATACTGTAGTATCGTATCTTTTTAAGGGACTAGTTACCACAACAGCAAGGATTTGGGAAATCAGCCACCAACACCACCACCACCACCATCACCGTCCCGTCCGAACCAAACTTTTGGCCGGGGTCCGATCTCGGCTGGGTGCGGAAACGGACCGCTGATGAATGAAGCCTGAAGGCGCTGGAGGAGAACGAGGAGGAGGAGGAGGGAACAAATAAAAAAAAAAGAACTAAACGGAAACGGAGAGAATAGTCGAGGATTGAACACAATGCGCAATGTCCCCGCTGTGTGGCAAACGGCTCTTACGGGGGCAGCCAACAGGGAAGGTGAGGAGTGCCGCGTTCTTCTCCAACGAGAGGGCAGCGTGGGAAGAACATGCGGTTGGTTCTGTCATGGTGCAGTGTAGTGAGTGAGGCACACAACTTCAAACCGAAGGGGTTGGTTGTGACGTGAAATTGTATATCGCCAACTACAGTACCTCGGGAATAGAAATCTGCTCCTCCCAATGCAACTAACTAGCTCCATGCTTCGAACCCAAAAACAAAACCAAAAAAAAAGACAAATGTAAAACTATGATGAGTAACCCCTAACGCGATGCATACATGCTGCCAAATAACGAGGGAAAATATTGCCGCTATGCCAACTTCCCAACTTCCCAACAACAACAATGACAACAACTCTTCAAAACCAAAAAGTAAAAGGTAGGTGGGGGGAGGGGAAGGGGGGTATCAAGTAATAAAGATGGCTAGTTAGTACTTCCTCTCAATCAATCGCCCAAATCAACCAAATCAAACCAAATCATCCATCATGCACAGCAAGCTCCAAGCTCTCTATCCAGCCCCTGACTGCCTCGCGCAGCGGGCTATCCCTATCATCCTCATGCCCATGCCCATGCCCATGCCCATGTCGTGCATGGCTCTCCTCCATATCCAGCTCCCTCTCCCCGAGAACATCCTGAATGATATCCTCCAGCGCCGTCAGCAACACAGTTTTGCACTGCGACCGCGGCACCTCATGCGCAGTAGACCCTGACCCCCCCAGCAGCGGCACAAGCCCCTGGGTCTGGGTCTGGGTCTGGGTCGGGACCTGGCCCTGACCCTGACCCGGGGCGGGGCAGCTTCGCGCATCTGCCGATGCGGATCCGGACCCGTTCCCGTTACCGGACGCAGCGGACAGGCTATCCCTCCTCTCCCTTTCTCTTCGCTTGCTCGTCGATCGGGATGAGCTTGTCGAGTTGACTTTGCTGACGGTGGTCTCGGTGCTGGTGCCGGCTGCGGCGATGACCCGCTCCACCGCTTCGATAAGCACGTCGTCGAAGACGACGAGAGGCTCTTCGACAAACTCCTCCTTGAGCTGTACCTCAAACGGCGGCGGCGGCGGCGGGTTTGTTGGTGAGGGAGTCGAGGATGTCGTCGATGCCGGTGCGGGGGCTGGCGCTGGCGCTGGCGCCGGTGCAGGATTGTTGGTTCGGTGGTCCAGCTGCCTCAGTCTGACCAGCCGGCGGTAACGTATGCGTGTTATGGTGAACGTGGTTGCGTCGGCTACGATGGCCGAGGTGATGTCGATCCACTTTTCTGTTGGCGGCGAATCTTGTGGTGATGAGCAGGCTGTTCCGGGGAGCAAGGGCGGGTTCGGCTCGGCGCGCATCGACTCCTTAATGTCGTTGAGGATGTCGTGCTGCGCCGGGAGGGCCTGCAGCACAAAGTCTGGGTGGTACTGCTGCAGCCAACCAGCGACGTTGAGCGGGACATCGCCGTCGGCGGCGAAGCGGAAGGATTGTTCAAAGGCGTCGAGACCGGAACCGAAGCCCGAGGCGGAGAGATAACCACTACTCGACGGTGAGCTCACAGCGCTTTCGAACGACGTGATAAAATCGGGCAGCGGAACGTCTACATCGATGACGCCATCGTCGACGTTGATCGATGTCTTCACCGGGGACTCAAAAGCGCCGGATGGGTCCGGGGTCCTCTGTGCCCTGGGCATGCCTGTCGTCCCAGAAAGCCCCAGGGCGTCAGAAGAGGCTCGGGGCCGGGGTACAGGATCACTGGGGCCAAGGTCCGCGCTGGCACGCGCATCGCCCTGTTCGCCGGCAGGGCGCTCAGCAGCTGCAGCTTCTGGTGCTGCTTTGCATGCTGAACCGACAGAAGACTGCCGTGCCTTTACAAGAGACACGGCGCCTCCGTTCTGTCCGTCATTCGCTGTCGGGGCCCTGCTGGTCGAGTCTCTTCTCCGAGCACTCCAAAGGCCGCTGATGACGCTCCATCTTGAGCTCTGCCTGCGTTCCCCAGCCGCCGCCGAACCCTGAGACCCCGGGCTATCGTCTCTGGTGAGACGCTTCAAGTCGTCCGCAGCAACACTGTTACTGCTCCCGGGGCGGCCTTGGGCGAAGATTTCGGCTCGATGAACCGTGGAGAAGTGGGGGATGCTGGTCTCGGGAGTGATGGTCGCAGTCGTAGCGGCGCTACTCTTCCGCGTATTTGGGTCGCTCCCTCGGATAGGCAAGTGTGTAGTTCGGATCGAAGCGGCATCCGACGCCCGCCTCTCGTGTCTGCCATCCATGCTAAGGTGTGCGAGCGGAGGAGGGACGGCGCCCGAGCGTGTGCTGTGCGTCTGTAGGCTGAGGTTCCGGGAATGTGACGGCATGCGCGAACCGGTACGGCGGTTGATTTTCCTACGCAACGACTCTTCCTTGAGAATGGGAACAACAAAGGACGGAGGTGACTGCGACAGGGCGGTGAAAGATGCCGGAGTGCTCGGCCGATGGGACTTGAGGCCGGGAAGCTGCTGCGAGGCTGGCAGAAACGCAGACAGTAGGAATATCAGCCGCCGTGCAGCTATCTTGTCGTCGCTCAGGATGATGGTTCGAGATGGGACCAGAGTGTCCTCTTCGGACCGCCCTCTCTGTTGCTGTTGTTGGAGGTGTCGACGGCGATATGCGGGCGGGCTCAATGCCTGGAGCCAGTCGGTGTGCGTGGCGAGGAAACCCGTGAGTAAATTAAAGAAGAAGAACCCTTGCTCCCTGCCACCAGCCCACTTGGCCACCCAGCGGGCTTCCTCGCGCCAGATCGGCCACCGGTTCTGGCCCGTGGTCACACGAGAGGCCCGGATGCCTGCAACAATCCGGGTCTTTGCGGCATCGATCTCGGTGGTAATCTTCCGGTTCTCCAGTAAGCAGTTGGGAAGCAGCGTGATGTGCTTTGCGTTCGTCTTGGGCGTCTTGGCCGGCGGTCCATCCTCGCTGCGCCGGCCCGGTGCCGACGGCGCCCTGGCAAGCTGTAGAGACAAGGCAGGAAGCGGGTCCGGGGAGGCTAGATCGACTTGTCTGAGCATCTTGAATAAGGTGTTGGCAACAACGGTTTGCAGATGACTCAGCGTCCGCATGATAATGTCCCAGTGCTGCGTAATGGCGTCGATTTGATCCTCCATGTCGTTGCCATAGCCTGTGTCAAAGGAATCCGATCCGCCGAACCCTCCTTGGCCAACCAGCGTCCAGCCAGAGCGCCGGGTGGAGCCGAACGATGACGGAAACGAGTCTTGTTCGGCATACGAACTGGAGCCCTTGAATCCAGATCGTAACGTGGCCGGCATAGAATGGGCCGAAGAAGGCGGCAGAGTGATGATGAGGGCCACGGCATACATGGGCGTCCTCTTCTGCCTGGGCTGAAACTTCTTCTTCCTGGCCTTCATTTCCTCCATGCTCTGCGGGAACGGGTAACCAGTTGTGTCTTCGCAAAATGCGCCGTGCTGGGATGGCATGTCCTCGTCTAGTGGGAGACTGACAGGAAACAGCCTCGTGATCAGCACCTTCTTCCGGTCCTGGGCTCGGCTCGGCCCGCCCGGCGTAGGAGGCGTGGGAAACGGCGGGGGGTTCTCGGACGAAAATGACTGCGAAAGCCGGCTCGCCCTCATGGTAGACCTGCCGAGAGAGCCGCGGCCGTCTCCGAACATGGAGGCGGACTCGCTCGGTCGAATGTCGGAGGGCACAACATGGACTTTGGTCGAGGTGCCTTTGTATGCCATGAGCTCCGAGTTGCCGAATATACAGCTGGAGAAGGTGGCAAGCTCCTCGCGGTACTCGCGCCAGGCGCGTTGGGATTCGCTCTCGACATAACCCTGGTTGCGGCTGTGAACCGAAGGCCTCCTGTCGAAAGCCCCCTGCCGAATTTTGGGGCTCCCGGGCTGGATGACGATTGGGCGCTGCGAGTAACTGACGCTGGGTTTCCGGGGGGAGGCGGGAGTCCGGCGCGGCTCCTGGACGGAGTAGGAGCCGGCAGTCGCCGACTGGCGGTCCATGGACGCGGTTGGGATGGGCGGGGCAGGTTGGCTATCGTACAGGAGCGAGGCTGCGACGGAGCTCAAGGCGTCCTGCATGATGATGATGCGGACATCGCGCACGTCCAGCTCGATGTCGGCATTGTAATCGAAGGCATTCGCCGACGAGCCGGTGGGAGTGGTGGCACCGCTGGACAGGGGGTACAGCTGGTTGACACGGTGCTCGTACAGGTCCTGGGGATCAGGGAAGAGCAGGTGGCGCGTGTGGATGTCTTCCTGGACCGATTCGAGCGGAAAGGGCCTCTGTGACGAGGGCTGGGGAGAGGGCAGCGCCCCGGTCCCGGAGCCAGCGCCGAGATTGAAGAGCTTCCCGAGCATCCCAAGTCGTGTGGCCGAGCTGCCGGGAAGAAAGAAACCAAAGAGTCTCTCGGTGAGTCGTGGGCGACTGTCCGCTTCGGCAGTTTAGACGGTGGCTATGCGCTGGACTAGCATTGTCGCCGGTGGGGTTGGCGGAGGCGCCATGCGTGTAGTGATGCCGTAAGATGGGAGGGAGACGCGGCGAGAGTGAGATGTAGTACCCCAGAAGTGCCGGAAGCGTTAAATGGCATGGCACGCTGGAGAGAACGGCTGTGAGAGTGTTTGTATCGAAGGGTCGCGTGACGAGGGCCCTGCTCCGTAGTGCGTTTGTTTCGTGTCGATCAAGAGACAGGCTTCTCTGCCTCTTTTCCAGCAAGGGTCGCCTCGACCACAGGCAGTGAGACAGACAGAAAGACGGGGCGAGGCCAGACCAAGGCAGACCCAGCAGACCAGAGGACGAGGCCCGCGTTGTCCGGAGCGACAGCGGACTGACTGCCGAGGGCGGCGGGGACTGGATGGATATAGCAGCGTAATGGCAACCCGCGCTTCCGTAGCTCTTCCTGAGCGGTTAGCACGACGAGCGGCACCACACAACGAGCGAACGGGTGGGTTTTGAGCAGCATGTGGAGAACATACCGAGACGGCCGGGCCTTGGCTGGGCTGCAACGAGGGACCATGAAGCGGGGAGGAGGAGGAGGGGGGGGGGGGGGAGGGAGGGGGGGTTTGCTTGCTCCTGGGTGAGAAAGGCAGAGAGGGGAGAGACTGATGAGAGGAGACTGTGAGAGGAGACTGAGATGAGAGGTACAGTAGAAGTGGAGAGTGGAGAGACGAGCGGAGCGAGGGCACGAGGGCACGAGGGCAACGGATCGTACTGTGTAGAGAAATCCGCAGTGGATCGGATTGCAGCGGATCGCAGCGGATCGCAGGGAAAAAAGGACGAGTTAAACGGTTAAACCTGGACAAAACCACGCTTTGCGCGGCTCTGGCGTCTGTCGTGCTTTCGAGCCGCTGTGCCAGTCTGCCCGAGCCCCACGATGCATCAATTGCTTACCAGCATGGCAGCATCCCGTCATGGACTCGCGTTGCTTCAGGTTGCGGGGGGCTCCTCCGGGGTCCAGAATGGCGGTGACGACGAATGCGGCGGTAGGTTGAGATGGCCCTGCGGCCTGCGCGTTGCGCGCCCCCGGGTGCGGCAGGTGGACGGACGGCAATGTGGGCGACTGGGTGACAAGCCCCGAACGCTGAGCGGCCTGGACCCGCTGGGGCGTCGAGCCCGCCAAATCGAAGCGGCTCGACCAGACTGGCGTGACTGGGGACTGGGCCGCTGCGGAAGAGTGGACCCTGCATGCTTGCACCTCGTTTCCGCCAATTTGCCAGTTGGGCAGGGCTGCACAGACTTGGCGCGATACCCAGTCAGGCATCCGGGGTGCAACAACCAAAAATACGCAAGCACGGCAAGCCAATTCGCGCAAACGACAAGGGCGCTGCTGTATCCGTACTAACTATGTACATACAGTAGCCTGTCTGGAAACCCAGAGATTCCGTGCAGACGCAGACCGGGGGGCATGTCTGCACGACACACGATTTCGCTTCCCACGGTCCACTCAAATAACGTTACTATGTACCTCTACTATGTACATACTAGGTATGTACAGACATGAATAGATCTAGGGTAGCCACGCCGGATCTGACAGGGCCAACGTCCCCCAACTTTGACTGGCGGGCTGCTGTGGTGGAGCGTTGAATTTTGGGGGGCGGGAGCGAGAAGGGGTGTAAGACGGTGGAAGAACATACACCCGGCCGTGTACATGTAGGTGAGCCACGAGGTCAGGGTCCACGGGCCCCAGTTTACAGCACGGATTACACCGGTCACATCAAGAGGGGTCGCCCTTGGATTCGATTTCCAAAGCTTCATCAACGACTCCAACTGGAGCTTCCATCCGGTATAGATTACTATACCTAGCAGGGTAGGCTCCACCGATAAATGCCCCAGTCCCCAAAAAAAACAATTTACCAGCAACCCGCTGCCGACAAAGCCGCCGAGAAGACGGATGCCGGTTATTATCACCACCTGTCTGCTTGAGGGTTGCAGTGGCCCGTCCATCGTCGGTTGCGCTTCCGAGCCGTCCTAGGGTCATTTCCACATGGCATGGGAGGCTTGGGAGGCATAGGAGACATCGCGCGGCTTTGGGAATCCGGCTTTACAAATTACTATGGTACTACATAGTAATTATTCTGCCTGGCCCGCTTTCGCGACCTGCAAAGAGCTCCTCCTCCCCCTGCACCTCGGGATGGCAATTCTCGCTCCTTCTCAATGGCCAACTCTTGACAGCCCGCGAATCCGGGTGTTCGGCCAGGCCCGGTTCCCTAACTCCGTCCGTGTCCGCCCGACTCTCAGCGATTTGACAAGACTGCGTCCGAGCAGTGCCACGAGCGTGCTCATCAGAATGACGCCGATTGCCTGCCTGGCTCTTCAGAGCAAGTGGTCTTGCGAGCGCTGGCCTCACCGCCGGAAACCCCCAGCGCGCACTCTTCCGCTGCCACCCGCTGATTGATGGATTGACGGGTCAAAAAGGACGCGGCCCAGTGCCAGTGTAACCCCAGCGCTCATCAACTCTCGTCACCCTGTCCCTGTCCGCCGTATATCTTGACGCGGAATGGTAAATATGACATCCTCGACGTCGCCCGCAGCCTGCCGGCGTGGATTAGCCTGTGTGCCATTGGCCCGCAAAAGGCGAAGCGGGCAGGTCGGACGGATAACCAAGTATGTATCGCGTCACATCAAAAACATTCATTACAGAGGAATGAATCCTTATCTCTTCACGCACGTGCAAGTTTCGGTCCGTCGACCGGAAGCGTTCAACACAACGACAACACCACAGCCCTCCCAAATCCTCCATGCAGACCCGGGCGCAAACACTCCCCACATACCCACATACTAGGTATGTATGTACATACATACAGTACACTCATGGCGACCATCGCAGTTTATCTGCCCTCGTCAGAGGCCCCCACACGCCTCATCCGCGTGCAAACATCGCTTCGTCGACTGCCCGGCCCCCCTGTATTCTGCATGTCGCCAATGCCACACAGCCAATAACGACGCCGAAGCAGGCTAGATCTGGCCCGATAGGGAAACCAAGGCTTTTGGTGTCGTCGCAAACCAGCGGCCCGAGATAAATGGCCTGCCGTCCCCTCATTCTGCTACGCCGCAGACCTACATACCGCCCTGGGCGCAAGGTCGAAAAAGGGGAGCAAAACTCCATCATCACATGCTGTCCGATGAACACATCCAAAATTCCTCCTCTGTCTCTCAGCCTCTCAGGCTTCGGTCTCGGAAGGTGTCGAACTGTCAATCTCGCCAGCCGATCTGTCCGGCCAGACTTGTCTCAGGTATATCCCGACGCATGCCCATCTTTGTGTCTCGTCTCTTCTTCCCGTCTCCTGCTTGTGCGACCTCTCCGCGGCCGGGAAACTGTTGTATCTCTTACGTACAACAGATTCAAGCGGGGGAGCTTGTCACAGCAGATGCGCAGCCCTGCATGTGGTGATCCCCGCTGTGCGCACATAACCCAAGATGAGCATGTCAACAACAACCCCACCCCCACGCCCAGCCCCTGGTTCCCTTTCCCCCCTGGCTCCGAGGCCACGGTTCCGGGCCGTGGTGTCCAAGCGAGACTGAAACAAGTCAAAGACATGGCGCCTCGACGGGCGCTACGTCACGGCGGTGATGAGTTTGCCGTTCTCGGACTTGGATTTGGCGAGGTGACACAGCGTGATGCTGCCGTCGTGCAGGTCCGGGACTGTAAATGGGGACGATTTCGAAGTTGTTCAAGCCGATAGCTGTAACCGTACACATCAAAAGCCCCCCCCTCCCCCCCCCCCCCCGTCCCTTTCCTCTTTGAACGAGCATGGTGTCCCAATCCGTCTATGAGCGGGAGAAAACGGAAATCAAGTTGTAGACTCTCCCATCACCCTGGAAAATTCCTCAAAATCAGCACCTCACCGTGCCAACCAGCCGGAAAGAGAACCTTCAAACCTAACGCCAGCCCCCCC
>JAMAKP010000025.1:693576-927902 GCA_023628455.1 Chaetomiaceae sp. B2702 | reverse complement strand
ATTTCTCAAAAAAAACCCAACCCCCCCCCCCCCCCCCCCCCCCCCCCCCCCGGCCGTTCACCCTTCCCTTCCCCTTCCCTCCCCTTCCAACCCTTAAACTATCAACACCCCTCCCTCCCCTTCACCCCCTCACACCTGAACCAGCGTATTGCAGCACATCAACGGCCCACAGCCCCCCTTCCCACACAAAATCTGGCACTGCGCCGACGCCAACGCCGAGGCCGCCCTCTCACCCTCGCCACCACCGCCGCCGCCTTCCATCGCAACATCATCGCCGCCCTCCCCACCCCCCACCACCACCAAGCCGGGGGGGACCGGAGAAGCCGCCGGGGGGAGCAGTAGGAGCTCGGGCTGCAGCGTGGTCGAGTGGATCCCGTAGGCGTGCAGACACTCTCTAATTGTCCGCGCCTTGGCCATGAAGCTGGCGACGTCCGGGTCCGCGACCACGACGTGCGCCGAGGCGATGGCCTTTTTCTGGTCCAGCCGCCAGACGTGCAGTTCGTGGATGGAGAGGATGCCGGGGATCTGTTTTAGAAGGGGGGGGGGGGGTTAGTTATTTGTTTGTTTAGCGAAGGGGGGAGGAGTTGGTTAGAGAGAAAGGGGGGGGGAGGAAACAATGGGGGGATTCAATGGAACAAAACGTAAAACCTAGGTACTGTACCTTTTCCAAGTCATGCTTGATATCGCTCAGGTTGACGCCCTGCGGCGCGCTCTGCAGCAGGATCTCGCCGCTGTGCGTGACCAGCGGCACCGCCGAAAACAGAATCATCAGCGAGATGCCCAGGCCGACGGCGGGGTCGGCGTAGAATCGTTGCGGTGACGAGCTGAACCAGATGACGACGGCGGCGACGATGACGCCCACGTTGTTGAGTGCGTCGCCCAGCACGTGCAGCAGCGCGCCCATCATGCCGAGATCCCTGCCGGGGGGCTTGAAGGACTGCGTGACGTGGTGATGGTTTTCGTGGAAGTCGACGGCCTGGGCGAGGCCCTTGGAGCGGCATTCGGATTGGGTGTGGTCTTGATGTTGGCATATGGGAGAGTACTCGGTTGCGGAACTCGTTTCGGGCTCTGCGTGATGATGATGATGGTGATGGTGGTGTTCTTTGAGTGGCATGTCAATTTCACATCTCGGACGCTCGCAGTTGATTCTCGATGGGACTGACCGTGCAGAAAAGCAGCAGTGATGATGTTCAGGCCGAGGCCGACGCAGCCCATGATGAGAACCAGCTTCACCTCGCTGATCTCCTTGAGCGAGATGAAGCGCTCGATGGACTGGAGAAGGATGCTGACGCCGAGTGCGAGCAGGAAGGCTCCATTGAAGAAGGCGCCGAGCAGCCGGGCCCGCTGCCAGCCAAAGGAGAAATCCTGGCGAAACTCGGTCCTGTCCGAGATCTGCCGGGAGGGTCAGTCTATGGTCGGAGTTGCTTGGTAACCCTTCTTGTCAAGACAGGCGCTTACCACGATGGACATAAAGGTCACAACGAAGCCGACGAGGTCGTTCAACTACAACCAGAATCAGTCAGTACGGCTGAGGGATCGCCCGATTGCGGATATTGGACCCACGTAGTCTGAAAAACGATGTTAGTAAGGTAAACGTCTGATCCATGTGTTTCGGGGAAAGGGCTCGGATTGAACGCACGAAAAGCATCGGCCATGAGGGCCAGACTACCCGTCCTAAAGGCAACTAGAACACGGTTAGCAGCCGATTCTTCAACTCTTGGTGAATGGACTTTGCCACCGACCCGCTAGCTCGCCGAGGAAGAAGGCGAACGATATCGCGATGGCCACCGAAAGCTTTTGCTTGTCGTTGAGTTTATTAAAGGCCATGATGTTGGCCTTGGGTGACTGGCTGGGCCCCGGGCTCAATGATTCTTGAAAGATTTATCTAGGAAAATGGAACTCCTCGAACCCGAACAAAGTAAGGCCAGGCAGCATCCAAGGGAATTATAGCCCTAGAACTTTTCGGCACCCAGTGGAAGTTCCTCAAGGCTTGTGTGCCTGGTGTTTGATGAGATCGGTTTTTTTTTCTGCGGGCAGGTAAAGAAAGGTCAGTGTAACGAGATGAAAGGAAACAACAGGCCGCATAGCGTGTCCGCCACGGTAGAGAATGAAAACCACTGCTTATCTCGCCGTCGTCTCGGCGGCGGTGATGGTGATATGAAGAACCTTGAGGGCAGGCGGCGGGTCACAGCATAAGCCTTTGGAACGGGAGGCGGGTGACGCGAAAGAGAGTACAGCAATGTGCCGAGCCCGGATGCAAACCTACTATGGGAGGGAGGTTAGGGAGAGAGGAAAGCCGGTGCCCATGACTTGCATCAGGTGTAGATGTTCATTTCACTATCGAGATGCACGTAGGCGGTGGCCGTCACTTTAATAGTGCGGCAGGGTGCTGTTGAACGTGCAGACTGACGTTTCAATTGTGTCATCGGCGCCCTGGCCGCACTGTTGGAACAGCAAAGGAAATGTAAGGTCCGGGTTTCACAGAGCCAAGGGGATGGAAGAGTGCGCATGCGGTGCCTGATGGTGCAGTGCGGATAACACGGCTTATGGCTGTGGTAGATACCTTATTAGCCCAGGCCAGCGAAGGTACTGGAGTGTGCAGGCCAGATGTCTCAGAAGTGCATCATGGCCATGGTCCCCGTTTGGTTGAAAAGCGTTCCATTCACCTCAAACGGCGCTGTGATGCAACTCTTGCTTTTGCCGCTCATCGGAGTCTCTGTATGTACTTCGTAGAGATCGACCTGGCATGTCGGAGCAGGGGTGCAGCGTGCTATCGCTGAAACTTGGGCGGACGGACATCTAGAGGGGTAGGCGGTGAGCCTCTGCACCCCACACATTCTGCCGGCATGCGCTAACTTTCCCAGGGCCTCTTTTACTGCATGCACAGTACTGTGTGTAGTTCTTGGGCCCCTGCAGCTCACCTGCAGTTCACGACATGCAAACCTGCAAGCTGCTAATCGCCAATTGTTGCTGTCGCCCTGACGCACGCAATGCTGCGACAATCTGCAGCTTTCCTGTCGTGAATGCGCTGGCACTCCCCTGCGCTATGAACGGCCGGCCGCAGCACTCAATTCTTCGTCGGGACTGGGACTCATGACCCAATCTCCATGTCTACGCGCAACGCATCGTCCGCCTCGGCTGCTGCGCCGGGGCCGGCAAAGGGCGCGAATTGGCCAACACATCTGCGCCAGTTCAGCAAGTCCAGCCATGACCGCGCCATCGAGTACACGTATTCCAACTCGCCCGCCGACACCGCCTCGAGCGGCTCGACCATCCGCGAACGGCCCTCGTCCCGGCTGCGCGCTGAGCGAACATGGACAGTCACCGTCAACGAATCGTTTGCCCGCGACGAGGTGCTGCTCAACCTTGACCTGATCGGCGACGATGTCAAGGCGGGCAGTCTGGTGGCCATTGACGTGTTCAAAGCCGACTCGGAGAAGCCGTCCCAAAACTCGCACCACAAGCAGCACCATCAGGACCGCAAGGATGGGGGTGCTGCCGCCTGCGTCGCGAGGCGCTACATCTGTGTTGTCAAGGACATGCCAAAGGAACTAAAGGCCCGGTACTCGACGGTCGAGGTCTACGTGGCAAAACACATTGCCGATGCCTTTGGCATGAGGAAGGGGACTCAAGTCACTCTCACTCCGGTACGCTCAACAGGCTCCCCCCCTTTTTTTTGTCCCTCTCGGGATGCCCAGGCTTGTACTAAGAGATGTAGATCGACGAGAGCAATCCTGCAATAGAGGCATCTCATGTCGAGCTCTGCTTCAAAGACCAGTACCTCTCGAGGGCCGACATGTGGCGCATGGCCGTTGTGGAACTGGCCGAAAGGACCGTCTACAAGGGCCAGATGGTCTTGTTTATGGGTACCGTCAAGGCTCAGGTCACCGCCGTCTACGTCGACGGACGCAAGGCCCAGTCTGCCTTCTTTGGCCGCGACACCAAGCCCGTGTTTCGGAGCGAGTCTGCTCGCTATGTGCTCTTCATCCAGATGGCCCGCGAGATGTGGGACTTTGACCCGGACGGGTCTGGCGAGATCATGTTCAACAAGGTTGTCAATGGTTTCCTGCCTGCCCTGTTTAAGAAATGGGCGGCCATGAAGGTGAAGCATCTCGTCACCATCGTCTTGTTTGCACGCGTCGAGTATGACACGGGCATCTCCACCGAGCTGGCGTCTGCTTCGGCCCACCATGACTACTATACCGGTGTCCAAGCCTCAGAAGACCGCCGTCCTTACAAGGACTTCTACCGCGTTGTGGTCAGCGAGATGGGGAGCGGAGAGTGGACCAAAATTCTACACCAGCTCAAGCGCGAGTTCAATTACTTCCGCAAAGACATCAGCACCCACCATCAGGGGGCCATGGAGTCGTCCGTCTCGCAGGATGATTCTGGCGACCGAGCGGTGCTGCTGAACAGGATAAAAGCTGAGGCCTCCCGAGCCGTCCATGGGAATTTCCTCGAAGCCATCAACATGGCTTCATCGCTGTACGCCCACGATTACATTGACCGGGACCTGACCCGAACTGGCATCTCTGTAGTCGTCATCAGCCCTAGCCCCGGTGTGTTCGAGGTAGAATACGATGCCCTGCGCCGCACAACCGAGGCGCTGGTGGGCAACGGGATTGGTATCGACCTGATATGTGTCCCCAAGGTTCCGCTGCATTCTGTCCCCCTTTTTCGATATCGCAATCCGCATCAGTCAGGGCATGCGCAGCGCAAGACCAAGGTAGACTTTAGCCAAGGGAGCACGCCAAAGCAGAATACTCTAGCGTTTGGGAGCTACAGCAGCCTCGCTGGTTCCTACTCGCCGAGCAAGAGGATGGATGGCAGCCGTCATGGTGAACCTTCCGCCGGTGGCCCCTCGCAGGAGGAGTGGATGTCTGCCATTCCGCAATGGCTTCACGTGTCCTACTGGACGGGCGCCTCCCAGGAGGAATTATCATACCACGGGATCGCGCTGTCTGTTTCGGACGCCGCACATGTTCAGGGAAGCGATGATTTCCCGATTCGCTGCCGCATGTACGACCTGCAGATGAGGAGCGTAATGGAAACAAACGAGATCGAAGCCAAGCCACTGCATACGGATCCTTGCTTCCCTCTGAACGCAGTGCTCGCCAGCCAAGTCTCCAAACCTCACTTTGACCTTGATGGCAATGTCCTTGTCAAAAACATGCGAGTGCCTGAAACCCTGTTCGACCACGTGTTCGGCTTTCAGAAGTTTGCTCCCGATAGGCACAGCAAACATGGAGAACGATCACTCTGGAAGCGGTTGCAAGAGTTTGACGACTCTCGAGCGCGTTTGCCTTCTCGCCGAAGCGCCATCAATGCAAGGCCTGGGCGTGATTATGACGAGACTCTCCGGCGGCACATCTCAGAGGACACAAGCCTCTTGGGAACATCGTTTACGGAGCGCCGACCCTCGACAGCGATCCAACAGACGCTCCCTGAACTTTCTCCCTATTACCGCCCGGGGTCCGAGAGACTCGAGGCGGTGCCACCGGCGAGCCGCAAGAGCATAAGCTTTGAGGTCAGCAAGCCGCAGCCCAAGATCTCGTTGTCGCCCGCCAAGCCTCCCAAGTTCACGCGTCACATCAGTTTGGGTAACCGGGGTTTCGGTATTGCCGCCCCGAAGGTGGCGACGGCCGAGGTGAGCATGGAGAGCGTGGGTGCCTCCAGATCTGTGACACCCTCTCGCAGTTCGCAAGATCTGCGGAAGACCCCGGCAAAGACGGGTCAACGGCCGTCGTCGTCTCGGTTGACTTCAGGAATGCCTACACCTACATTTTCGCAAGCAAGCATCTCACCATTTTCGTTCGCACCAGGGCCACAGTTTCCTCCAGAAACGCCGACGCGGCCCATGGGGATCAGGAATCAGCAGCTCTTGAGCGAGCCTACGGCCAACATGCTGTCCGGCTCCATCCTTGCGACAACGCTTCGGCCGGAGCCTGTTGGTCAAGACCGCGACTTTCAGTACTCCAACGCCATCAGAGCGGAAGATGCTAAGAAGCTCTATAACTCTAAGCTGCTTGCGGGGGCAATACCGGAGCTTCCGTCTACCCTGTCGCCCAAGACGGCCCTATCGCCATGGCTGACTTTGCTTAACCCGTCAAATCCGGACACGAATGATGTAGACATGGCTATGCTCTACAGCCGTTGGCAGCACGTCTTTCCGAGACCTCAGGAGATGAGGATCATGAAATGGAAGAGTTTGTGCTCGCCGGCCGCCGTGCCCTTGACGTCGGAGTACTTTCCATCAAAAACACAATTCGAGACCGAGTACGAGCGGCAACCTTACAACGTGTCTCAGAATTTCGATGACGAACTTCTAGAAGAGCCGAGATCCCGTGATGAGCTTTTGCGTGAATTGGTTAGTCTACGGTTCTCCCAGGGCTTCCAGATCGTGGTTGGCCCGGCGGTGGCCAGAGCTTTTGGCCAGAAGCAAGTCAAGGTTGCCGATATCTTCTCGCGAGACCACATGATGGAAGACGGCACGAGCATCTTCATGTCCGTCGGCAACACCATCCATCAACTTTCGTGTGTCAACGGCACCGAGGTCGAAGTAAACATCTTCGTTCGCAAGCCCACGGATTCATTTACGCAGACCTACAGCGCACCGCCGCTGTACAAGCCTGCAATTCGGACTCTGTTGGATGGCATTTACAGGACGAGCGAGTTTGACCTGGTCTCTCCTAAACCGGAGAGGAATTGGAACTACATCGACGCGTTCGTTGCTGGCCACAACGACGAGCTGACGGAGCATCTCCGTTTCTGGCGTGCTAGGTTTGTCTTGATTCCCATGACAGGCAGGCGCTCGTCCGTGCCGGGGACAGAAACGGGGGACAACGAAGAAGAAATCCGCATTGAGGGCATCAGAAAGCTCGCGCAGATGTGGCAGAGACATCGCTACGTTCCTCCCAATGAAAGACGACTGCAGGGCTCAGGGACCCGTTCAAAGAAGGACACCAATCCACTGGACATTGTCTACAAAACAGAGGACGCATCAGTTGTCATTGCTGCCGAGCTCGAGACGCTGCCGCTGTTGGAAGGGCTCGACCGCAAAGGTCAACTGGTGCGAAACCGGGAACCGTTTTCGAAAAAAAATCTCAACCTGGCGGCGCTCGCTGAGGCTATTCAGCAGCCAGTGGAGAACGGAGGCGTTCGGATGCAAAACCGCAGGTGGCACTTCCGGCTGCACTACAACTGTTTTATTGGCTCCGACATGACAAGTTGGCTTCTCGACAACTTTGACGATCTCGAAGACCGCGAGGAGGCCGAGGCCTTGGGCAACCGTCTCATGGTTTCGGACGACAAGGAAAAAGAGGGCAAGAGAGACAGTGGGCTTTTTGTGCATGTCGAGAAACGCCATGTGTTCAGGGACGGGCAGTACTTCTACCAAATCAGCGGTGACTATGCCAAGCCGCATCCACCCAGCTGGTTCAACAGCAAGCGAGGTCAAGGATCAGTGCCTTCGACGCCGATGGGGGAGCAGCCGCCGCGAGACGCACGGCCTAGCTTCTCTCGGCCAACGTCAATCCACGAAGAGGGCTCGTCAACATCAGGCTCAACGACGCCGACAGGGGCTCCGGGGACAACCACGGGGAAGAAGCCGAGAGTGGTGTTGAGCAGGGTCATCAAGTACGATGTCGATCATAGGAGGCGGTCCTACCGGCCCGAAATCGTGGAGCTACACTACGACAGGCTGCATAACCCAGACAATTGTTACCATATCCGCGTCGACTGGATGAACGTGACGGCTAAGCTGGTGGAAGACGCGCTCGAGAACTGGGGACGCGAAGCCGCGCAGTACGGACTCCGGCTCGTCGAGGTACCTATCGCTGAGGCGTGCGCCATCAGCGAGATCAACCCATTCCGGAGGCCGTACATGATCAAACTTGCTGTTCCGCCGCCCGACCAGTCACCAGTCACCTACTATGACCCGACCTCATTCACCCCACAAGCGCAGCCGGGCCGGCAGTTCTACCAAAAAGCCATCCTCCGCAAATTCGACTTTGTTCTCGACATGGAGGCAGCGTCCAACTTTCCCAGCAATGTCGACGTGTCATACTCGTGGGGCAGACCTGACTTCCGATACACGCAGTACATCCACCGGTCGGGGTCTCTGTTGGTCCAGATCACCGACGACGGCCACTTTCTCATTCTGGCCAACCGACTCTTCAGCAGCCGAGCGTTTGCCGCGCGTGAGAGGGAGATGCACAAGGAACAGCGCAGCGAGCAGCAGGGGCCATCCGGCGGCGGCACTCCCGGTTTAGGGACTTCTCTCCGCGTCATCACGCCGGGCTCCTACACCCCCTACGGCCTGCCCACGCCCGCGCCGCTCTACGACTCCACGCCCGTCTCATCGCCCGCCCTCAAACCGACCACCGTAACCGCGACCACCACCACCACCTCATCTTCCCTTCTCTCCCCAGCCATCCGGCCCGCCTTGTCATCCACCCCCGGCGCCACGCCCGGCAGCACCTCGGGCACCCCATGCCAAGGCCAACTCAAACTCCCGCCACCACCGTCGTCGTCGTCGTCAGCACCACCACCACCACCACCACCACCACCTGCATCAGCCTCAGCGTCAGCCGGCGCGACAGCGACGTCCGCATGGACGACGTGGACCTCGCAGGAACCGGAGTGGACCAAAGAAGAGCTCGAGGCATTCTGCTTGGACGCGCAGGCCCTCGAGGCGTTTTACAAGGAACTCAAGACGGCGCCGCCAGCGACGACGAGCGCGGGCGGAGCGGCGATGACGCCTTCCTTTGGCGCCGCGGCTGTTACGGCTTCTACGGGCGCTGCTCCGGGGGGTGTGGGTGCGGTGCCGGAGGGGAGCATTCCGCTTTTGGGGCTGCCGCCGGGGGTTTTGGCTGCCAGCAATGCTGCTGCTGCCGCGGCGGCGGGGGTGGGTGATGGTGCGGCGGGGAATGCGGTGCTGGTTGGGCATGGGATCAGTCCCCGGGCGGGGAGTCCCAGTCCAGCGTTCATGTCGGCTAGTCAGTTGCTGAGGAGGGGGAGTGTGCAGTATGAGGGGATTCTTGGGGGGCTGGGTTTGAGGGGGGTTGGTGCCGGCGGCGGCGGCGGTGGTGGTGGTGGTGTTGGCGAGAGGGAGAGGGAGAGGGACGGGAAGGATAAATGAGGGACGGTAACGTGTGGAGAGAGAAGGTGGAGCGAGTTTGAAAGTAGTAATGTTTGTTGGGCCCTTCTAGGGGTTGTAAATATAATGGGTAGTATTGACCAACTATCTCGCTATGAGTTTGCTTGTTGGTCTGTTGAATTTCAGCTGCTGGCGGTTCTGCTCTCGAGGCAACACAGCAGCGGAGGAGAGTCTGTGTGAGGCCCGATGCTTGGGGTCAGCTCAGACCGCGCACCTTCCCGGCACCACAGCTAACTGGTAACCACGGTATATATACAAGTTCCGCGAAAGTGTTTTCCAAGCCCCCCCGCCCTCACGAAGGGCGACCGTGTAGCGCAATGGCGGGGGGCCGGGCACGGGCGACGCCCGTAAAAAACGGGTGGCCTCTTCTCGACTGAGGCCACCCGTTCGAATCGGAGCAAAACCACCGGGTTTTCGTAGCCGGCTACCTCCCCTCCCCACCGGGGTTGAGGGGGGCTAGCCGGTGAGCTTTTTGATTACTTTTTTTTGTTGTTTTTGTTTCCCCCCCCTCCTCTCCTAAAGACTAAAAGAAGGAGAGTTAGATACTTACTTACTTACCGGGCCATCATCTGTCATATCTGAAATCGCCCCCATCATTTCCCCCAGCGTCTCAGCCATTGTTTCGTTGGTGCTTGCGTTGTCTGGATCACATCTGCGGGTTATCATCGATTGGCGTACGGTATGTAGTCTACTCCAGGGGAAAGAAATATAAAAAGAAAATGAGGCCTCCCATTCCCGCCTACCAGCACCTTATTATCTACCTACCTAGGTGCCTACCTTATGGAAAGTGCTGTCCTTTAAAACAAATACTGCACGTAATCCAACTTAGCCACGCGTTTTTACCCAATTCTGCCTGTGCCCGCGCGATCGGTTGTGGCGCATCCAAGCATCTCCAAGCATCCCAAGCTTCCTTGGCAAAGGCTTGACTGTCTCGGCAGGGGTCGATCCCTGCTTGGCGTCATTGCTGTTGATTTGACCAAGGTAAGGGAAGCATACGTAATTTCAAGCCGGACTGGCCCCAGCAAAGCCATGGGGATTGGGATTTGTTCCTGGAGAAGAGAAACGAGGGTAGCAAGGGAATCAATCATACGTACCAAATAGAGCTAATTTCGGGGACATGCTGGTTTGAAGTTGAGCTTCCTTTGTGTTTAACTTCTCTCCTTCCCCCTTTTCCCTTTTTCCACTGGTCACCTGTCGGAAAGCACCGTATGTAACACCACGTACTGGCCAGTTTCTTGAAGGAAGGTGGCAGTGGCTTTGTCGAGCCCCTGTCGTCTTCGAGGATCGGGCTTGCCGCATGGTAGTAGCGGTTCGTGTGAGCGCTCCTTCCTGGAACTTTTTTTTTTTTTTTTTTTTTTTTGTTTTTTTCCCAAGCCCCTCCCCCAACGCCTGCCAAACGTGTTGTTGCCCACGCTGTCACCTGAAATTTACTTCGTTGATGAAGGGGGACAGTGCGGCAGCAGTAGGTGGAGTTTCAACAAAGACACGGGCGCAAGCACAGGCACACGGGCAGTGACGGGCCTTGTGAGGCAAACTGCTGACGGCTCACAGCTCAGAACAAATAAAGTCAAAAGAGTGCCAACTTGGGTAAACCTCATTGTTTGCTGCTTAGCCTGCAGCTCACCGCCGAGTGCATTGCATATATTGCACCATCCCTCCAACACCTCCAGTCTCACATTTATTCTCCCAGCGGCCGGTGGTAGTTTGCTGCCAACAGCAATCGTGTGCCCTGCTTGAGACCCTCAGCACTTCCATCACACGGGTGCAGTGAGCATCGAATTGCATCAACCTGAGAAGCGGCCTTCTACCTTGCGTGCCCTCAGCGTTACAACTCCAAATCATCACGATCATCGACATTTTATTCCCCGGCTGTCTTGGCTGTTGAACGCTTTTCACGAAGGGCCACAATGTCGTCATGTATGTCAGGAAACCAGAGCAATGCTCTACACTGACACTGACACACACCGCAGACAATGCCTACCGGAACAGGATGGCAGCCTACAGAGAGGCCGGCCACGACGCGCACTGGAATATCTTCCCGCGCTCTCGCAGCAGAACCGCGTCGTTGCCCCACACATGGGACGTGAGCAACGAGCTGGAGGGACAACCTCTGACCCCAGCCAACACGACAGCGACCTTTCCCCCGAGGTCATCCGGCAGCCATCATCATGAAACCGCAGCCACCCGACCAGAAACTGGCGAGTCTAGTGCAGAGCTCCGACCACCGGCAACTGACGGCCAGAATGGTGTCCAAGCCGCACCCACCACAATAACCCACAGTGTCTTGCGCCGGAGAACTTCGGGTGGCCGAGAAGAACATCCTTTGCCCGCAGCAGGGCACGCCCAAGAGACCGAGAAGCCCAAGAAGTCGAGGACCTTCTTCAAGCACATCACACCAAAGGAACCCTTTACAATCAGGAACCAGCTCCAACGGACCTTGCTTAACTCATGGATCAACGTCCTGTTACTTGCCGCCCCGGTAGGCATTGCCCTCAACTACATCCCCTCGGTTGACCGCGTAGCCGTTTTTGTCGTCAACTTTGTGGCCATTGTGCCCCTGGCTGCCATGCTGGGGTTCGCGACTGAGGAGATTGCTCTGCGGACGGGTGAGACTGTGGGTGGGCTGCTGAATGCCACGTTTGGGTAGGACGCCCAGAACTCCAGAACTCCAGAACTCCAGAACCCAGGGATGATGATACTAAGCCAATTCGCAGAAACGCCGTTGAGCTGATTGTTGCTATTATCGCACTAGCTCACAAGGAAGTCGTCATCGTCCAGACTTCCTTGATTGGCAGCATTCTCTCCAACTTGCTCCTGGTCATGGGCATGTGCTTCTTTTGCGGTGGTCTCCGTCGGCAAGAGCGTACGTCAAACCCGGGCTGATTATACTCTCTTCTGGTGCTGCCTCCGGTGGACATGTCGGAAAAATGATCTGGCTGACATTATTGACTAGAATACTTCAACACGACGGTCGCCCAGACAGCCGCCAGTCTGCTCGCTCTGGCCGTCGCAGGGGTTATCGTGCCCACCGTATTCGACATTGCCAGCACCACCCCCCAATCCGACGTGGCCAAGCTGTCCCGCGGCACGTCGGTCATTCTCCTGGTCGTGTACGGAGCCTACCTCTTCTTCCAGCTCAAAACCCACTCTACCGTCTTCGCCCAAGAAAGCCAAAAAGTCCAGGCCAAGCCCTTCAAGCACTCCCTCCGCAGCGGCCCCGCCCCGCTCAAAGAGGGCGCCATCGCCCAGGGCTTCGTCACACCAGCCGGCGTCATAGGCGGACACGGCCTGCCGTCAAGCCGGTCCGAAAATGAAAACCTGCGCAGCCTGTTGACCAACCCGCCGCGCAAGAACCTCCAGGGCGAAGCAGTCGCCGCCGCCGCCTCCTCCACCGGCAACACCACCGACGGAGGAGAAAACGAAGACGACGGAGAGGAGCCCCAGCTGCACTTCACCGTCGCCGTGGCGACCCTGACCATCTCCACCGTCATCATCGCCCTGTGCGCCGAGTTCATGGTCGACGGCATCAGCGCGGTAACCGCCGGCGGCACCGTCAGCGCCGAGTTCGTCGGCCTGATCCTCCTGCCCATCGTCGGCAACGCCGCCGAGCACGCCACCGCCGTCACCGTCGCCATCAAGGACAAGATGGACCTGGCGATCGGCGTCGCCGTCGGGTCGAGCATGCAGGTCGCCCTGTTCATCATCCCGCTGCTCGTCATCATCGGCTGGGGGATGGGCATGGATGAGATGGCGCTCAGTTTTGACCCGTTCCAGGTCGCGGTGCTGTTTGTGGCCGTGCTGTTGGTCAACTACCTCATCGCGGACGGCAAGAGTCACTGGCTGGAGGGCATGTTGCTGATTTGTCTGTATTGCATCATTGCCGTCTGTGCTTGGTGTAAGTTGGAAACCCCCGTTTGCTCCTTCTCCCTGCTATCCGAGGGTTTGCGCTGACCTATGTGATGCAGGGTATCCCGCTGTGCCGCCCGAGTCAAGCGGGTAGGGCGGTTGCTTCTGCACAACACCCAACAAGGTCTGGTGTGCTTTCGCTTCCTAAGCCGCACCTTGGGAAGACAGATGGACGGTCGGTTTCATCCCCTCCGAAAGATGACTGGTTGAATTTTGGTATATATGGGTTATCTTGTAAATATCGAGCCTCGCGGTGCGTCTAGTGGGCGCATCCTGGGGCATAGACAGCGGGGGCATACTGGCATGGGCGGGCAAGATAGAGCTTTTTCTCGTTGTTTTTTTTTTTTTTTTGGTAGCGCTTCATAGCCGTCATCCTTTTTAATCTGGATGTTTTCTTTCCCCCTTTTGCTCCGCGATAAAGAATAATGGGATCAATGAGCAGAGATCTTACTTACACTTACAGTCTCTCAGACAGTTATCATGTCACACACACATAAAACCTTGCAGAACGGTTCCGACTCGGCGATCTAAGCCACGGGATGAAGACGTTCTATGTCACCATTTTACTTATCTGTGTGTGACCCAGAGATGGTTCCCCAAACCATCGTTATAGCCGAGTTTACATCTCCCACGAGAGTACATTATGAGTGTCGAACAGCTAACTATACGACTATACGCACAGTGCAAGTGGTCAAGATCAGATATTACAACTACCAGTAAGTAATCCTTCAACTCTATCTACACCACGGTCTATTATTATTACCCGGTCCGCTCCAGACAAACCCCATTGTCACGCTCCATGATGCAATGCCAGCGAACCCATACAAAAAAAAACAAAAAACAAAAAAGAAAACCTTCCTCAGCCACAATACAATAGTCCAAGCGAAAGAAGAAAAGAAGAAACTGCAAAATTATCTAAGTGCTCCCCAAAATTCTCGAATACGCATCCTCCACCTCGCCGGCCAGTTCCAGCAGCGCAACAATCACTATCTGATGCGTCAGGTTCGGCAGCCGGTCGCGGTTGAGGCCGATCCACTCGAGCGGCGGCGTGGCCTCGCCCATGTCGCGCAGCTGCGGCGTCTCGATGACAGGCGGCTCGAGCGCGACATACTCGTACTTGGACAGGGGCACTTTGACCTCGGCCGTGATCTTGTTCGTTTGCTCCCTTTGGGTTTTCTGCGGTTGTTTCTCATCGCCGCCGCCGCTGCTGCTGCTGCTACTACTGGTAGTGGTAGTGGCAGTTGGCTCGGCAGTCTCGGGGAGCACCCCGGTCACTCTTATGGCCGTCACATTGGGCAGCTCCCTGCCCCAGGTCTGGGCAAGCGTCTTGGAGTGGTTGGCCCACATGCCGCGGATGTAGCTGATGCGGCTGTAGTTCCAGCCGACCTCGACTTTCCCCTCGAACGCGCTCTTGAAGATGTAATCGATGCGCTTCGACTCGGGCCGCTGCCACGTCTGCATGACGGCCGCGACCTGCGGCACCTTGAGGATGGTGCCGCCGCGCGAGCCCGTCACGCTTTGCACCACGTCCTCGACCGAGAGCTCGCTGAGCGTCTTGGGCGGGCCGCTTGCCGTCCGGACACCGGCGAGTCCTATGCGCAGCTGCCCGAGAGTGAGGTCCAAGATGCTGTGGATGCGGCCGTCGTCTTGGACCGAGGCGGCAAACCGGGCTTGGGCGTTGAGCGCTTCCATTTTGAAGACTTGATGGTCTGAGAATGTACTGGGAAAGACACCGAGATTGAGCGCTTTGAGGGTGACCACGACGTCCGTATCGAGTGAGATGGGCGACTTGAGTATGTTGTCGTCACCAGTGGACTTGGGGATACTGAGACGCTGCATCACGCCCGCGGGAGCCGAGACTGACTTCCGCTGCATGTACCTTTCGATCTCCTTGAGCGAGGTCTCAAAGTTTGCCTTCCGTTCCTGCACCAGCCGCTGAAAGGATTGGTACAGGGCGATACCTTGGGCTGCAGATGTAGTCGTGCCAAAGACTTGGACAGAGCCGCCGTCGAAATTGGCCACTAGCCGATCTCCGCCCCCATCCCGGCTGCGACGAACGTTGTACATGAGAAAGTCCAGAGACGTGATATCCGCGACGAGAAACGTCTGGTAGTCAAAGGCGGCCTTGACCCTGAACTGACTGAATCCCACCGACGCCTGAACCAATGGCGTCTCGTTGAGAGCCTGCTCCCGCTCCGGCCACTCTATTGAGGTGCGCAGCCTGAAGTTTTTGAGAGCGACAAACCCGCTCATTCTACCAGTGCTGTCAATGCCAATCATGCCGAAGCCGAGACACAGGTTCTGCTGCCAGTCTGATGTCTTCTTGGAGGAGATCCAGAAGTCGTTGATGGAGAACGTTGATCTGCCCAAGGCCTGGCCCAGGTCCAGCACGATCTTGAGCGCCGAGATGGAGATACTGGCTGTCCAAGGGAACGCGGCTGTCGCAGCAACCTGCTGGTAGCGCTGCACAAGATGGCCTTGGGATGTTTCTGTAACGAGCTTCGCCACGGGCCCGGCCGACGGATCCGTAGCCTTGTGCGGAAGCCAAATCTCGCGGAACAGCAAGAAGTCCTGGAGCTGCTTTGCGTTGATCGACACTTCCATGGGGCTAACCTTGAGGATAGCCGATACACCGCTGGTACCGCTGAGATGCTTGCTGTTCAAGAACGAGAGAACAATGGTCTGCACCTTGAAGCTTCCTGTTGACTCTCGAGAGTAGACGTGCTGCACCGAAGCCTGCAAATTTGTGAATGCGCCCGAAATAGCGAAGAAGTTTCCTTGTTCCATGGAGCGGACTGTGTTGGCGGTGAAGTAGACGTCATCGAAACTGGCCGTGGCCGCCACCCGCGCAATAGGCTGGCAGCTTAGCGAAAACTCCTGCTTGCAGATGCGTAGTCCAAGGTTGAGCTTCATCCGGCCGAGAACAACAGTTGGATCAGCAGTGAGGATGCTGTCCTCCTCGGGAAGCTTAACCTTGGCGGCGACCTCTCGCGCTTGCGCAACCGGATTGCTATCCTTCCCATCGCGGCTGCTTACCACCTTCTTGACACTGTTGCTGATGTCTACTACCAGTGGGACCACAGACGGATAGAGAATGTTGCTCGAAGCATCAATCTTAACCTCGGCATGAAGCGACGGGTCATCCTTGTCGTTGTCTCTATATTCCACTTTACAGGCCAGGCCGGGAGACCTCAGCGTAGTGCTGCTTTGTATTTCATCAGGAGCAAGCTGTCCTTGTTTGCCAGAACTGAGCGGCCGAGTTGATTTCGTGGCCGAGACTAAATCCCCAGGAACTTTCTTACCCGTAAGGTGTACAACAGCTCCGGCAAAATCAGCGTCAACGAGTAGAGACTCAAGTCTCTTGCCCCCAAGAAATTTTTTCCGCGGCACCTCCTGCCGCTGTTTTGTGGCTGCTGATTCCGGGCTTGAGACTGCCGGGTTCCAGTTTTGAGACGCTTTTTGGACGTTCTTGAACGACAAGCTAATGGAGTCGTTCAAGTGGGCAGCGGGGATAATGAAACCTGAAGTCAGCCGTACGTCCAGCGGCTTTCCAACCGCTTGGAAAGCGAGCCGGCGGGCGTCAGTCGTAGATACGTAGGCGACGTTGAACATGATCTCCGGAAGCAGCGCAGAATTAGGAGACCGGAGGGTCTTATCATGCGATGAGCGTACCATCTGGAGCTGTAAGTCCTCGATGGTCAACCTAGCTGAGTTTCTGGTCCGTGTGCCGAGCTCAATCCTCTGGAGAGAGAGGACGAGGTTTTCCTTGCCGGCGGTAGACTCCTCGTCTGCCTTGCTGACCAGCCAGGCAATCTGGATGTTGCATATCTCGAAGCTGTAGGTGATCGAAGACAAAAACGTGTCAATAATGTCCCTCTCCTTCGGAGCTTCCGCGTCGCTAATGGTGATGCGCGGCTTGGACGGCTTGAGCTTCCGCAGATACCCGAGCTCCCGGGAAGTATCGAGGTCTTTGATCTTGTCGCCCATGTAGCCCAAAACGTCGATAACGGTAGAGATTGTGTCAGGAGAGAGATTGACCTCGAAAGCTCCACTCTTGACATGGAAGAACCTCTGGTCCATGCCATCTTCTCCGGCCCTTGAGGAGGCAGATATGGAGGCGCCAAACGCAACACTGCCACACGACTCCATGGCTTCGGCGCGGCCCTTCTGGATTTCAAAGGCAATGCGGCGCAAATTGACGTTGAATTCCGGGTAGGTGAGCAGGGGGCCATGCTGTTCCATCCGGTTGGAGAGTCCGAGATTGACGCTGCCGAGTGTGGCAGAAATGTGCGCCAATGTCCCAGCCTTGGCTTCCAACGGGCTGTTTCCGAAAACCTCGAGACCAGCAAAGCTTAGGTGAAGGCCGTAAGCCAGGGCCGTCGGTTCTTTCTCCACGGTCGTCACAACTGCCTCCGGGGTACCCCCGGTAATCTCTCGTATATGCTCCTGGATGCTTTGAACCTGCTGTTGCAGGTCGTTGGCAACATTTGAGATCTCGGGCCGATTTAGGGCCGACAAGAGACTGTACACGGCGGACGCATCCAATTGCACCAACTCGACGGATGCAAAAACACTGATGAAATGCTCTCCAGGTTCGATATGACTCCTGATCCGCCCATTGGTCGGCGGAATCTGGAGGATGGAAATGCTTCGGCTGATGTTGTTGACTGTGACTTGCATATCGTGGGAGTTCTCCTTGATGTCAAAGTCAAAGATGATCTCTCGACCGAAGTTTGCAGCCATTGCCGCCCTGGAAACCGTCCCATGAACCGTATACGTAAGGGAAGGTAACAGAGGTAGACTGATGATATACCGGTCCATAAACAGGGCCACGTTGACTCTGAAGGCAGACAAACGGTCGGTCATCTTCTTGGGCGATGAGACAGATCCGGGTGACGGGGGGAACTCATTTTGTAACCCGTATAGTTGCGCAAACTCGTCCCGGACTAGAAGGTCGAAGACTTCCGTCAAAGTGACAGGGTCCTGCTTGACAACTAGGCTCATGCATTGGCTACTGGCCGCGGTCTTGATGGTATGAGAGTCGGTAGTTTGGTTAGCCCGCAGCTCATGTGAGATGAAGACGCTGGGACTCTCTAGAACCAGCCTCGCCAGCTTCTGGTGGTGGCTGCGGAGGCTCGACGTCACTGAAACGCAGCTGAGGATCAAATCCGTGTCTACGGTATTGCTGGGACCCTTCCTGACCAGTATAGACGCGTGTGCTTTGTTACTGAATGACGCTGAGTGGAGGTTAACAGCATCCAAAATCAACGACCCATGCCCAAGTGATATGACACAGTGCGTCGTGCTCTCCGACAGTTGTTTTGGTTCGGCCGAGACGCTGGCCTGCTGTGACTCAACTGGTGATTGAGCGGATGTCCGAAACTGCTTCTTCTTCGCCAACCTTAGGATACTGTCTGCCAGCTCGCACAACTCCCAGTTCAGGCTGATGGCGGCATCCTCGCACAAGACATTCAACATGGTTGCAGGACCGGCCAACCCACCGGTGCCGTCCTTTTGCTTGCTTGACACGGCGGGCTTGCTCTGGAGCCTTACAGTGAGGTCCATCAACGTGATTTCATTTTGCTTCGGGCCTGGGTTAAGTGCAAGCTGAAACTGTTTGATCTTGACAACACAGAGGGTGGGCTTCTCCTGAGATGCGGGCCTGGCGCTGTTGGTTGACGGCCCAAATACCAAGCTGAGGAGCGCGCTCTCCTCGACGTTACCCAGATCCCAGCTCCGCCATCTCTCAAAGGCCGCGATGACTCCCTGTCTCAATTCGGCCATTGGGGTCGAAAGAGGCGCAAGACAATCAATCTTGGTTTGCTCCGCTTCGTCTGGACGCATGACAGTCCACATCTGACGGAGACGCATAGCCAACTTCCATGAATCGAATGTGCGCAGATGTTGGGGCGCAGAACGAAGGATTGCAGAAGGGCGTATCAGAAACGAAGGGTCCGGAACTCTTTGACCTCCAGCAGTAAGCCGGTGCACCAAGTTCTGTACAATCGTTTTTTCTTGCGCAGACACTTCAGAGAAGAGTGTGCTGAGGTCGGATCCTAGAATGCCTGTTCGGTGAACTAACGACGCTAGGTAGTCAATCTTTCCCGAAGACGTGCTGGCATGGATGTTGCCGATTTCGGCATCGAAGTATGTGACATCTTTGTTTCCCATGGAAGCCAGGACGCTCTCAATCCGGACGAGTGCGGCTGCTTGGGGGTTGTCCATGCCCCGGATTCTCTCAGCCGCAGACACCTCCACAGAGTCCAGTCTTAGATGGAATGAATGGCGTGTTTCATTTGATTGCGGTTTAAAGGAGTCCTGCCAAGAGGTCTGAGACCGAGATGTAAGGGAAAGTTTGGTGAGCGCGACATCATACTGGTCTTGTTCGTCGGCCGTCGGGTGCAAGGACTCTGTTTCAGGAGAACTGATGAGACGGAGATTGAGGTGCGGGAGTTGGACCAGGAGGTCATTGACGCGCCCCTTCATCTTCTGGTCTTTTTGCGCATCGAAAATGCTGCTCATGGAGCCAATTTGTAGTGAGTCTAGGACATTATCGGGGTCGGTCTGCTGCAGAGACGACAGCAAGCTCGCAACATATCGCAGAGACGTGGGGTTACAAAACGCTGTCAGACCCGATGGCAATTCAAGCAAGATGCTGGAGTGCGCGTAGTCTTCATCGAAAAGATGCGGGTCAACGTCTTCCAGGCCGAAAGTGATTGAGTTTGTGTCCGACGAGGCCTCATCGCCCTTTTCAATGCTCTGCATCATTGCTTCTCCGTGACTCGGTCTGATGTTCTCAAGCGGGAAGTATGGTGCAAAGTACTGGCTCGAGAAAGCAACAGTATTGTGGCCCACATCCTGCAACTCGGTGTAATCGTAATCGCCGGGCATGCTGTAGAAGGCAGAATGACGGGTAGATGGTGAGAGTTCTCGGCCTTGCAACGATGAATTGGCTTTCTCACCGAACCGAGCACCCAAAGGCGAATGATAGTTCGGCCGCTCAGGAAGTTTACCTTTCCCGGTGGACCGTCTCGAGCTGAATGGCTTGAGTACGCTGTTCGGTGCTGAGCTTGTAAGGGACAAGAAGGAGGACTTGGTGCGCAAGCCTCGCGATCCTCTGGAACTTGTCTTTGAGCGTAGTGACATTCCATCTTGCCCAGCATCATCCGCGCGGATGGGCATGGGAACCGGTGGGACACTTTGGGCAGGAGGGTCCACAAGATCGGGTGCGGAATCATCTTCCACAAGATCCGACAAAATGAGAAACGGTGTCCTGTGCGTCCGCTGGTCGTGCTTGCGAACAAGTTCTTGCTGAAGCCTTCTTTCCTTGGAGAAGTTTGCTTTTCGCCCAATTATTGCTACCCGAATGCTTGTTTCTACAAGCGCATCAGCCTCGACGGCATGCTGTGAACGAGCCTTGTGTCTGGTGGCCAACTCTGCGTTGAGGCAAGAGAGTTTGATATCCGGAATGTTGATGTTAGCTCTTCTAGAATAGTGTGACCGTGCCCAGTCGTTATAGCTGACGTCAATTGCTCCCGTAGAAAAAAGAAACGCCGCGTCTTCGACATGCAGCCAGAGGCGGACGGAGTGCACAAAGACCCGAAGAAAAGTCACATCGTAGACCACGATCGAAGAGAAGGGTACCAGTGCATTTTCGTCGTCGTCAAACGTAAATGCAAAGGCTTTGCCCGCGTTGGCGAGGGTGGTTAAGAACTCTGTGGTGCATTCGCCAGTAAGTGCCCCCGATGAGATGTCCCAGTTGCACAGGTAGGTCGGCTCCGTGGGAGGAAGTCCAAAGAGGCGATGGCCGTAGATATTGAGACCATCTATAAACATCTGCGTGCTCGATGTGACACTCATCGGAGTTTCCACACCGGACTGGCTGTTACCCAACGAGAGATTCAGCGGGGCAACAACCAGATCCAAATCCATGTAGTAATTTGTGAAACGCAAATCGAGACACAGAGTTGCGGTGTCGATTTGTATGTGACGCTGTGAAGAATAAAGATTGGCGGGGAGTAAGACTTTCGGATCATCAGCCCTGATGCTGAGTATGACATCCAAATCATTTGATTTTTTAGGCGGTGGCTTGCTGGCGAGCTCGGCATCTGGATCGCTCTCCCTCAAACGCAACATTTCCTGGTATTCCTCCAGCGTCTTGAAATGCATGTCGTCGCCAAAATAGTTGTCTTTGACTTTCAGAAAGTAGCGGATGGTGAAGCCGTGCAGATGGGCCATCGGTGACTGCCCGCTGATATTCAAGACCAAGGTGTCCGTGTTCGCGAGCGAAGTTGTCGAGTTGTAGTTATACGCACCCTCGACAACCAGATTTTCCAGCCGTCCAACCTCTTTGGAAGTAAGAAACTGTGCTTGCGTGTTCCATGGAGGCACATGAAGGTCGATCGTCGCAGCCTCGGCGCGGATGTCAAAAGGGATGGCGTTCTCGCTAGGCCTATAGCTGTCGATTGGGATGCACGTCCCAGAGTTCAGCAGCGGGCTTGAAATGATCAGATAGGTGTTGTCTTCCAGGTCTGTTGGGTTGTTAACAATGTTGGCGTCGTTCAGGTTTAAGAAGAGCCGGACGTTGTGGAGTTGAAGGTTCAGATGATATTTGAAAGGGGTGAACACCAAGTAGTCAGTCAGTGGCCCGCTGGTCCAGTCGTCCACAAGGTCGATCAGGAGGAAGACATGTTCCCGTAAGAGGTACAGTTCCAAGTCCTCGCTGTTGATATTGAAGTACCATTGGCGGAGAGCATTCCAGTTCAACGGGGTAGAGAGATCGCAACATATTCTCTGGCGGCCAGACCTCCACAGGAGTTCATGATTAATGCTACTTGAGATTTCGGCGCTGGGCAGGTCCACATCGAGAGTATTGGTGTATCCCAAGGCGCTGGCAGTCATGTCCATCGAGTAGGACACGGTTGTGTTGGCAGGAACTCTCAGGTCAAGCCACCCGTAGGGCCTCTGGTGCAGTTCCGCCTGCTGGTCTGATTTCTTGGCTCGACGAGCCTTGCGCGTGTTACTGCTTGGCGGCTTCTTCGGGGTGGGCTCTTTGCCTTTCCACCTCCAGTTTTTGGATGCCTCTCTCACCGGAACTCGGACGACAGTAGCGTCGGTGAGCTCCACGTAGAACTTGAACTGTGTAGGCACCCGATACTCACCCGGGGCCAAAGAGCGGGCTGCAACCGAGTCTTTGCAAAGGCTCGGAACGAAGGTGCGCTGAAGCTCCGCTCGGTGTCTGTCGGCCCATGGGCCGTAGTTGATAGAGCCCCCGTTTATGGACAGGCTGATAGCCCAAACCGGGGGCTCAGCACCGTTGATATTAGGTACTTGGCTATGGGATGGTCCCTGTGGCGGCGCGGGCACTGGCCCGACCTTGCCAGCTGCGTCCCAGAAGATGGTCAATGATGCTTCAGCGCTGTCTAGAAGTGTGGGGACCGCAGCGTACTCTGATGATGCCCAACGAGACTTCTGATCTTCGGCATCGTCAGAGAGATATCGTGATAGCCCTTGCCATTGACCGGACCCAGGTACCTGGCTGGCAGCAGTTCTAATCCCTCTGCTGGAAGGAGAGAGAGATTCGACCGACCTGTTCCGAAATGGGATCAGATTCCTGAGGCCTTCACGTAACCTGCGCCTCTGCCAATGAAGGAAGGACCGTTTGGGACGAGACAGCGATCCTTGAGCAGCTTGTTTGTCTCGGACGGCCCGGTCGGCTTGTTCTTCTTTGAAATCCATGTTCTCTTTCATTTCAATCACGGGGTTTTTGAACCTGAAACGGAAGTATTGGCGATAGGGATCAGGTGTCTCGGTCTCGGAGGCATCGACCTCACCCGACATGGAGTTTGCTTTGACGATTAGGATGGCCTTGGTATTTTCATTACCCATCACCAGTGCCGCGCGATCGCATGTCAAGTAGATCGGCAAAAGCTGGAGGAGTAGCGGGAGATTGGCATTGTCATTTGAGCCCCAACCATCTTGGTCTCTGTTGTGGTCGCCGCTGGAGGAGCTGGTACTGGGGGCACGATTTGCGCCGGCGATGTTGGCGGTGTTATCATCTCCAGCGACATCTGGTTTCTCGCTTGCCATAGAAAAACGAGCGGGAGATGAGGCCCCGGGTGGCGCTCCTTGCCGTCCAGATCGTCTCTGTCGGGGCTGGGCCGGAGGAGCTGGCGCTGTGCTCCCCGGATCCCGTCGGCCCGGGTCTGCCTGTTGACCTGTCTCGATAGAATCTGTGAGCCCGGAGAGAACCGAGTCGTAGGCAGGGCTTCGGTTGTATATGAACCACTCCAGACCCCTGAGGGACACCTTGATCCGGCATGGAAGCTTCGCAGAGAGGTCCGCCGCTGCCGCCGCCGCCGCATCGCCATCCCGCCCCACCCCCTTTCCTTTCCCAATATGAACCTCTCTTACCCTTCGCAACCAATATGCCCAGGTGATGTGCCCGTTTTGAACCAATATTGTCTCATTGTTGCCGTGGTACCGAAGACCTGTGAAAAAGATGCGGCCGGCGAGCAGGGAGACCTGGAGTGCCTGAATATCGATGTAGACTCCGTACAAGTGCCACGTGTATGTTCTGATTACCCAGGAGACGATGGACGCAAACACCCGGTTGAAGTATAGTAGCGAGAACACCGATCTGCTGCCAGTCAGTAAAGGGTGACGGCTGCAGGAGCACCGCCAGGGACACTTACAGTGCACCGCATCCTATCAGCATCCCAAGGAACGACCTGGAGGAATTGAGACATCAGAACCAGCCTGTGCTTTACGGACCTCGATTGGAATTTGAAAGGGTTGAGCATACGGGTGGAATTCGGACCCGCCGCGCGAGAAAAAATTGCCGGTCGACATGTTGATGGCGACGACCAAGAATAGTGGCCTTCCGGGGCTTGGACCGTCGCAGCACTACTGGACCCCGAAGGAGTGACTGGCGTCGCCTCCATTACCTCGCCCGGCGGGGAAAGAAAAAAAAAGAAGAAAATTCAAACAGAACGGGCTACTGCATGGCAAATGGCCGAGGGAGAGCAAGGTGATTTGGGGCTCAATTCGTGCGCATTCCTATGAGAGGTTCAAATCGCGAACGACGCGACTGGAGCTCGCGAATCGCTGCAGGTGCCGTGCATTGGGTGGATTGGGACCTGGAAGCTTCAGAACATCAGAGGAAGCTAACCTAACGTTAACTACAGGGACGCCGGGCGGTGGGTGCAGCTGGCTTGGCGGGGAGAGGCTGGTGGGGCCGGGCTAGGCTCCAAACGATAGTTAACCACACCCCTGTCCATCCATGCCGTCGTCCCACGATGTTGGGGCTTCCCGTTCGAGACCACCTCGGCGTCGTCATCAACCATTTGGTGTGGCCTCCCAAGAGCCTCGTCCTCCAACGACACGCGCTGTGCGACCCGATGGCGACTTCTTGAACTGAAACCCAGTGTCGCCGTTTCAAGCCTCTACTAGGCTGCCGACAAAGATGAGGGGAGGCACGGGACAGAAGTTCGAGGCGGCGGCCACCATTACCGCCGGCGTCGCGTCACTCGTCGCGACCCTAATGTCCATCGTGTACGGAACCCTTCCCCTATTCATCTCTACAATAGCGCTCCGCTCCGAAATACTAACCCGTTCGTCGCAATAGATCGATATGGCTACAGACGTGAGCAAGAACCCCGACGAACGCTGTCCCCATGGCTACTTGCTTACCCGTGACGACAGCAAAAATTACCGGAAGCCGTTGCTTCAGCGATACGTGGTCCGCATTTTGCTCATGTACGTACGGGTGGTCTATCCTCGCGCTCGAGACCAGCGGCGTTGATCTGTGCTTAGGGTGCCCATATATTCCGTTGCTTCCTGGACCAGCATGGTGTCGCGCACCGCTGCCGACGTACTCAATCCTATCCGGGATATCTATGAGGTACCGCTCGTCTCCGGAATGCGGCTTGTCGGAAGCTTACCCTTTCTAGGCTTTTACAATCTACACCTTCTTTCAGCTGTTGATCAACTACGTTAGCGGTGAACGAGCCCTGATCATTATGACACACGGTCGCGAACCGGTTCACCACCTCTGGCCACTCAATCACGTCCTTCCCCGAATCGACATATCCGATCCATATTCGTTCCTCGCCATAAAGCGCGGCATCCTACAATATGCGTGGCTAAAGCCAATCCTCTCTCTGGCTGCAATCATCATGAAGGTTACCGGCACATACCAGGAGGGCTATATCGGACTGAAGTCGGGCTACTTCTGGAGCGGCATCATCTACAACATCAGCGTGACCATAAGTCTCTATTCGCTGGGATTGTTTTGGGTTTGCATGCACGACGACCTGAAACCCTTCCGCCCCGTGCCCAAGTTTCTGTGCATCAAACTCATCATCTTTGCCTCGTACTGGCAGGGCTTCCTTCTGTCCATCTTGGTTTGGCTGGGCGCCATCCCAGATCAAGTAGAGGGCTACACTCCCGATAATCTCGCCGCGGCCATCCAAGATTTTTTGATCTGCATTGAAATGCCAGCATTTGCGGTTGCCCACTGGTATGCATTCTCATGGCACGACTTTGCCGACAACCGGATTGCCTCGGCGAGGATGCCCGTCTGGTATGCCGCCAGGGACGCCTTTGGGATCCGGGACCTCATCCAAGACTCCAAGGAGACGTTTATGGGTGACAAATACGCCTATCGCATCTTTGACTCGGGAGACAAGATCATGGCTCATGAAGCATCTCGGTCGCGACTGGCTCGCATCAAAGATGGCATGCGCTATGAGCGAGGTGGCAAAGGAAAATACTGGATACCAAGACCAGATGAGATCAACCAAACAACTCCGCTCTTGGGTGCCAATGGCGGACCAAGCAGGAGGAACGGGTCTCTATCTCCGCATACCAATAGCCATGAAGAACTTATCCTCGACCCCGACGAAGAGTCTTTATACGAGAGCGCGAGGAAGCTCGAGTACGGTGACTGGAATGTGAGTGTCCGATTGACCCCTCCCTTTTCTTCTGACCTTGGTCGGCTAACAGCCTCGCCTTTTTTAGTACCCTGTCATCACAGTAAGTGAGTCGGCAAGCGCCCGGTATATGTCGCCACATCCCAGCCTATACCAGCACACGCCCACCGGCAGCTTTTACCAGCGCGCCTCATCAAGCTCAGTCCCGACCCTCAATCCAGATGCCCCTCTTGAAAGACGACGAAAACAAGCTCCAGAGGGTCCTCAAGCTGGGGTCGGCGACAAGAAGGGCAAGAAGAAAGCGCTTGCCGATGCGCAAAGCCCCAGCTCGACTCACGAGACCGGCAAGGACCCCCTCGAAATCGCCTATGGACCCACAATCGGGACACACCCAGAGATCACAAAGGATGATTTCCAGGTTGACACGGACAGCGGGCCGCACAAGCCTCAGCATGATTCGGCAAGGCCAAGCCGGCAGAGTCACGCCCGACAAGAGAATGACGGTTCATCAGGCGATGGAGATGGAGATGAAGATAACGGCAGCACGGCTGGGGCTGGCAACACGAGTCCGCCCTATGCTGTGGACGGGGAGGACGAGTTCCAGAATGTATGGGGAAGGTAGGGTGCCAATTTACACAATTCGCCGCTTCGTTGCTTTTCCAAGCGTCGGTGTCGCAGAAGTGCGTTTTGATACCCCCCCCCCGGGCCTCGGAAGAGGCTCTACGCATGTGTACATGGATGGATCGCGCATTACACTGGAGTTTGTTGAGCGGGCTTACAGGCGGGTTGACGGCGTCGGATTGTATATAGGGTTGCCGTGTAGTATTTAGGGAATTTTGCTTTTTTGATCGGCTATGTTTTACCCAAGAAGCCCATATGAAACCGTCATTTTGCATTAGATATCTAACCGCTGACGTTACCTCTTTTTCTTTTATTTTCCAAAAAAAAAAAAAAAAAAAAAGGATTTTTAGGTGGTCTTTTAGAGTGACAGCAACTGGCAGCATTTCACCGAGCGCTGTGGTGCATAGTCCAGCTCATTTCGATATCGTCGTAATGACCAGCCCCGCTCAAGACGGTGTTGAGCAAGTGATTTCACAGTAAGCTGGCTCTGACACGCCGAATGGCTCATCGCTGCGTGTGCCCTAGCTCCCTTCCCTGACTCCAAACGGCCAAGGTGGGTCCAAACTTCAGGTCTCATACGTCAACAGAAGCGGGACCTAAGCTCCGAGAAGTCCCAAGAGCTGTCGTCGCCAGTTCAGCTTTAAAAAGAGCTCCCCGGCATCTGATTTCACCATTCTTGACACCGCTTTGGGCCTTTCCCTCGCATATCTCGAGAAACCGAAGCTGGAAATCAAGCCCTACAACTTGAGGTACGTTCATTGTTTGAACCAGGACCCAATGCCGCGGGGTTCCTTTCCTTCTCGGTTCGGCAAGGAGGGGCAAAACAGGGCTTGACCCTCGCCCTGGTCCGTTACATCAGCCGGCGCACAAGTGGCAGCGGCCAATGAGGTCGACCGACTGCAAATCGATACCGCGTTGCCCCACCATTCCTTTTACCCCTCCTTCCTCTCCCCCGCTGTCCTGTTCAGTTTTTCTCTCCCTCGCAACCGCAATAAAGGCGCCGGAGCAGCTGGCTTTCCGCATTCCACTGTCCTTGACGCCTTCCTTCTACCAGCCTTTCACTTGTTTCTGGCTATCGGTCTGGGGCTGATAGCTGATCCACTGTGCAGGACTGCGGTAACCCTGCGCACCTCTCGGGCTCGCCCAACTTAGCCTACCTTTTACCTGGGGGGAGAAAAATTTCTCTGCTCCGCAACATTCTTCACCAAACATCCAACAAACCCATCTTAGCAGGCTGTTGTCAATACCGCCAAGATGGTCAAGTGAGTACTCCCTCAAGCTCTCCGCTGTCGCATTCTCCCTCCGGTTCGAGCAGCTCGTCGCATCGGGATGTCCCAGCTCTCGATGGACAGGTTTGCGCTTTGCTACCCCGCCCGGAGATAAGGGAAGCACCCGATGGCAGAAGCATCCGATGGCAATGGTTCAATGAAGGCACTGACAGTTCCGCCTCGGCAGCTTCACGATCGATGAGATCCGTGCCTTGATGGGTAAGTCCGCGCAAGAGGTCGGGCGCACGCAGTCAGGTCCAATGCTGACTCGATCGCAGACAAGCCCACGAATGTGCGCAACATGTCCGTCATTGCGCACGTCGATCACGGCAAGTCTACTCTGACCGACTCCCTGCTGGCCAAGGCTGGTATTATCTCGTCCGGCAAGGCGGGAGAGGCTCGGGCGACAGATACCCGAGCGGATGAGCAAGAACGTGGCATCACCATCAAGTCCACAGCCATTTCCCTCTACGGCACTCTGCCCGATGAGGAGGATCTTAAGGATATCGTTGGCCAAGCATCAAATGGTAGGCCTATCATCCTCTTCCCTGTGAACGAATTCGGTCAACAGCAGAAAAACTGATTGCTTGGCCAGGCAAGGATTTCCTCATCAACCTGATCGACTCTCCCGGTCACGTTGATTTCTCGTCCGAGGTTACTGCCGCTCTCCGTGTCACCGATGGCGCTCTCGTTGTCGTCGACACCGTCGAAGGTGTGTGTGTCCAGACCGAGACTGTGCTCCGACAGGCTCTCGGTGAGCGCATCAAGCCTGTTGTCATCATCAACAAGGTCGACCGTGCTCTCCTCGAGCTCCAGGTCACCAAGGAGGATCTCTACCAGTCCTTCTCTCGTACTATCGAGTCGGTCAACGTTATTATCTCGACCTACTTTGACAAGGCGCTCGGCGATGTCCAGGTTTACCCCGACAAGGGTACCGTCGCTTTCGGCTCCGGTCTCCACGGCTGGGCCTTCACCATCCGTCAGTTCGCTACTAGGTACGCCAAGAAGTTTGGTGTTGACCGGAACAAGATGATGGAGCGTCTGTGGGTTAGTGGATATTGTCCTTCTGTGTTTTCGAGCATCCGTTGTCTAACAGCACATAGGGCGACAACTACTTCAACCCCGCTACCAAGAAGTGGACCAAGAACGGCACCTACGAGAACAAATCCCTTGAACGTGCTTTCTGCCAGTTCATTCTCGACCCCATCTTCAAGATCTTCGCCTCCGTCATGAACTTCAAGAAGGACGAGATCACGACCCTCCTCGAGAAGTTGAACCTCAAGCTTGCAACTGACGACCGTGAGAAGGAAGGCAAGCAGCTCCTCAAGGCCATCATGAAGACTTTCCTGCCGGCCGCCGACTGCCTGCTGGAGATGATGATTCTCCACCTCCCATCGCCGGTTACTGCTCAGAAGTACCGTGCCGAGACTCTGTACGAGGGTCCCCCGGATGATGAGGCCTGCACCAGCATCCGTGACTGCAACGCCAAGGGCCCCCTCATGCTCTACGTCTCCAAAATGGTGCCGACCTCCGATAAGGGCCGCTTCTATGCCTTCGGCCGTGTCTTCTCGGGTACCGTCCGCTCCGGTCTCAAGGTCCGCATCCAGGGCCCCAACTATACCCCTGGACGCAAGGAAGATCTGTTCATCAAGGCCATTCAGCGCACTGTCCTGATGATGGGCGGCAAGGTCGAGCCCATCGATGACATGCCCGCCGGTAACATTGTCGGCCTGGTCGGTATCGACCAGTTCCTCCTCAAGTCCGGTACCCTTACCACCAGCGATACCGCGCACAACATGAAGGTCATGAAGTTCTCGGTCTCGCCCGTCGTGCAGCGGTCCGTCCAGGTCAAGAACGCGCAGGATCTGCCCAAGCTCGTTGAAGGCCTTAAGCGTCTGTCCAAGTCGGATCCTTGCGTCCTGACCATGACCAACGAGTCCGGTGAGCATGTCGTTGCCGGTGCTGGTGAGCTCCATCTCGAGATTTGCTTGAAGGATCTCGAGGAGGACCACGCTGGCGTCCCCCTCATTATCTCGGACCCCGTCGTTCAGTACCGTGAGACTGTCAGTGCCAAGTCGAGCATAACTGCTCTCTCCAAGTCACCCAACAAGCACAACCGTCTCTACATGATTGCTGAGCCGATGGAGGAGGATCTGGCCAAGGAAATCGAGGCCGGCAAGATTACGCCTCGCGACGATTTCAAGGCGCGCGCACGTGTGCTCGCCGACGACTTCGGTTGGGATGTCACTGACGCCCGCAAGATCTGGGCTTTTGGTCCGGATACTAACGGCGCCAACTTGCTCGTTGACCAGACCAAGGCCGTCCAGTACCTGAACGAAATCAAGGACTCCGTTGTTTCCGGCTTCCAGTGGGCTACCCGCGAGGGCCCCGTGGGTGAAGAGCCTATGCGCGCGATCCGCTTCAACGTGATGGACGTCACCCTGCACGCTGATGCCATTCACCGTGGTGGTGGCCAGATCATCCCTACCGCTCGTCGTGTGCTCTATGCCGCTGCTCTCCTGGCTGAGCCCGCCCTTCTCGAGCCCGTCTTCTTGGTCGAAATCCAGGTGCCCGAGCAGGCCATGGGTGGTGTCTACGGTGTCCTTACCCGCCGGAGAGGCCACGTCTTCAACGAGGAGCAGCGTCCTGGTACTCCTCTGTTCACCATCAAGGCCTATCTCCCCGTCATGGAGTCTTTCGGTTTCAACGCCGATCTGCGCCAAGGCACCTCCGGCCAGGCCTTCCCCCAGTCCGTCTTCGACCATTGGCAGATTCTTCCTGGTGGCTCTCCTCTGGATCCTACGTCCAAGACTGGCCAGGTTGTCCAGGAAATGCGCAAGCGCAAGGGTCTCAAGGTCGAGGTTCCGGGTGTCGACAACGTGAGTTTTGACTTTGATATTCTTGATTGGGCTCGATTGCTAACTGGGTGTCCAGTACTACGACAAGCTCTAAACAACGCCTGCCAATTGGCGTGTAACTCGCTGCTTGGTGTCGCCAGCGTCATAAAAGCCGAGTCGCTGGGACTTTCCCGGCGGCTGACGGATTCCAGGAGTATGGAAGCAAGCAAAACAGGAGGGACGGCGGTGGTGCAAAGCCAAACCCATAGAGTCACTGGCACCAAAGCACCCTTACCACAATTGCGCACGGCTTGTTAGTACTAGCGTAGAAATGATTACCAACGTTGACACCAAACAAGCGCTCTGGGCGGTGAATGTCGCAACGAACAGGAACACGCTGTGTATTGTTTTGACTATTATAGAGTTTCTGAGGCGCTTGCCTGCTAGAATATGTCGTTTTGGTGTAAATGTGGCAGTGCCAAGTTATTCCAACTTCTACGCCTTTCAACTTTGAACAAATCCAGAATCCAGCTTCGGACCCAAGCAAACCACTTCCAAATTTTGTTATTACTGTACCGAATAGTATTGTCATGCTCGAAAAACATCAAAACTATACCGGATCATTCGCTGCCGCCATGTACCCATGATGTCGCTGCTCCATCATCCCTTTTGAACGCAGGGGGAGGGGGAGGATGCTGCTGGACGCCCAGCGAGCGGAGCCTCTTGGACAGAAGCCCCTCTGCTGAAGTGTAAGGGCGCGCGCTGCTGCCGCTGCCGCCGCCGTAGCCCGCGTCGCCTTTGCTCAGCTTGTCGTAGGTGCGTATCCCCGATGCGATTGGGAAGCGGTTTGGTGTGGGAGTGGAGATACCGTTATTGGTTGTTGTGAGCTGGGAAAGGGGGATGGGGGTGCGAGTGGGGGTGGGGGTGGAGATAATGGGAGGTATTGTGGTGGTGGTGGTGGTGGTGGTGGTGAATAGGTTGGTCATTTCTATGCCTGGCATTTCCATTGCTGTGCTTGTCATCGACATTGCGTTCTGTGGCTCTGGCGGGTGGAACGGTTGATGATGCCAGTAGGGCTGCTGGTAGCCGGAGTAGTGGTGCTGTTGTTGTTGCTGCTGCTGTTGTCCGAGAGCGAAGCCTGCGCTCCGCCGACGGAAAGCTTGGTCTGCAACAAGGGCGGTGCTGGGGGGTATGATGTTACTGCCGCTGTTGATGTTGGTACCGCTGGCGGTATGGGTGCCCGGCAGCGGCGGCGGGTGCATCACACGCATTGGCTTGTAGGGCGTGAAGCGCGGGTCGGGGTAGGTCACTTCGTTGCGGAGCCTCTCTTTCCCGTCAGGGACGCGGTTGGCGAAAACTACGCGGATTGACTTGTACAAGTAGAAGCGTCCTTTGGAAGGGCAGCAGATGTGTAAGTGAATGAGATAACGTAGGGTTGGGCGGTCTGCAGAAGTGGCGGGAGCGTCTTTGGCCGTGGATGGGACCTCGGTTTCGATGATGGGTCCGGCTGAGTAGCTGCGCTGCCTAATAAATGTCTTGGTTCCAGGCTCCATTCCTGCTAGGTCGTACGGTACAAGGAAGAGCTTGACAGCTGTCTTGTTCTGGTTTTTTATGATGATCTGGAGCTGCCCCTTTTCGGGGATACGGTAGCCGCCTCCGGGGGGCACCTTGGGTGATCTGGAGGGTCTCTTCGGTTTGGCAGCCTTGGAGGCGCTCTCGCCTTCGGAGACCTCGACTAAAGTATCATGGGCGGGGATTTCCTCTGCGCCGCCCTTGAGATCTTGATATCGCGATTGCAGCTTCCTCTTCGCCCGTTGCCCTTCTTCGATATTCGGCAGCCCGTTCTCGAGATCTATCTGGCCCACGTAAGGACTTGGCCCGTCCTCCACCTTGGTTTCCCCGGAGGTGGTGCCGGCATAGTTGTAGAAGACCGCGGAGAAAGGTAGCGCTACATGACGCGGACAGCGTAGGCTGGCTTTGCACTTCCCCAGGCCCAGCACGCCAATCTGTGACGTAAACTCCAGGGGTCTAGACGGCGTTGTAGACATGCGACCTCTGAGGATGCTTTCCTCGTATGACCCAACCATGGATGCGTGCTGTAAGGGTGAGGCTTCTGAGCCAAGCGAAGGCCGCCGAGATCGGGCAAATCCGGGAGTATTCGGCGATATTCCCATGAGCGACAAACTGGGCGTTGAGTGCAAGGACCGTCGCGGTTGGTGTGCCTGGTAGGGGTAGGTGCTCTCGCGGCGAAGCGGCGATTGCCTGTGAAAGGCAGAGTGGCCGAAAGGAGAGTGCCCCGAGTTGAGCGTATGCCGCCGAGAGTTGCGAGGGCTATTCGCATTAATGTTGAAACTATTTAGCGGCAATGTCAAGTCAAGTTCGTCATTACTCTCCGATTGAACCAGCGGGCTTGTTGGCGGCTGGTAGACAAAGCTCGACGAGAGGGAAGAGCTCAGTGACGAAGGACCAGACTTGAACGCATCCCTCCGATAGCTGGTTGCGCCCTGTGCGAAGCCAAAGGACGTGTAGTCCAACGGAGGGGATGTGCTCATCCATGCCGCGCGAGTTGCGCGGGGCTGGCTGTCGATGTCGGGAAGGATAGCATCCTCGGCGGCTTCAGCACCAGGAGACAGCTCTACTGGCGTGAAGTTTCCGCTGTGGAGAGCTGATCGGGGGCGCTCGATATTTGGCCCTTCCCCAAGTGGCGAACCGACACCTTGCTGGGCATCCTGCCGTTCGGGGGTGATCGTGGGCGCAGGTAACAAGCCTGGCGAGGACGAACCCGCAGGCTGAGGCGTCCTGGGCGGCGAAGCCGCCTTAGTTTGTTGGAACAGAGATTCAAGCTATGTCGCTGTCAGCTGTGTGTTACTAATGCATATAATTTGAGCACTCGGAAACGTACGTGGCGATGGGGGACCCAGGTAGGGCTCTCGCCTCTCTTCAGTCTCTCGATGAGTTCGGCCCGGTCAGAGACGGCACGCGAAACGGCGTCCTGTGGCGTAGCTGGTCGGGGAGGGCTGTCGGGAAGAAGCCCCTCACACAGCTCAGTCCGGATGCTCTCCTCTGAGAGACGGTGACTGAGCCATCTCCCCATGCCGGGCGGAGACTGTATGGGGATCGGAGCGGAATCAGAGTGTTGCGAGTCGCAATCACTCGGTTTCCTCTTCCCGACAGCGTCTTCATTGAACATGGGCATCTTGGATCTGGGTGATAGCCGAGGCTCCCAGCCGGACCGCTGCAGTGAAAACGGGCCGGCCTAGGGGGGATGCTGCCAGGTGGAGTTGGGCTCAATCGTTGCTTGATGAGTGTGATCGGGCGAGAAGGCGGGTGAGTCGAGCACGATCTTCGTCACCTATGTCATTCGATCCGCTCGTACCCCAGCTCATAGCGGGACTGCCAGGGTTCGCCCGCCTCAGACGACTTGTTGCTTTTTTTTCTTTTTTTCTTTTATTTATTTTTTTGCTTTTTCTCCCTTGTCGAAACTGACACTCATAAACCAACTTGTATTGAGCAGTCAGGTGACAGACGGTTGATGCTCTACGGCATTCACAGTCCGTTCCTTGAGACGGATAGAGAGTGTCGTTGGTGGCAGTCTTTGTGTCGGCGGTGTGCTTGTTGGGACGCAGCGGGCTCAGTCACAAAAAGGGTCCAACGGTTCCAGTTTTGCAGGATTCGTATAAAAGAAGGGCCCGATGACTCCGATCTGCTTTGTAATGCCCCTGCTCGCATAGGTGGTACCTTTGGGTATAAATTGGGCGACCAGAGTAAATGCCAGCGAGAACACGCAGGATGCCCTTCTTTCTTAGTGTCGGGGAAGGGACGAGAGCAGTTCCCAGAATTGGTTGAGTGAAAGTAGGTATGTACGGAGTACAGTAGTTGCATTGGTGTGAACGGAAGTGACTGGACAGCAGCCGGAACACAGAAGGAACCATGGGCCACGGCGTGTTCTGACGGCACAAGACCCCCAATTACCGCTGCATTAGTGGCTGCCAAGCGCCGAGACGAAAGAGACCCGTGGACGCTGCCCCAAGAAATCCCCCTCTCCTCTGCCAATCTGCCAATCTTGCCCTCAGAAACTGCCCGTCCACAGCAGGACCAGACCATGAGACCAGGCCAAGGTGCGTCATCGCCACTCGGTCCGAGGCTCCCCGAGCTCCCACGTCGATAACGGACGAGTCCCATATACTCCCCATATATCTCTCTCTACCTTATGATCAAGACCCTCGCTACCTAAGTATATATAGATTGCTGGTGCCTGCTATGGTGACCTTGCAACTCCCGTGAGGCGTTTCGAAATTGGGTGCAACGTGAAACATGACGCTTTCGTCCTATGCTCCGTAGTTCTGCGTACTGTATGTACACACGTACGTACTCCACAAGGTTAAAAAGACCCTGCTGTTGAGTGCGTGCATGAAGCAGCAGCGACTGCATCTCGGCGGATCCCTGCACTCATGAACAATTTTTAGCGGATTTAGCAGGGGATCAGGTGGAACCATTGGGGGGCCGGAGGAGGGGGGGGAACCTCTGACCGCCCACTTAGGTACCGATAACGTTATCGTGAGCTTGCAGCCAAAAAAACAATCTCGAAACCCGCCGCAGACCTCGCAACATCACGCACTCAACACCACCAACCATGTCTGCCAAGCGCGCTCGCGACGAAGATGCTGCTGATACAGGCGCATCGCTTGCCATGGATGATGCTCAAAGGCAAAAGAAGGCGAAGCATGGATTCCGAGTGGGACCCGAAAACCTGCCCGATGGCGCATGGCGTCGCAAAGGTACCTAGCCATTCTATCCCCCACAATCCACAATTGCCACATGAACCATATAATAACCGACCTTCCGCGGGCAGTGACCAAGATCAAAAAAGACCTCATTACCAAGGCCAAAGTAAAAAAGCAGTACGCCAAGGTCAAGGCAGAGCACCAAAAACAGGCCGCCGCCGTACCAACAATCGAAGACCCCGCCACAGCCGAACCCTCTACACACCCCCCCGATGACGAGCCCTCTGCTGCCTCCCCAGTCCAAATCCACCCCGAGCGGCAAGCGATGCTTGACGCACCGCCATCCTCCCGGCCCAGGCCCAGGCCAGACCTCAACCCCAACCGGCAACCAGTCGCAGACGACGCCGACCCCGACGTCGACGCCGAACCCAACCAAGACGGCCCCCACCAAAGACGCCCCAGAAAACAAAAACCAGACTACTACACCAAAGAACTTGCCGCCGCGGAGCGCGCTAAGCAGCAAGCCGAGGAGCGCGCAGCCGAGTTCGCCCGGCGCGAGCAGGAGAGGCAGAGGCGGATTGCCGAGCGGGAACGGTACCGGAAAGCCATGGCCAAGGCCAAGGCTCCGGGGAGAGATGGGAAGCCGAAGGTTGGGAGAGAGTCGAAGGTGCTGTTGGAGAGGGTTCGGAGGATTATGGGAAATGAGGGGTGAAGGGGGAGGGGGGAGTGAAGGGAGGGGAAAGTTTACTGTTTTGAGATCATGAAAGATTTAGGTTTATGATATGTTATGATACCCCCCCCCCCTCCCCCCCCCCCCTCCCCCTCCCGGATCCAGACTTCGGTTTACTTGATCGAACGGGGTTTGGGTGGTCTGGGTGCCAGTATGAAAGGCTATGACTTGAAAATACGATGGGCTCTTTGGGCGTAGCTCTGTAAGCTTGCTGGCTCAAGCAGGTTCGCGAAAGCGTAAACACACCAGACAGGTGCCTCGCGACCCCGAGGCTAGGGAAACAGCCCAAAACTGGGACGCAATAATGAACCAAGATAAAAACTGATATTCAGCACTTGGCTACAGCGCACCTCACGGGCCCGGCCCTGGCACCCCTTACTTCCCAGCAGTTACTCGCAGGTATTGTTGTCATATCCTCTCGGACTTCAATCATAAAGCGATGTCTCATGTCTCTCCCACGCCCCCTCCGAGTAGTATACCCAAACACAAACACAAACGGCGAAAAAGCCCAGCCATACAAAACCGGAATTCACACCCCACATTCACTTCAGTCTAGATTGCCGACCAAACCCGCCATAGGGAGGTATGAAATTTGATCGTCCTCAACGCGAACTCCTCATTTCATTCCACATCACCCAAAAAGAAAACGGGGGGAATCGAACTATGTAGCGAGCAAGAAAAAGAAGAAGAAAAAAACAAGAAGTAACAAAGAAGGGGGAAGTTCTCGCTCAGATGCCGTGCCGTGCCGTGCCGTGCCGTACCAAATAACCAAACTCGCAAAACTTTGTGTCATCGACATGATACGTGCCATACACTACACCCCTTCCGCCATCCACCCCCCCTCCCTCCCTCCATCTCTCCCGCCATCGAGAAAGTAAGGGAAGAGGGTGTCTCTGAAACAGCACAAGGCTCCATCCAGCCAAGGTATATACAGATCACATCGACAGGTCGTCTCCATCCATCGAACAACCAAGAACAACATCGATTTCATCACCCATTCCAGCTCCTTTTTTTTTGAGTTTTGAATGCTATGCCTCGCCAAAGATGACATGACTATTCTCAATCAGGAACTGCACCGCCAGATTCTTAGCGTGCATGTCCGTCATCTCCTTCTCGAGGCTGTGGTCGCGCATGATGGTGGGCGCAAACACCACGGCCAGGTTCTTGGGGGACATCTGCAAAGACATTATATCAGCCACCCACTCATTCATTGCACACACCACATTGTGTCAGAAACTTGACAAGCAGACTTACCAAGTTCTCTCGTTCCCTGCTAGCCACCCGGACAAGGTGGAACATGAGGAACTCGAGGCAGTCGCGATGCTTAGGCGGGAGCATGTTAATCGTCTTCCTCATGTGCGCGCAACGCTCCGTTTCGTCTTGTATCGCTACATCAAAAAGAAAGAAGAATCCTGGTCAGCATACCCGACATAGATAGCCCTGCAGAGAAGAGATTGTGCAACTCACTATTCGACTCCAATATCCGGTCATACACTTCAAACGTGAGAAGCGGAGTGGGCAGCTTGCGGAAATACTGCTTCAAGACGCTCGTGACGGCCGTGATATCCAGCGCGGGGTCCGAGATATCAAAGTCCTCGTTCTTGTCGAAGCCCTCCTGGATCGTCTTGACCAGAGAATTGCCGCCCGTCTTCCTGTAGATACCCTCAATGTCCATTCCACGCAGCTCCACTTCCTCGATGCAGCGTGCGACGACGCTGGGGATCTGGCGGCGCTCAAAATCGGCCCGCTCGACCAGGTCCGAGCCGAACAGCGTGCTGGGAGCTTCTGCGGGAGCAGGCATCGAGACATTGGTAACTGACGTCGACTTGGGCATGTTGGGTTTCTTGCCAAAGAAGCCGAACCCCTGTCGCGAGTTTTCGGTCCCAACCCTGTTGGGGCCGGTCGGAGGGCCTACGGTAACCGGAGACTCGACTTGAGCGACCGTCATGTTGTAGGGGAGTCCGATGCTGTCGCCCGTCAGCCCCTGGAGTGGCCGGTTATTCTGCTCCTGTTGCTGGAACGCGCCGGCTGCGCGGTTGATGCCCTTTGAGATGTTGTGCGCAACCTTGCTGGAGCCCTTCTTCCAGTTAAACTTCTTCACTTGGCCTTTACGGATGTTGACGACAGTGGGGCCCTCCAAGATCGGCTCCTCCCCGTCGGTACCGACCAGAGTAGTTCCCGTCTGCATGCTGGCTGCGTCAAGGTTGACCGATGCCGACGAAACTCCCTTGGCATGTCCGTAGATGCCCAAGCCATTGGGCGGCACCCTCATGTCGCCATTATTGATTTGCTGTTTGAACCTCTCTTGGATCTGGTGTGTCAGGTCGTTGTTCATATCGGCGAGTTGTGCGTTTTTGGATGAGAGCTGCTCAAACTCGAGTAGCGCGCGATCCCGGTCGGCAATCGCCTGCGCCTTCTCCTCCATGAGCTCGTCCCGCTCAGCGTGGAGTTGCTCAATCGTGACCGACATGTTATGCTTGACCTTCTCTAATTTCTGCACAAACTCTTTAATGGCAGACTCCTCCAGCTCGCGGGGGTCGATCGGTTCGTTTGTTTTCTTGGCCCGTTCCACGTACCCAGCAAGAACCTCAATTTGGCGGATCATGATTTCCGTCTGAGTGTCCAGAACCGAAACCGTCTTCCTCTTTTCGATGAGCTTCTTATTCAGGGATTTCAGATCCTTCTCCGTGTTGAACTGCCGCTCGAGCTCCGCCACACGCTGCTCCGAGTTTCTCAGTTGCCGTTTCAACGATGCTGAATCTTCCTGCCCGGCCCCAGAAGGCGACATGGGGCTGCTGATGTCGTGAGCGGCATTGGGGTCCTCGGCAATTGGCGTCCTCGGCCAGCGGGGGGATGCAGTCCCTCTGGTTGTCTCGCTTACGCTCCTGGTATGGCCGAGCCTGTTATGGTTGTTGTTGCTCACTTCGGCGCTGTTATTCCGGCCATGTCGGACAGCGTTGGATACCCGTCGTAGGATCGACGACGATCCCTCGTCGGTACCCAGTATTCTAGCCATATCTTCGTCCATGGTGAAGTCGCCACCAGCGCTCCACCGCGGTAGCTTCGGCGACACCTTTGGCTCTGGCACCTCATTGACACTTGTTGTTGAGTCCTTGGCAGCCTGGGCCGGGGGCTGAGGTGGCGCCCTGGGCTGCATGTATGTGTCGCTCAGTTTTGTCTCGGGTATGGCTGGACGTGGCGGCGGGACAGGATCCTTGCCGTTCACTAATTTCGTATTCGTTAGCAAGCTCCCTTTCCAACCAAAAATATTTGGGCACCAACTCACCATTTCGCGACTGACTCTGGGGCACCTCCTTCCTAGCGATAGGTGGCGCGGGAGAAGCTTCTGACCGACCGGACGTTATTGACTCAAACGACGGCCGGACGGCATCGTCATCTCTCCGTCGAGGATCTTGCGGGGGCCTCGGCGGCGAGACCTTGTCTACTGTCCCCGGCTGGCGAGGAGAGTCAGTGTTCGTAGTATTCGAAAGGACCTCCCTGTTCCGCGGCGGCGCCGGGGGCGCCTTGGCAGGAGTCGGCAGATCCAGTGAATTACTGGACAATGAGTTACTCCTAGAATTGCCCAGTCGCTTGGTTTTAGGAGCGTCTTGCAGTTTAAACTCCTCAGTGGGCTGCGTTCTCGTACTGGGAGGCTTGGCGTCGTCACCGCTCGGCGAAGCTCTGGCATTGCCATTCCTCTTCGAGAGCTTTCGGGCCGGCCGTTCTTGCTGAGGAGCTTCATAATCAGAAGATGGCTGCCTTCCTTTCTCCTGGAACGCGATGTGAGGCGTCGATGCTTGTGAATCGGTCCTCCTCTCTGCGGTGGGCTTCGGCGAAGTGAAATAGTCCCGGTCCTTGTTCCTCCTACTCGATTCCGCAAACGCATCAGACATGGACTGCGGGGTCAATGCTGGTGCCGGACTAGGGTCGAGCGCGACCGGAATAAAGAAGCCACCCTCAGAATCCCCACCGTCCAGGCTCCCCGCGAAGATGGTCGAGTTTCGGTTGTGTCTGTAGGTTGAACTGGAAGGTGCCAGGGACTCCTTTGGAGCCTCTTGCGCCCGCTCGGGGGAACGATCGGGTCGCGAGCCGCTTCGGGAAGATGGCTCGTTTACTCCATAAGCGGCACGAGGGCGTGGAGAAAGTTCGGTCGGTGTATCGGAGTCCGGCGTCACACGCTCGTTGGAGAATGCGATTGGGGGGACAGCATTGGGCGGTAGCGCGGGGAGCGACTTGTCTGTTATCATGGGAGAGGCATCTTTCTCCCGTTGCTTTGCCTGCGCGGCTGCCTTTGATTTCTTGCGCCGCCTCGCCATCAGCGACTCGTGGCAATTCATGCAAAAGATGCCGTGTGACGTCCTAGCATAGCGCAGATTTTCAATCTTCCTCTTGCAGTTCCTGCAGCGGAAGCAGGTCGCGCAGAAGGCCTGGTCGCCGGTCAAGATGGCGAGGTCCTCGATCTTATTTCCGCAGGCGCTACAGCTGTAAGTGCAGTTGTTGCAGATGAGCGAGCCATCGCCGAGTAGGAGGAGGTTTGCATCGGAGTCGAGAAGCGTGTTGCAAGTGTTGCAGCGGAAACAGTCGAGATGCCATCGATTTCCGGCTAGAGGTTGGTTAGTCTACGATACCACGACCCCTCTCGGTGGGGTATTGCGCTGTGGTCTTGGAGTCCAACATACCGAGTTCAAAGGCCTTCCCTTCCTCTAGGATCTGCGGCATCACATCGTCAGAATAGGCCAAAAGTTGACACCAAGCCGGTTGAAACCCACCTCGCCGCACCCTTTGCAGGGGAAGACATCGTCCGCGTCCATAGGACTATCCAGATAGTCATCCATGGCTGTCAACGGGACCTAGAGAAGCCCTTAGTCGTGTGGTTCGGCCGGCAGCGCACCAGCTACGAAGCAAGAAGCTGACGCCGAGACGGCATCAAGCTTTAGCGATATGTGTGAGGCGCGGATGGGGACGCCGGGTATTGCATCCAGATGAACGCCGGTATTTTTGCCCGACCGTTTTGTGCTTCGGCGCGGGGAGTGTGCAAAGGGCGAGGAACAAAGAGCTGTCGTTACTGAGCAAGCTTGGCTGTTGTTCGTGGCGCTTCGTCTGTCGGTAAAAAGTGTTCGGTGGCGGTCGTTGATCGGGGCCCTTTGGGCCTGGAACCCTGCTGGATCAAGTCGAATGAGCCGCACTTGGGATGCGTTGCTCTGCAAGAGCGAGAACTTCAACAACTCGTGAAGAGGGAGACCAAGCAGGACCAAGCAGGACCAAGGAGAGAGCGTTTGCTTGTCGACGACGGGAACGCGAACGGTTCGTCTCAGGCGCAGGTGGAGCAAAGCTGGAAACCAGTCAGGAGCGGGCTGCAGCTGCAATAATAAGGCGATCTGCGAGCAGAATATATTGCGAGATGGTGAAGGTATAAAAAAAAAAAAAAAAAAGGCAAGATGGGAATGGGGAAATGGGTGCAATCGACGCAGGCACCAAATTGGGCGTGCTCGACCGACCAACTTCGAGTTCGAGAAAGTGGAAAATGGAAAGATGGCCAAGCGCTGGATTGGCTGTGCATTTCGCTGGCATCGCAGGTCTTGGGAACCACTGCTGTCTCCTCCCCACCCAGAATGGGCTCTCCTTGCAGGGCCCCTCTGCTGTTGAACAAGCCAAGACCAGGGGTTCAGGGTATGGTCAGGGGTATAACAGGGGTGTGACGGAGCCAATGGCAGTGGGAACCCAGGGCAGCGCCTCCACTACGAGGTCTGGAATGGGAGTCTCCATTCTTCGTCGCGTCAGGAAATCCAACTGGGGGTGACCGGGCTCGGGTCAGAATGGTGTGTCCAGTGCTTCATCCCATGTGCCTGCAATTCAGATGTAGGCCGTTTGTGCCCACAATCATAAAAGCCCGGCACTTCAGTTGTCCCACGGGCAGACGGCCGCTTTGAAACATGGGGAGAAACTTGAGACCCTTCTCGAAGCTGGATGCGTTCAGCGTTTCTCTCAGCCCGGCCAGATGTGTCTTGTCTAACCCGGTCACCCGGATATTGAATCGGTCTTGACAGAGATTGTTATTTCTCACCCATCAACCCATTGAACACCCAGCTTGCCACCTGCCATGCCTCGGGCCTACAGGATTGGGGTTACGCACCCAGGCTATCGGGAGGAGGGTGACTTTGAACGAAGTGCAGAGGGCTGAAGGGCAGCTGCATGGCGCGAGATGGGGCAGCGATTGATGGATGCCATCGCCCGGATGGCGGCTCTGACACACCTGCAGGCCATTAATAAACCGACTCGCGAACCCGCCAATGTCACGATTGGAAGCGGCGTTGGATGGCAATAATAGAAGTCGGTTGACATGCGAAGTAAGCATCAACCGTCTGACCGAGGCTGAGCCTCGTCAGGCGGCTGTTGTAACCAAAGGGTGTCCAGGCTCGCAAGCCCCAAGTATCGTCCGGCCAGTTTCTTTGGCTATTCTTGACACCGGCCCGTCTCTTGCAGCACTATTTTATCGAGCCTGTCCGCGCTAGAGAGGGACGATAAAAGTAGCCAAAGGCACAAGAGCCGCGGCATCTGAAACTACCGCCCCCAGCATCCAACGCTAGAGTTCAGTTAATTAAAGGTACTACCTTACATACTACCTAAGGTGTACTTTCGTACCTACATACCGTAGGCGCAGTACCGACGGCAGGTTACACCACACCCCGCTTCCTCCACAAATGCCCTGCATGTTTCATGTCCCATCGCTCCGATCATCCAAACACGCCGCATTAGGATCCTAGGAGTCAGAGGGCCTCTGCTGTCCCTCAGCAATCGACGTTCTGTCAAAGCTTCCACCTCTTCGACGGGACTCAATGGTGGGAACGTTTTGGGACGGATCTGCAGTCGGGCTTGCAGAGATCCCCGAAAACGACATCGGCTTGCTTGGCGTTTCAGATTGACCCCCCGGCCCCTGTTCCTCCTCTACGGAGTAGGGTCCCGGCGAAGAGGAGAGTGTAACCCCACAAACCGGCAACGACTCCAGCATTGCTGATCCCGTCGAAGGTTGTCATCAATCGGAAAGGACCAAAGATGGGACGTTCATATTTTTCCCTGGGACCGCGGATCTTCGTTCTTCCCGTTCGTGCATAGGCGCAGCGCACAGACAATCCAGAGCACGGATGATGGAACTGGGGACCCGGACCCGGGCTTGGGCTTCTGGAAAACGCTCAGGCACGCAGCAGGGTACTATACAGTACTGTAGTTAACGTTAAAACAGCCCGCTGTGTGAGCTGTCAACGAATTGCTCAATTTCGGGAATAGGCGACCCGCTCTCGCTATCCATATTGCAGCTGCAGAACGGGGCAAGGCCTGACCGGGGTACAAACTCCCCCGCGTTTACGGTTTCGTCCTTGCCAATATCAAGTCAAACAGTGCCGCGACTCGTCGACCAGAGACGGAAGAAGCAGGGATGACGACTCCTCGCCCTGTAACAGCACCAATAAGTCAATAACAGAACTGATCGAGAGAAACAGGGATTATGACGCTGTCTCCAAAGAGGACGAGAATGGGATGGGCGGATGAACAAAACAAAGAACGAGGACGGAAGACTGGACTGAGTGAATCTCGACGCACACTTTAATTAGTTCCCTCGAGGGTAGCGTTACAATGCATCAGATTAGGTTCTCCTACCAAAACCAAGACTCCTGATTGTAGGTAGTTATTTGGCTGCCTGCTTGTTTGACCCGCTCAGTGTTCTAATACATGGCAAACGTGTGTGCTATGCATGCAAAAGGGAAATAATACCAAGAAACACGGCGCTTACCGTACCGTACATGCTCCCTTCCGCAAGTCATCTGTTGTTTGAGCCAGGCCCACTCCGATGTCGCGAGACGCATGCCATGTAACACACACCAAAATCACGAGCTCAGCATCACACGCAGCACAAGGTATAGCCTCACGTTGAGTCCATAGTCATTCACCAAAGCTAGTGGGAACAAAGCATCGCGGCAATCGATGTGGTCAAGGTTGTGTAAGAGCCCAACGCTAGTTCGAGTCGCCACAGTATGTATATCGGAAAGACCTCCTCCCCCAAGTCCAAAGCGTGCTGATCATGACCAGCCAGATTATCAGAGACTCTGAGCCCATCCACGAGCAGGACCCCGTTCATGCCTCAGAAAAGAACATCCCCCCCAAACGCCCAAACCCGCACGACCCTTGGTGAACAACCCCCAGCCAGAGCTTAATCAACAAACCCTCACCAAGACGCCGCGCTTCGTTTCCCGCTTTTCCCCCACCCTACCAGCGAGGCCTCGAAGTGGTTCAGTAATACAAAAAAAACCCCCAACATCAAAACAAAGAAACAGGCACCGCGATGCCGCTTCTCCACCGACACCACCACAGCCCAGAAGCAAAAGGGGAAAGAGAAGCCACACCTACACGACATACATACCAAGACACGCTCCTCCACGCTACACAGCGCTCTGCCCAGGCGGCACACTGCCCAACTCCCTCTGCCGTCGCACAATATAATACGTAATCAAGCTCTTCGGATCCTCCTTCACCCCCTTCACCGCCTCCCAGAACCGCGCGTCCCCCACCCGCGCATGCAGCGCAACGCACAACAACACCGCATCCATCCGGACCGCCGATTCGGAGCTCTCCAGGCACCTGCTCGCCAGCGCCGCCAACGCCCCCAGTTCCGCATCGCTGGGGCTGAACCCGGCCCCGCGCGCATCCATCATCTCTTTCAGGACATGCAGGCCCATGCTGAGCGACCTGCCAGAACCAGAGCCGGGCCCCTGAACGGCGGTGGCGGCGGCGTCGTCGTCAATCTCCAAGCCGCCGAGCATGCGCGAGAGGACAAGGACGATCTCGCTCGCGTCGCCGAGGGCGGCAAGGTCCGCGGCGAGCAGCTCAAGGCCGCTGACCATGTGCGTGCGCCCCTCATAGGCGGCGCGCGCGCGGAGAAGGCTCTCCAGGCCGCGTGAGACGTGCGGTTGAAACGAATGGCGCATGCGTTTGAGGAGGAGCTTGATGGTGGCGAGGACCTGGGCCTTTACGTCTTGGGCCTTTTCCGGAGCCAGGTGCGCGAGGGGTGATTCGAGAAAGTCAAAAAGCCCCGAGACCAGCGCGTCGAACTTATCGTCTGTGAGGAGCGGGGCTCCGGTGGCGGTCTTGCTGTCGCTGTCGCGTATGATGCTTTGGAGTTTGCGGAAGCCGTGGACGTCGAGGGATTTCTGCTGGACCTTGGAGATGCCGCTGTCTAGGAGGCGCAGGTTCTGCTTGATCTTTTCAGGAGAGGGGGTGACACCATTAGACTCGCCATTCTGCTGCTGCTGCTGCTGCTGCTGCTGCTGCTGCTGTTGCTGTTGTTGTTGAAGCTGGGCAGCTTGCTGCAGGATTGCTGCGTCTTCGTTGACTGGCCGATCCTCCAGAACAGGTCCGGTAAAGATGGAGTCCGGTGTGGCTTGTTGCTCCCGCGTGAGAGGGTCCTCATAAACCTCCAAAGAACGGGCAGGACTGGGCGACACGGGCGCAACGGTTTCGACAGGCCGCGCTGGAGTGGCCACCGAGCTCGGTTCCACACGAGCCGGCGCAGCTAACTGGAGCGGGCTCGCCAGCGCGGCTACCGGGGACCCGGGAAGTCGCGAAGGGGTGTTTGACGGACTCAGGTCCATTTGCTCATCCTCACCTGGACTCGCAGGAGGCTGTTCTTCCCGAGGTGACGCCCTAGGAGCCGTCACGGTTGGCACCACCAACGTGAAATCCTCATTCGCCTTGGACGGGCTGCTCGAGGGCGGGACAACATGGGGCACCACATTCCTTGAGGGTGTGCTCCGGGGAGATGCAGTGGTCTTCGGTGTCCCCTCCCTGGTAAATGCTGGGAGCAGCGGCTCGCTCGGACTCGCCGGTAAGTACGGCCGGACTACCTTCGGTACTGTCCGCTTTGGTGATGCGTTGATCGATTTGGGCGTGACTGCCTTGGGTTTGGGATGACTGGGTGGACTAGCTTGCTCCGCCGAGGGCTGGTCATGGTTCCTAACGGAGTATGGTCCCGCTGTAGCCGGTCGAGCAGCCATCTCGGGCCTCCTCCTGCCAGGCCGCATCGGAGCGCCGGAAATCCCTCCAGCAGAGCCTAACATGGCGGACTCGGGCCTCGTACGCACTGTAGAGGTTGTGTTTGCTGCAGGTGCTTGAGATGCGTTGGGTCCTGTCTTCGCGGGCGAAAAATGCGACATGGCTGAGCCCGGTCGTGTGGGCAGGGTCTTGGTTGTCACGGCCCTCTTTTGAGCCATCACCGTCTCCCGCACACTCGGCCTTGAAGTGCCCATGGTGCTCTTTGATAATCCCAAGCCAGGCCGCGCAGCCCCTTCCGGCTTCTTAGGCGATTTGGGGTTGTTAGGGTCATTCTGAAGCAGCCTTGCCGCGGTACCATCGAGACCACTCATGATAGCCTCCGCCCTTGTCGGCCAGATGCCCGCGAAAACCCAGTATGTTGCACGCATCTTTTCTCTCACACCAGGATTGGCATCCGCAAGGCCCTTCTTGATGCACTTCTCGATCAGGTCTAGGCCGCCCATGTGCTCCATATGATTCTTGTGGTGAGTTTCCTTGTTTAGTAGAGTCTTCAGCCACCCTGAAGCGTAGAGTCGCGGTTGAACATTCTTGTCCTGGCAAGCGAGCCAAACATGTTGCAAGATGCGGGCATTGTAGGTGACCCTTGAGATAATGGTATCGACCGTGGTGTTTGCTTGTGCAGAGGCGATTTTCTTGGTCGCCGCGGTAAGCTTGATGAATGTCTGCATCAAGATCTCCACCATGGGATCCATGGCCGGACCGTACGCTCTGGCGATATCCTGAACCAAACTACAGCCCTCCTTTGACAGACTGGTGCGGAGTGAAACAACAGCCTTGATGATACCATCTAGCAGCCCTCGGAGCGCGGTAAGAAATTGGTCGCTGAAGTCAGACGCAGCATTGCCCGCTATGAGCCTCCGCAATTTGGTCATGCTCTCCTCGCGCTTCAGCCAGTTTTGCTCCGTCTCCCTGCCCTCGAAGTAGAGGTGCATCTCTCTGAAGATGTCCTCGAGTTCCCGAGACGTGTTCACATATGACGGCTCCACTGCCTCGGGCGGAATGTCTGGTATCCCAGGCGTCACTGGGCGGTTGGCGACCGAGGATACGCTTGCAGCAAGTGCCCGACGGGGTGGCGCAGGTTCATCAAAATCATCGGTCTGCGAAGCCGGAGCGGAACTTGTGGGGTTGAGCTCCTTGACGATCGCTTGTTCGATGGCCGGGCGGACCTTGAAGTTTTTAAGCTGTTTCTTCAAGTCTGATTTGGCAGGGCCGGGCGCGTTCCTAGGTTTCGATTAGCCAGTGTCGTCAGGACAGACTTCAGATTGAGTCGTACTTGAAAAGCTCTATGACTGTGGACTTTGCCACATCGCGCACCATGCCATCGGCATCCTCAAGCAGCTCCATCAGAGTTGGGACGTAAGCTCGGAATTGGAGGCCTTGTTCTTGGTGCATCTAGCGCCGGAAGTCAGCTCATGCGCGAGGGAAACAGAAATATGACCAACTCGTACCTGAAGCAGCCAATGTAGACTGGCTTCCTTTGCTCTGGGGTTCTTGCCAACCATGGCGATGTTGCGCACAGAGCGTTCGACCTCCACGGGAGCCACCTTGGAGAGTGTAACCAAGGCTTGAGAAGCCAGCTGGCGGAACTTCTCTTTCTGGTCGCCCAGCTTCTCGACAATTAAAGGTAATGTGCGGGCGCCCTCCTTTGCCAGGGACTTGGGGTCCTGTCTCGCAAGCCGGGTGAAGAGATGATTAAGCGCCGTGAACCCGGCGTTCACGAGGAGGGCATGCTGGGAGCTAGAGGCTATGCGCAGGGCTTCAAAGACCGGTAGTATGCAGGATTCGGGGACAATGTTCTGTTTAATGCTCGACTTGACAGCTGTGACCTGTTGGACCTTGGTATCGATCGAAACATCGGTGCGCAGGAGGGCGATGAGGTCGGCGACCTGCTCGTCGGTAATTCTTTCCGCCATTTTTGCTCCCTAGAAGGAGGATTCTGATCGTGTTGGCGTCAAACCTGTGATCGCTGGGCGGGGGAGAAAAAAAAGGGGGAGCGAGTTAGTTGAGCACGTTTTCAGTCTGGTCGGCGACTTCAAAAAAGGGAAGAAAGAAAACAAAAACACAAAATTGCGTGACGGTTTACGAAGTGTCTCGATCACCACCAAAAGAATCAAAAAAGGAGGTGCACTCACAAAAGGCCTGAAGCAGCGCGCAGCTACAGAAGACATAGGAGTATGTATACGCGAGATTGTTCGGGCGTTTGCGATGATGGTGATGTTCGCTGGCGCAAATTAGGTCGGGCTGTGTGGTTGATCAAGACATTGGCGCTGGGCAGTGTGATGATTATCAATTCGCGGGACTTCCAGAACTACCCCTGCAAGCCACTGCAGGGGCTGCTGCCACTAGGCGCGGGTATTGCTGGGGGGAGGTGTGGGGCTGGGCAACCCCGCAAACCTCTTGTTGATGTTGTTGCCCCGCGCTGCGGTGGGATGGAGGCCCGGCTAGGTATCTCCAGGACTTCCCACGGTAGGTAGACGTCTAGGCACCAGGCGACATATTGTTGCCTAAAATAAGAGGGCTGAATATGGTCTTATAGCGATACATCTATTTTATTCGTTTGTATTGAAGGCTTTTTCTTCCTATATCCTATCTTACCCGCTGCAGGTGTGTGAGCGCCTGCACCGGGATCCCAAATCATTGTTTACCTCCGTTGTCTCCTTCCTTTGTTTACCCTTGAGCAGACGGGAAATCCTGTTTTACCACAGTACACAATCCCCTTTTATCATCCCATCCGGCCAACGCAATGACCCTGAGGGAACAAACCAGTGGGTCCGCTGCACCTTCGGCCATCCTCTCTGCGCCAGATGTCGGCCCCGCAGCTTCTACCCCTTCTCCGATTCCGGCTCCGGCTCCGCTACCAGACGGGTCCCAGGGCACTGCCGGGCCGGACCTAGAGTCGGCATCGGGATTAGAGTCGTTAGACAAGGAGGGCAAGGCATTCCCACAGCCAAAGTTCCGTCTCAAGATCCACGATCTCGGCCACGCCGGCGCCGCCAAGTTTTTGGACTCCGTCAACGCAGCCACTATTCTCTCCACCGCAGTAAACAACGTCTTGCGGTTGCTGTACCAGCGGCCCTCCGACAAGCACACCACAGCCCCCGCAACCCGGTCCGTAACGCTGGTGCTGCGTGACATGGGCGGCGTCGCATATACAACAGGGGTACGGGGTCTCACTTGTTCCCCTCTGTCCACTTCCATACATCACCCTGTAGACGCAGCACCAGAGAGACCTTGACTTACACTCCCACCACCAGACCTCCCTCGACAACGACCACAAAGAGATCCACTTTTCTCTCAACTACATCAACTCCATCAACCCACCCTCGCGCCTGACCCACGAGATCACGGGCGTCTTGACTCACGAACTAGTCCACTGCTACCAGTGGGATGCCCACGGCACCTGCCCGGGCGGTCTGATCGAGGGCATCGCCGACTGGGTGCGGCTGAACTGTGACCTGAGCCCTCCGCATTGGAAGCGGGAAACGAGCGGTGGTAGGTTGTGTTCATTCTTTCTCTTTGTTTCGGGCTCTGGCTGCTGTTCTTCTGATTCCTAGTCCATGGTTCACACACTAACGGCCGTTCATTTCTTGCCATCGTGGCCACAGACTGGGACAAAGGCTACCAACACACAGCCTACTTTCTGCAATACCTTGAGCAGCGCTTCGGCGAGGGGACTGTCCGTCGGCTCAACGAGAAGCTCCGGCAACACAAGTATAAGAAGGAGGCCTTTTGGCAGGAGCTTTTGGGAGACTCGGCCGAGAAATTGTATGAAGATTACATTGGGCAGGAGAACAAGAGGGAGAAGGCGAAGGGGACACATTGAGGTCACGGTAACATGTGGATATGACGTGTGCAGAACCAAGGAGATATCCTATAGTATGGAGGAGGGGACTATTGGAAAACTAGAGCTCCAACATCTCGCCCAATGAGCGCGACTCAGTCCCTCCTCAGCGGTATATACATCCGCAGCAGCACCACAGCTACCCAACTGCGAATCCCTCACTCGCTACCCTTGTTCCTTGTTACCCTATCCATCCATCCACTAACTCCATGACCTACTAGAACGCCAGCGAGATGTTCTTGATGGTATCGCGTTGAAAACACTTTAAAAAACCCACAACCGGTGTAAAACGAAAACAAGACAAAGGAAGTCTAAGCCCGCGCGACACTCTCGCTCTCGCTGATCACACTCCCCACCTCGGACCAGCTGCCAGGTGTGGGTATCCCGCCCTCCGTCTCGCTCATGACGTCAAAGTCATAATGCGAAACGACATCATTGGCAATGTCCACGCCCGACCCGGCCACAGACCCGGAATCAGTGGGCGTCAGCTGTCCCTCGCTGATCATCTCGGGCTCCGACAGCGGCGCCTGCGGGGTGTGGGGCAGCGGCGAGTAGAAGCCCGTGTTAGATGAGTTCTGGGCCCACGCCTGGATGGACGCGTACGCGTCCGCCGCCGTGCGGTCGTCCTGCCCGGCCGTCATGTATTCGTCGTCGGCGAGCTCGCGGTCGAGTGTGGCGCTGCGGGAGGTGGCGGTCGGAGTGGACGCCTGCCGGGGCTGGTGGTCGGAGCTCACAGCCGTGGCGTATTCGCTGGCGGCGTGCGATTCGAAGTCGAAGAGCACTTCGCGCGGAACGGGCGCCGGCGCCGGCTGCACGGGTAGGGGTTGTTGGGGAGATTGCACCAGTGGGGTGGCGTTGTAAATGTCCGTCACGGACTCATCGCGGCCCGGGGCACGGAGCTGCGGGCGGTCTTCCAGTTCGATGCCGTGCTCGTCGCCAAAGGGATTGGTCAGTATGGCGGCGTTGAGACCCCGGACGCCCTCGACGTTGTTGCCGCGGCGGCGGAGGACGTTGGAGGTCTCGGTATCCCAGGCGTTTGCCCCGGTGTTGTAGACGAACGTTCCACCTTCGCTTGTCCGGTCCGGCTCGAGGAAGTCGTCAAAGGTCGAGCCGCGGGGGCGCTGCTGGGGTTGCTCGTGGTTTCGTTGCTGCTCCTCGCGGCGCATGTTCCAGTACATCAACTCCTCCCGCTGCCGCCTCCGCGTTTCCTCGTCGGCGTCGACATCGTGGGTTTGATAGAAGCCCTCGGCGTCTTCGGGACGGTTGAAACGAGGCTCTTGGCGGTTCGGGTCGAGATTGTCACCGAGCGAGTGGAGCGCGATGGCGATGCGTCGACGGAGGTCTTCGGCTGCGCGGCGGACTTCTGGGATTTCGTAGATGGCGATGGCAGCCGCCACAGCTACCGAGGCGGCGACGATGCCGACTGAGGCAATAGCAGCATGGTTAGGAGGCATGCTCGTGGTAAGAGTGGGGCAAGACGCGGACGTCAGGAAGAAGGGCGAAATTGGGTGTCTTGGAAATGTCTTTTTATGTGCTGTCGATGGGAAGGGAAAGGAAACTTTATTGTTGGAGGAGTTGTTTTATTTTGATTTCTTTTTCTTTGGAGGATGAAAGTCTGAGAACCGAGCAGAAACTGCCAGCCCCAACATGGTTTGAGGCAAACAGGAACGGGTGAGAGACGTGGTGAGGGATTGCGCGTCGTTCACAGGTCTTCGCCACTTCGCTGGGCTGGGCACCATGATCCGCAACTCGTTTGGCGCGGGGCAGACAGGGGCATGGAAACGCAGGTGACAACGAACTGGAACCAATCTGCACTCACCTTTGGCCGCGACTGGGACTGGCATTGTCGAGAAGAAGCCCCTCTGATATCCTGCCTCACTGGCGGATTGACGACCCGAGATGAAAGGGCGGGGAAAGTGAATGGGAGGAGTGTCGTGGCAAAGCAAGAAACGGGGTAGGGTGTACCTTTTGTTCGAAGCGCCCTGGCCAGAGCTTACGTAGACGGGCGAGGCGGGCTGGTCAACACCCCTCCTCTGCCACGGCACGAGGGGCACATGGGATCGCTGAAAGGCAGGCGGATGCAGCAGGATGAAATGAGGCCTGCATCCTCGAACCCGGCTGGACTGGCGCCTCTAGCTGCTTTTGAAGAGGGGAATTTGTTTTGATTTTGATCGCCTGGACCCCATGATGACTACTGTACAGAATATGTATGTACATACATACTACCATTGCCGCTTTCGTATGTGTTCGTGCATTCAAAGAGGCACAACGCACGGCTGATGTCACGGCGACGGGCTCGCTTCGACACACAATACTAAGTCCGGAGAGAGGCGACTGGTGGCTATGGGAGATTTCCATTGTGATCGAGTAACGCTATGGTCAGTCTGACTGGTAGGTAGGTAGCTTTCAGCTCTCGCCCCGTGCAACTCTCGGCCTAGCAGATCCAACTGCGCCCAAGACACTCCTCAGGGTTAGGGTAGCAAAACTCGGGCACTTACAGTTCAAACCACGAGGCGGCTCACTCCCCGCATTTAGCCACGGCTTGATTCGTGCTCGTCTTCCCATCAATGATTAATGATGAAAACAGAGTTTTGGAAGTGTGGGCTACTGTAGGTTTGAGTCTTAGATCTGTCCCAGCCTGTGCTCGAGGCAGTTGCAGCAACCACACAGCCGTCCACCCCCAGCGATATACTGAGGTATATATGCTCCAGCGCTCCCTGCCAAGGTGCCTGCCGCCCAAAAGGAATCCCGTGGACCCGGAAACTCGGGCATCGGCATCTCAACCACCGATCCCAACAACCCCAGACCTGAACCCGACCCCGAGCCCCGTTACGTGATCACTGCTGTCAAGAACATCAACAAAGCGAGGCCGAAACCCGGCGCAAGGAAAGAACGAGTGGGTTCGTTCTAGAGACTTGGACTTTTAGCCTCAACGCGAGACGGGCGACACACCCCACACACCAGCGTCGAATTACGCGGGGGAAAAGACAGAATTGTGGGCCAGAGAGCTGAACGCGCTACTTCCGCGGCAAGAAATCCTTCATCGGCCGGCCACACGGTTCGCTACTGGGCTGGATAATATAAGCAGTCGGGGAGTCGGGGAGTCGGGGAGTTGTCGTTGAGACGCACAAGTTGCCACCTAACTTAACAAAAACAAGCTTCCGGGCGTTTCCGTCTTGCAGCAGCGACATAACGCGCACCCCTTGCAGGGGGGCAGGCAGTCACCCCAAGGCATGCTCTTCTATGTACATAAATCCGAAATCAGCACTACAGTACAACATGATACTCCAGTGCAGCAGCAGCAAATACTTGAAAGTTATTTAACGTTGCATTCGTGTATTATGGTTATTGTTACGATCTCGTGAAACCATCACCTCATAAAAACGCCTGAAAAAAGACCACCAGTTTTGTCCACCTTTCCTGAAACACCGAAAGAGAAAAAAAAGCGAGAGAGGAGCCGGAGACGGGCCGAACGGCGTGCAAGCTCGGTGTGTCTGATCTGGTCTTTGTCTCCGAAAGCCGAAGAGAACCCGCTTCATCAAGGGCCCACCGAGGAGGAGTGGGTGTCCCCATTGCTGATCGGACCCCACCGTATCTGACAAGAAGCTTTCCATCCGGCCGCCGGCCTTCCGATCCGCTCCATCCGCGCGACCTACTAACGCCCCAATGGGGCTAAACTGACATGCCGTACTCCGGCTGGGTATATTTGCGAAAAGAGGCGGGCGAGGCGGTGGTATTGGTTTGCTCGCCGCAAAGGGGAGTTCTATCAGTAGGAACAAGAACCGCCCCTTTTAAGGTTTCTGGTATTGGTGTTGATGTTCAGTGAGACGACGTGGTGCTCGAGCCCGACGAGGTGGACGTCGTCGACGCGGTCGTCGAGACGGACGAGGAAGAGTCGGTACGCTCGGCCTTGCGCCTCTCGCTATGGGATGGCTTAGCCCTCTGGTACCTATGTTACCAACAGGGAAGAGTAGTAGGCTTACTGGGTGGCACGGTCGAGAACGGTGCATTGCCACTTGGTGTTGCCAGTCTTGAGGTGGAACTTGAGGCCCTTGTTCTCAAGAGTGGCCTTGAGCGCTTCTTGGTGGTTAGGCATCTTGGAGAGGATGGTATGGGTGGTGGGTGCGTGTTTGTGGCTTGGTGTTGCGGGTAGTTGGATGAGAAGTGTCCGAGTGTGGAAAAGCTATGAATAAAAGTTGACGAGATTGGTGAGTTGAGAAGAAGTTCGGGTGTCGAGGAGGGAGGACGGCAAGGTTATATAGCCAGAGACCCCGGGCTTGGGAATCGGCTCATTGAAGCCGGTCCGCTGAGTCCTGACCGCCGGTGTTACAACGCGGGTTGCCCTTCTGGAAAGGTAGGGAGCATGTGGGCCAGCGATGCACAGTACCTACCTACCTAATGCATCCGGAACCCGCTGTCCTAATCGTCAATGAGCCATTTGTGAGCACGCCGGAATCCCGCGCTCGCTCGAACCCCGGTATCCCTGACGTTGCAGTTTCCGGCAGCAACCCCAACTTCTGGGGTTCTGGTGTGTTAGTCCCGCACAAAATGCACCTAAAGGGGGGATATCGGGCGTCCGGGTCCGCCTTGGGGATGGCAGCATGGGCGAATAAGCGCGACTGATGCGCAGCTCGATAACAATGACCTGTATTTTCCCCAGACAAAGCGTTGGTGCGTTTCGGGTGCCTTTATTCGGTCGATCTCTGGCATTGGCCCGAGGCTGCGGTGTCATGAAGCCAGCTTCCAGGGACACGAGTCACACGACCCCAGGAGGAAAGCTGTGAGGGGGGCCCGCGTCGAGACCGGATAGAAACAAACTTTGCTTGCAGACAGCCAGATGTGTTACGTTTGTGTTCCCGACATCCCCGCCGTGCTTCGTGCAAAGCAAAGTCGAGAGCGGTTGTTTGAGCCCTCGACAACCAGAAACGCTCCAGGTTTCCTTGTGGTTCGCTCAATGTTTCGGACGATCACATCGTTCCAGAACCTTGAGGGCCAATGGGAGACTCAATTCAGAAACGCCACAAGCTCTGACTGCTCCATTCCCACGCCGCGAGGGCGCTGAGCTGTCCCCGTGCCTTTGGTGGCTGCATTGGTAACGTGGGTGTTGCCATCCAATTCGCTATAGGGCTTGGCGTCGGTGAACGAACTCGACAACCTGCCGCGTCCTCCCATGCAATGGGAAACCGCTGCAGCATATACTTGCATGATCAACAGTCTGTAACCCGTACGCGGTAGCACGCAGCCCGGCTTTCCAGAATTGAGTGATTTTTTGGCATTGGTGCCTGAAAAAATATTATTAGCGAGATGCTTCCGCCTGCTCCGACGTCGTTGGCTCTGGGACCGATTGTGTGCGTGATGGATTTCCCGAAACTGGTGTGGAGCTCAAGGAAACCATTTTTTTTTCTTCTCTCGCTTTTAGCTCCCCGCATTGGCTTTAGCGGCCTGTATGGGTTTTTCATCCAATGATGTCGCTGCTTTCTTCTCGGTTTGGTAAGTGGCGGCTTGTCTATTAGCCTCCAGCCTCCCCACTCTAGCGACCCTCTGGACATTTCGGATCAAATCCGGGTACTTCTCCAGTCTTCGGGGGACAAAGGCAGCCACGGCCGGGTTCAACTTCAGGTGTTTTGAGCGCCGTTCTGACCGCACGCCCGCAGTATCAGAAACGTACCTACTGTATGTATATGTCATGGCGGGAGCAGTTTGTGCCCTCCTACTATGCATGTGGTAGGTACGCTGCACCTCAAGAGAAGCACCTTATGTGATTTCCGTATCTCCAGCTTGGCTTCCCTACCTGTAGGTAGATCCAATGTCTCGGCTTCCTACGACTATCTCCTGCACCTCCTTTCCCCACCTCCTCCAAAGTTAGATGGCTCAAGACTTGGCGATGCTTGTGTGACGGGACCCAGTCCGGAGCGACCAGGCTGTTTGTTGGTGCATCCCGTGTTATGCAGCAGGCGTGGATTGCTTTCCCAGATGCTATTTATTCCAATTTCTTGCCTGCGACGTTCTACGAGCCATTTAGGCGCATCTGTACCAGAATGATCCTTCTTTCTCGACATCTTCGTTCTGTTGACTTAAACTTCAGCCTTGATCCTCCTTCCACTTCCTTCTGGAACAGACTCCAAAGGTTTGCCCGCATGGAGAGCTTGGATCCTGGGAATATCGCAGGTCGCTGGGGAAGATTCTGACCCGAAACAGTCACTCTACCATCCCAACCAGGAGAGCCATATTGGAAGTTCACAGCGTGCGCTTGAAGTCTCGCTTGCATGTATTTTCCGGTAAATTGGGTGAGCTGGACCATCGTTTGGTCCCGCGCGGGAGCTCGGGGTCTGGCCCGTTCTACCGTAGAATTGTTGTTTTGGGACCGAAAAGTACCTGAGGCATGTGTACCTATCTGGGCTACCGCTACCTCCAACGGACGTACAATTGGCCCCTGTTGTGCAGTTGAGTTTCATGTCAGCCATCGTTCAGCAAGATCAGCTTCAGCACTTGGATCGGACCAGCCATGACTGCGGAGCTCGGTTTATAGTTCCCTTCCCCCGAGCGTGTGCGACCGGGCCGAGAGACGAAAACGTAAAAGTGCGTGATACTAAGTAACTACACGTGTTTGCCTTCACTGAGACCACCAGTAATGGCGCAGGCTAAGGGGTCTGCTGCCCGTACTCTGGCCTTGGGCTAATCCGATGAGTTGCCATGCCCGAGCTGTATGCTCAATATGGCCGCCGTGGTACTGTACACGTGGTATTCAGCTATGCCGTACGAAATGAGCCGATGGGGTTTTCTATGCAGCCTATTCATATTGATGACGAGATCTGTTTGCGTAAAATAGGAGTTATCAGCCCGTCTTGGAAAGCGGCACGATGTTGAACAATGTCGATGGTATGTCGCCCTTTCAAAGTTCGTTGGCTGGAGATAGGTTAAAATGCTTCGTAGGCGGGAATCGATTCTTGGCTGTCCATCATAAGGGAGCACCGGTGCTGATCTCGGGATCACATTGTAATATGCGGATAACGACAACTCATCCACGTGTATGGCTTGTCTTCTTGGCGGTCTCCACGAAGTTTGTCCACTCCCGGCATGAGTGTTTGCTAGCACAAATTGCGTCCACAGGGGAGTTTCCCCCGTGCGGTTTGCTGACGATGCCTTGAACCGGTCGTCCCCTTGCGTATGGAACGGCGCATCCAACGCTCAGAAGGAAAAGACAACACAAGCCGACAGTGTTATCCCACAAACTAGGATCAGAAAGGGTCATTAAAATCGTCATCGTTAACAACCAGCCAAAATGCTATCTAAAGTTGGCTGCCGTACTAGTACAGTCTATACAAGGATATCATAGCTTCTCGATGATGGCCGCGGCAAACTCGTTCGTCTTCGCCTTTCCGCCCAAATCGCCCGTCAGGGCCTTGCCCTCGGCCAGCGTGGCAAATGCCGCCTTCTCAATCCGGTCCGCATACTCGGTCAGGCCCATGTGCCTCAACATCATCATGGAGCTAAGGAGCAGAGCGGTGGGGTTGGCGAGGTTCTTGCCGGCGATGTCGGGGGCGGAGCCGTGGACGGCCTCGAAGATGGAGCACTCGTCACCGATGTTGCCGGAAGGCGTCAGACCCAGACCGCCAATGAGACCAGCGCACATGTCGGACAAAATGTCACCGTAGAGGTTAGGCATGACCAGGACCTTGTCGTTGTACGGGACGGGATCGGTCGTCATCTTAAGGCAGGTGTTGTCGAGTAGCTCGGCGTCGAATTCAATATCCGGGAACTCCTTGGCGACCTGGTTGGCAACGGTGAGGAAGAGACCGTCGCTCATCTTCATGATAGTAGCCTTGTGCACGACGCGGACCTTCTTGCGGCCAATGGCCCGTGCGTGCTGGAAGGCAAAACGCAGCACACGCTCGCTGGCCTCGCGGGTGATGAGCTTGATGCTCTGGACAACGCCATCCACCACGACGTGCTCGATGCCAGAGTACTCGCCCTCAGTGTTCTCGCGGATCAAGACCGTGTCGACGTTGTCGTAGGGGGTCTTGTACCCAGCAATCGACCGGCAGGGCCGCAAGTTGGCGAAGAGGTTGAATGTCCGGCGGAGCGTAAGGTTGAGAGAGACGTGGCCCTTGCCAATGGGGGTCTACAGCCATGGTCAGACATGCGACGCCGGGGGGTTCGGGGACGGTGTGTACGTACAGCAAGGGGACCCTTCAGGGCAATCTTGTTCTTTCTGATGCTCTCAATGGCATCGTCGGGGATCGCCGTCTTGCCGTCCTTGAGAATAGGGTCGACATTGATGGGCTCCCACGCGATGGGGGTCTGTGTTGTTGTGTAAGCATCTCTTTGTTGCAGCTTGAGCGTCGCCGGGTGAGCGGAACTTGGCGACGAACCTTGGCGGCGGCGAAGATATCCTTGACGGCCACGGCAATCTCGGGGCCAATGCCATCACCCTCGATCAAGCTGACTGTGTAGCGGCCCTATCCATTAGAATTAGCCGCGCTGCTGGTTTCGTGGAGCTGTTGTTGTCGTGCGATGTTTGAGTGATTTTCACGCCAAGCCAGCAATTGCGGCGGTCGGGCACATGCCCTCGGCCGCAAATCCAGACGGATGCTTACCTGTGCGTCCTTCTTTCCATCGAACTTGGCAACACGGTCTTGCGAGTATAGTCTCTGATTCTAAGAGAGCTGGGTGTCAACCTTAAAGCTTATCGATCCAGGGGCTAGCGGAGCTGTCTGCGAACCTGCAGCGAGAGGGTGACGGCAGCGCGGGGGGCTGCACGCCAGCATTGGCGCTGCACCGGAGCAGCAATTGAACGGAGGGCCAACATGTTGAAGCTGTCCTGGAGGGGAATCGTCCTTCGGCTAATATGTGGCGGAGGACAGAGGGTCGAGAGAGAGAACGTTGCGATGCAACCAAAGGTGTGCAGGAGAATAGATGTTTTGGCTGCCGATTTTACGCGCAGGTAAAAACCGATGGATTTCACGGGCAACAACCAACCCACAGTTGATGCAAGTTTTGGGCTGCGGGAGAACGGCAGTGGGCCGTGCGCTGCAGGGATGGTGCATCGGTGGCAACCAGGCCGAGCCGTGCGCTGAAGGCGCCATTACGTAGGTGCTGGATCCCGCAGCTGGGCTTTCACCGCCCCCTGTAAGCACGGCAGAAATGGCCGGCTTCTGCTCGGTGCAGGCGGTGAGCACAGCTCCCAGTGTTTCGCCGGCGGTTGCTGAATTCACGGAACATGCCAAGCAACGTGAACTTGAAACCCCACTCAAACCCCTGTCCAGTCGACCTCTCGTTGAAGCTCCGCGCCCCAACACAGCTTGCCAGGGCATGGTGAGAGGAGGGAACTGGCGCATTCGAAATATTGTAATCAATCGGAATCTTGATCTCGACGGACACACCCACTGGCAGCACATACTGTTGGCCCATCAACCATGGCGGACCTCGAGCGGACCGTCCTCGATTTCTACCAGATCTCGACACTGAACCCTGTGCAATGGCCGGCCGAGAAGGACAACGACAGTGAGGGGTCCGAGGACGAGGTCGCCGCCAAGAAGGCCAACAGGAGGAAGTCGAGGTATCAGGCTCTGGAGAGGGCTGTAAGCACCCGCAGCAGCATCGTACCGGGGTCCGAGAACTCGGGCAGCGGCGTTGGCAACCTGGTGCAGAAGGATGAGCCGGACCCTCTTGGAACGACAGACAGCGTGGTGCGGACGTTGAAACATCTGGGAGTTCCCTTGCAGGATGACTTGAGGCTTCGTGAGTTTGGTCTGGAGAGCGGCGCCGTGCAAACCAGTCAAGCCGGTTAACACCTAGTTTTTGGACAGGCAATCGGTTCCTCCTCTCTTCGACGACGTTCTCGCCGGCGCTGTTCTTGTCGCAAATGCATTCGACAGCCGATACCCAGTCGCTGATAAGCGGGCTTGAGGTGCTCTCGAAGTCGATTGACCAAAAATCGGCATCCCTCAAGGTCCTCGTCGAGTCGAACTTTGAGCGATTCGTCCGCGCAAAGGCCACCATCGACAATGTCTACAAGGAGATGAAGTATCGCGGCGTCGACCCGAACCCCCCGCGTGCCAGAGCACATTCTCGCCACGCTAGCAGGAACAGCTTTCGAAGCACCAGCGGTCCACCACCCCTGAATAGCCCGCACACGCCCGCAACGGACCCCCGCAAGAAGAATGCGCTGATAAAGGAGAGCGAATACGGCGTGCTCGGTGTGAAGACACCGTTGCTGGACGTCTCGGCAAAGGCGGAGGATGTCTGGGGCCCCGCACTAGGAGGAAAAGAAAAGGAGGAACACCTCAAGACAGTAGCCTCCGCCCTCGAACAGTACAAGGAGTATGTCGAGACGAGCGCTGCAATAGCGGATAGCATCAAGCGCAAAGACCACGAGACTCTCGTTGAGGAGTACACGAAAGCGAGGAAATTTGCTGACGAGGCGAAGCAACTGGCCGAGGAGATCAAGTCATCGCAGCCTACCGACGAGCAGCTATACCGGATTCTTTTGGCAGCACGGATGTGGCATGATGTCGAGGAGCAGATTCAGGTTCTCAAGCGCGACATCTGGCGAATGCTCATTTCACCCTACAACATGACTAAAGCAGACACCCCGGGGCAACGCGAGGATGATCAGCATATGGAGTTGATCTCACTTCTTCTTGAGCTAGGCGTCGAAGACAACCCTATCTGGGTTTGGCTGCTGAGTCGCTACGACTATCTGAAGAGCAAAATCCAGTCGACGGCTGAGCGGTCCAAAGTAGAGATCGAGATTCTGCGTCGCCGCCTGGCAAATGCTGAGAAACCCAACCCCCAAACGATCGCATCGCATATGCGGACACTCGGAAGACAGCCAATCGAGATGATGTCGAAAACGTTTGACTCCCCTGATGTCATCGAGCTCTGGGAGATGAATGTTGCCTTCGTAAGCAATCTACTTTCGCCTCAGGGGATATTGGGCGAGGTTTTGGAGTTCTGGCAGACCGTGCAGGGCTTCATCGATGGCAAAACGCAAAGAAGTATGCCAGTGGGCTACAATGGAGAGTCTACGGACCATCACCGGCTTTCCCAGCAGGGGACAACCGATCTTCAAAAGGGCACCGTTGAGCTGGTCAGCATGATCCGAGACAACATTCTCTTGTTTTTTGCCGGACCCCCGCCCGAGGACATCTCGCTGCTATTTTCCCCCATGCCACCACAGTCCCCAGGGACTCCGGGCGCCGCCTCTATTTCTGGGTCTCTTACACCTCGAGACCCTCGCTTTAATCTTGATCCGAACAACCCACCGCCTCCGTCTCCCAAGAGAGGGGAGGCCTGGGAGAAGTTTGCTTTCTGGCCGCCTTGGTCAAATTCCCTCAGCGGAGTTCACTTTCTCTCAAAGATGCTAGCACTTGTCGGGAGCGGCGCGTCGGACATGGCGTCTATTTCCCCGGTGGGGAGAGGAGATGCCGCCGAAGTAGAGCGAGTCAGGACACTGGTCGGCGTGGCCAGGGAGAGATGCGTGACAGCTCTTTGTGCGGCGTGGAATAGGGATGCCGAAAACATCAAGTACGTGGAGGACTGGAACCGGTCGCCAGACAGCCGGGATGTGACCAAGATGCCGACCAGCTTTGCCGCATTCGAGGGCGCGCTGCTTGGTGGGATGCAGAAGATCCTCTACATTTCCGAAGCCATGTCGAAGCCCGGAGCAGAGGATATTGTCTTGGCTCCTCCCACAAAGCTGTTGCAGATGGTTCGCAGCCAATACGTCACTACCCTCTACAAGGCCCTGAGTGGAATGGTAGAGAACGCCGAGCGCTTCCCAAAGAAGGCAGATGACGAGTGGACGGTGGAAGTTGATGGCTACGTCGTCGTAAACAACCCAGCGAGCTCCCAGCCCTCGGCGTCGACACTGGGTGGCGGCACCATAGATGCCGGCGATAGAGTAAGCCGCCGTTCCCCCGTTCCCCTTTCCCCTTCGAGCCCTTGCCCAACAAACTAACCAACGCCCACAGAACGTCCGCATGCTCCTCACCCTCAGCAACCTCCAAGCGCTCCGCTCGACCGTGGTACCGAGCCTCAACACCCAATTTGAAAACGCCTTCTCCGTCAAGCTGACCGACGAAACCAAAACAATCCGCGACGTCCTCAGCCAAATCGACGCCCGCCTCTTCCAGTCCTACACCCGGCCCTCCATCGAGTCCCTCCGGCGCATCATCCGCGCCGGCGTCGCCGCGCCCGACTGGATCCCGCCCGCGGGTTCGAAACCGCGCGAAGTCCGCCCTTACGTCTACGAGGCCCTCCTGGGCTTGGTCCTCGTCCACAGCCAGGTCTCGACCACCGCCGCCTCGCTCACCACCGAGGTGCTCTCGTACTTGCTCGAGCAGGCGTCGCGCGAGCTGCTCGAGGCGTTCAAGACGCGGCCGCGCTACAACCTCGAGGCGCTGATGCAGGCGACGCTGGACGTCGAGTTTGTCGCGCAGACGCTGAGCCACTACACAACGGACCGCGCGTCGGAACTGCAGAGCGCCATCTACCAGGAGCTGGACGGCCGGACGGACAATGACGCGCGCGCGAGGCTGCAGGCGGAGTTGCCGGAGATGAGGGCGGTGTTGAAGCGGCTGAGGGAGGCGAGCAAGGGCGAGTTTGCTTGTTTCAGGAAGCCCAAGCGGGCGGGGACCGGGACGGCAATTGGGCCGGGCGGATTGGAGAGGAGGGATACGGGTGGGAGTATGGGGAGTGATCGGGAGAGGTGATGAATAGTGTTCTTCTTTGATTTGAATATTGCCTTCAGTTCGACGCCCCGCCTGCTAGAAAGGTGGCGGTGGCGGTGGTTTGTGAGGGAATGTCTGTCATTGTTTATTTTTCAGAGGCCCAGACCATGATTCTGGTAGCCAAAACCAGTGACTTGAGTCTGCTGTGGGGTATTTACTCTATCATGGGAAAGGCAAATCCGTGTGTTCCGTCTCCTCCGTAGTGTGCACCGAACAGACGACTTTGTCAACTAAGATTGCCCCGCTCCGCCAGTCAGGCGAGGAGCGGAGCATATTATATCATTAGTGAAGCCATTGCTGCACTTTTTCTTGGGTTTCCGAGAGACTTCAGAGAACCACATATAATCGTACACGGCGTATTCTGTCATAAGCCATGAGACGCCGCCGTGCAAAATTGCGCGAACCAACCTCACAGCCAGAATCGAAATCGAAGATGAACAAGCTGGAATCTGGGCTCCCGGTCGATAAGAATCGCCTCGATCGATCAAGAATCGGAGCTCGGAAGAAGAAGGGTCGAGCAAAACAAGAGCTCGAATGAGCGGGAATCAGTTGGCGAGAAGGCCGGGCGTTCTTGCTTTGCTTTGACTTGGGCAACTTTGGAGCAAACGTGTTAGTAACAAAGACGCGGATAGCTGCTACGGGATTGGAAGCCGAGGGCCACTCACAGTCGAGGTTGATCGCCTCAAAATATTCCCTAACGGCCAGATTATCCTCCTCAGTGACCAATTTCCCGTCAACTTCCCGGTACGCTGTGCGCGGGAGTGCCTTGCGGATGCCGAGGAGCATGTGCAAGAGGTTGGCAATGACATAGCCCTGTTGCGCGAAGCTGACGGGCTCTTTCTCAAGCGGCCAGAGGTGGCGCAGGTTTTCTTGTTCCCATGCCTTAAAGGCCCAGCTGGACTTCTCAACGCAGTTCAACAGAATCAGGACGGCAAAGTACATATTAAAGTCGATCTTGACCTTGCTATCTTGCAAGACGCGCTGCATACCGGTGAGGAGGGCCTTGCTGGTAGCAGCAGCCTTCCTCTCCGCTGCCGCAGCAAGCTGAAGACAGATGGTGTTGAAGAGTTCTCCATCCGTGTCTTCCTTGATGGACTTGGCATTGGCGTCTTCGGCCCAGGCTTTGGCGCTGATGGTCCACTGACGCTCACGGTCGAGTATCTCTACGAGACCCCACAGCTCAAGCGACTTCTTAAGCAGCTCGTCATTGGTCTTGTCGGCGACGTCGACGGCGGTTTGCAGTGTTACTTGCATGAAGTGTGAGGGCTCTCGCCTGATCATGTCGGGTAGTATCTGGCGCATGTACGTCTCCACTCTGGCCGGCACGTCTTGATTGTCATTGTCGAGCATGACGATGGGGTACGTCGACGGCCTATCGTCTACGATATTCGCATCGACAAGCTTTCCCTCGGCGTCCCGATCGGGATCACTCTGCAACACCTGAAGCAGAAGCCGGGGAGCGCAGTCCGGGAAATGGCAAGCCTCAACTAGAACACCATGGCTGCCGAGGGTCATGGTCTGTTTGATCGAGTTGACTCTGGCCTGTGCAAGTACAATTTGCACGCCAGCGGAGTACAGGTCCAGCTGCTCCGAGAACTTTGTGCGCACGCAGCCTGAGCGCCAGACACGGGGAGACAGGACCTTTCGGCACGTATCACAAGGCGAGCCTTGAGAGCAAGTCTTCCTGAGAACCCGACACCGGATGCAGGCACCGATTTTGCGGACCTCCTGGACCTCCTTTCTCCTCGTCGCATTGAACCGTGCCCTAGAATGGCGAGACTTGGCACCATTGGGGCCGCCATTCAAGCGGAAAACTCCTTTACCATTGGGAGTTGTTGTGGTTTGCATGGGACTATGGTTCGTTATGGTCGCCTGAAAAGAGTCTGTCGCATATGTAATCTCACCCCAAGGCGGCGGCGCACTCGATGCCGGGAGCATAGGGTGGACGGTGGGCGTACTTGGGGCTGGGGGCGGTTCTTCCGTCCCGCCCATATCGGCCATAGGGGGGCTGTTCACTTCAGCGGCCGCGGCAACAGCGGCGGCGTTAGCCGTGGCAGTTGCAGCTTCGGCCGCCGCTGCGGCCTCTTCACCAAGTAATTCAGGGTCGAGGTATGCAGGATGCAGGCGAGCTGTCGCAGCGGCAGCCATGGTGATGTTCGCAGAGTCCGACTGCGCATCTTCGGCGCGCAGAATTTCTTGCAGACGTTCTTCAGCGGTGGGTGCCCGGTCTGGCTCCTCTTCCAGTACAGTTTCCGCTACATGAGGGTCAGCCCAAGGAATTCCTCACCTTTGGCGTGTTACAAACAGTCTAACATACCTTTAGCCGGTTCCAGCGCACCGTCCTCCTGATTCAAAGGCGCGTTTTCAATAGTGAACTGCTCTTGCAAATCAAAGCGCTCGGAAGGCTGCCCGCCCGTCGGCGCAGAGGCTGGATGTGCTGCAGCATTGGGCTGTCCGCGGTCGTCGTTCTTCTCGTTCAGGTCAATCTGTCGCGATACTTCGGCGAGGACTCCGAGGGCGGTCCAATCGCGCTGCATCATGGGCAGATCGACCGAAGACCCATTGGCCTCGGCGCGGGCCTGGGCTTGTGCCTGGGCCTGCTGGCTCTGCTGGAATCGCTGCGAAGCATGGCCCATGCCGGACAGCGACAATAGGGCATTGACCCGTTCAGCCTCGGAGATGGCCGGGCATTTTTTCGTCAAATGACTCGTCAGGCTGTCGAGTCGGCCGCGTGGGAAATGCTCGCCGCATCTGTGTGGTTGGAAAAGGGCTGGTTAGCAGCTCGAACGCGGCTCTCAGCAAACAAGCGGTGGGAGGAAACAGGAGCGGAAATGGGCAGAAAAAGAGCGGTCATTGTGTTGGCTCACGCTTTGCAAGTGTGGGGATAGCGATTGCTCTGGTCCTGTAGTTTCGGACCCCGTTCGAAATACTGCAGAATGAGCGGATTCGGCCGTCGCCCCATTGTTGCAGTCAGAATGCCGGCTGTCGCATCAATGGGTCGGGGAGCTATTGCTGGTCGGTGAGCTGGTCCCGGTGCCGGGAGGGGCCTCGATGTCAGAATACTGCCGGCCTTAAAAAGATTTGGCGGTCAAAAGTCAAGGCTCGCTCGGGAGTCGGGGCTGGTGCGTGAGTCGCTAGCCTCACGTGAGAGGCCGAGATGCGACGTTCCCGGCTGTCTGGGTTCGGTACCCCTCTCCCCCATGGGCAAAATAAACTGATGCACGAAAACCATCCATTTCAGCATCCTGACGCACCGCTTTTCAGCCTGATAGCAAACGAGTTCAAATTTGACAAAATCATGTACGATCCAATTCCTTGTCATTGTTCTCTCTATCCCTACGTATTTTTTTCTTCTCTTTTTTTTTTTTCCATTTTCTTTTGGAGAAATGGGGGCTTAAGAAACCCGGCGGACCTTGCGGTTGATCGAGTCTTGTTCAGCTGCATTTTTAGTGTATCAGTTATTTTGTCCGTACATAAGGTGCCCCCCTTTTCGAGTTCCTAGATTCCCACTTGCGATGTCTTGCGACCTCGACACCCTTTATCTCCTGGCCTAGGAGTTATGCTCGATTGAGTCCGAGATGCTGGAAGTCGGGTAGTTTCCCGAACTCAATGATAGTATTTTCTCGGATGTCGTTGATGAGCGTCACCGCTGCGAGACTGCCATACCACCAGCTCTTTGACTTGGTGCCAAAGTAGTGGGATAGGCCGCGAGCAGACCCTCGTTGACCAAGGCCGTCTTTGTTGTGTGCATTTCCGATGGGTTTTAGGGTCAGTGCTCGTGTGTGCCGGATGTCTGGTTTGCAAAATCGATGCGAGACTTCTTACCCCAGCAGCATCATATGAGCATTTTGACTACCTACCTATGAGAGGGCTGTCGGATTTTGAACATGCCTGCCCAAGAACCATTTTCCAGGGTGCCAAGACGCGCTATAGTAACCACTGCGCATTTCCCACCTAAATCGCAAGAATGCTTTGCTTCGAAAATTGCCCGGTCGTTGCGAAACGACTAGTTTTGTATCCCTTTTCATCGATGCCTATAACACTCCCTTATGAGGGGCGACTCCTTGAGCTGAAAACCAGCCTTCACTTCAGCCCACTTCAATAAAACTGCATTATCACCACAGCTCAGAGTGGGACTGCCCACTATGGAGGTCCAGACCTCCACAAACCCGCGATGTGTCAGCTGCACCGCGCACGCGCGACCTCGCCAAGTTCAGCCAAGATAAATTAAGCTTTTAATCCGACTCTTGAGCGTCTAGACAGCTCCCCGGCTCAGCCGCACTCAGGGCGCATCCTTGCCTGCGCGTTTCATCTGTTGGTCTTTATAAAGGGCTCCATTACTCTCCGATCCCTACACTGGTTATTAGGCAGCATCCCGACCCGCCGATTTCTCGGATTTCTCGAAATCGGCCTCTACAGAGCGCACCGTCTAACTACCGTCGGCACCGTACGGCAGCAACGCGCGGCCGCTGACGTTCTGTGCGATGGGATAACGCTCTGCGACGGCACAGCGGCCCCACCGAAGCTCCCGTGTCTGAATTCTGGATGCGACATTCTTCTGCCCATCGCCCCGGTTGTGATTGACGCCGATGCCCGTGTTGGCGCTCCTCTAGGCACACGAGCCCCTTAGAGTTTCGACAAAGAATGTCCACGATGTTGCTCCTCCACCAGACCGGCAGCGTCAAGATCGGCGAGGTCGTCCGCTACACGGTGACCTACAAGCCATCGGCCGACCACATCCTCCCATCCCCCGAGTTCCTCTACCTGCGCATCAAGAATACCTGCGCCATCGCACTCCGCGCGGCATTTGTCCACGGGCCGTACACCCTCGGCGTCGCTGCGTATCCGTCGACATTCAAGCCCTTCGAGAAGTTCGAGAATCCCCGTCGCTATGGCGTGCCCGAGTTCGAGCCTATGCTCAAAGCCGGCGCCGTTTGGAACTGCCACCTGGTCGTACCCGACAACATCCGTCAGAGCGCCGGCGAGGGCAGCAGCAAACACGGGCACTTTGGCGGCGGACCGGAACATGATGGGGACACTGTGACGTGGGTGGTAGAGGTCACCTCCCAGGTCATCTTCTCGACTTCAGCGTCGGTGAACTATGAGATCTTGCTGGCGCGCGACGAGAAATCGCTGAATCTCGGCTCCGTGGTGCCCGTCATCGGTGGGCAAGTACAGGTTCCCCAGCCAGGCCGTGTGAGCGATTTCCAACATAGCCCTGGCGCGTCCAGGAATCACCCTTCCCAGCAGAAGGGCGTGTTTTCCAAAGCCGTGCACCTCAAGGTTGAGGACACCGCGGCCCTGTGGAATACTCCACAACTACCGGGTTGGGACGACATGGGATGGCTCCGGGCTAGGGAAACCGAGGGTGCCGACGCTCCCGCTGAGCCTGTCGCGGACAGCGGGAAGACTGCAGAGGCAAGGTGGCATTCGAAACATAAGCAGAAAAAGGTTCATCTGGTTGTGATCACACATGGGTTGCACAGCAATCTCGGCGGTGATATGCTGTTCCTCAAGGAAAGCATAGATGCAACGGTGAAACAGGCAAGGATTGACGCGAAGGCGCGCAAGGCAATGGAGCGAGCTGCGAGAAGACGCACGTCTCACGAAGCTGACGCACCAGGAGATGGATCGGCAAGGAGCACTCAGATACCTGCCCCCGTTTCTGGTTCTGAGATAGAAGCCGGTGGCGACAACACTAGCCAACAGGAGAAAGTCGACCAGGACGCGGATCTACCTGACGATGACGATGACGACGAAGAGGAGGTCGTTGTGCGAGGCTTCTCCGGGAATGCGACCAAAACCGAAAAGGGCATCAAGTACTTGGGGAAGCGGCTTGCTAGATATATCCTCTCTATGACTTACCCGGATCAACCATGCCTGCCAACCGCCAAAGCAGCTTCAGAGGCAATCGCCCACACGCTTAAAACGACCGCGCAGAAAAAGGCAATAGAGGAGGCACATAAGCACAGCTCAGTGCACCATACGGCATCACCCGGGGGTACCCGGCTGTACAAGTTCACCAAGATCAGCTTCATCGCTCATTCTCTCGGCGGTTTGGTGCAGACCTATGCTGTTGCGTACCTGCAGAAGCACTCGCCGCAATTTTTTGACCTCATCGAGCCTGTCAACTTCATTGCCCTGGCATCACCATTCCTCGGCCTCAACCACGAGAATCCGCTCTACGTAAAGTTTGCGTTGGATTTTGGCCTGGTGGGGAGGACTGGCCAAGACCTTGGGTTGACTTGGAGAGCGCCAACCATCGCACGGAACGGATGGGGGGCACTCGTGAGCAATCTGGGGGAGCATGCCCAGAAGCGCGTGTATGGGGAGCCTCAGCCGGAGTCAAAGCCACTGCTCCGGATCCTGCCTACCGGCCCAGCCCACAAGGCACTCAAGAAGTTCCGTAACAGGACAGTGTACTCGAACGTGGTCAATGACGGCATCGTCCCTCTTCGGACGAGCTGTCTCCTTTTCCTCGATTGGCAAGGCCTTGGACGGGTCGAAAAGGCTCGTCGAGAGGCGGGTCTGATGGAAACCGTCGTCGGGTTCGGATGGGCAGAACTGACTGGAGCCAACGTCACGACTCCTAGGCTCGCACCATGGTCACCCGTAGAGCCAGAAGACAAAAACGATGCTGACGACACGGGCAAGACCACTCCGACTGGTGCTGAGGACTCTCACCAGGTCCCCCAACCGCCAACCAATGCCATGCTGGAAGACGACCGACAGAGTCTAAGATCAATGGCCAGCCCCTACCGCAACACGACACCTTCGGAGATGCAAGATCTTCAAAGCTCAAGCACAAGTACCGCGAATCCCTTTGCCGGTCTCTTCAGCTTCTTCCGCAGCGAGACCCCAAAACTGCCACCTCCGGCGTCAACCAAGGTGACCAAGATCTATCGGCGAAGCCAAACGCTCAAACCGGATGACTTGTCAGCCTCCGATTCCACTGCCTCGTCCAAGTCAAAAGTGACAAACGGGAACGAGCTCACGGAAGAGATAGAGAACATGTCAGCACCTCCGAGAACAACCATCTTTGAGTCTGCGGGCGATCTGCTCAATCCAAAACTGCCACCCATTGAATTCCTCATCGACCCGTCCAAGCGTCCTCGAACCATCTTCCACGACCGAGTCTACCACCCGGCAGACATTCCCCCACCGCCGGTCAAGGAGCGGTCCTCGAGCCCGCTAACTCTGCGCCGTCGAACACCGACCATCAACCCCTCCTCCCAACAAAAGACGCCGCAAAATGGGACTCCCTCACCACCCTTGACCCAATCACTCGACCACAAAGACACCTCCCTCTCCCAGCAATCTCAGCAGTCTCACCAATCCAAACCATCGACCGCCTCGGCAGGCGACGAATCCACGGTCCACACCCCCTCCCAAGACAGCACCCGCGACATCCCATCCGCCACCAGCCCCGAAGAAACAATTGACATCGACACGTCCCAGATGCGCGTCGAGGAAAAGATTGCCCGTGCCTACCACCGGGGCCTGTCGTGGCGCAAGGTCCTCGTGAAACTCGAACCCGACGCCCACAATAACATCATCGTGCGCCGCACCTTTGCCAATGCCTTTGGCTGGCCGGTCGTGCAGCACCTCGTCGAGGCGCACTTCTCTGACGCGGCTACAGCCAGGACGAGAGACGAGGACGAGCCGAATGCCGAGAGGGCCAAGGATACGAGGGTGGCGCCTGATGAAGGGGGGAGTGAGACGCGGGATCGAGGGAGCGGGGTGGATGCACGGGGCGAGGGGGTGAGTATTGGTGATGCGGCTGGCGACGACGACGGCGAGGAGGAGGAGGAGGAGGAGGAGAGCGAAAGGGCGGATACGGTGCCGGAGTTGCCGTCTTCGTCGCCGTCTATAGGGAGTGCGGGGAATGCGCTGGGGGTGTTTCCTCCGGACGCTAGCGGCAGCCGGACGCCGACTACGCCGCGGCCGCCGTTGGTTAGGCTGGATTCTGTGACGTGGAGTGAGCGAGACTGGTTGGATAGCGGGGATGAGAGTGATGATAGGAGGGGTGGGAGGAAGGAGGCGGGCGCGGCGACGGATGGCAAGGGGAAGGGGGTCGGCGGGCTGGGGGCGATGCTTGGTGAGAGGAGTCCGAGTCCGTCGATGTGGAATTGGACCGAGAAGATTGTTGGGAAGGGCGCTGCAGGGCGGTCCAAGTCGCCGAGTGGCGGGGAACCTGAGGCGGGTGGTGGGAAGAAGTAACTTACTGCTTCGACGGAGTAGCCCGTCAGGATAGTTGTTGGCGGGTGGTGGTGGTGGTCGAGAGTGATTCTGGCTTCGTATACCTATTGTTGCCTTTTCAAGATAGGTAGAGATGGGTAGAGGTGCATATGAAGTTGTATTTGTTCCTACGTAGCAAGGGAACCTAGCGTGAGGGGGAAGTCGGTATTATACTATGTTTTAGACCTTGTGGCTTCAAAGAGGAGCTTTTATGCTCTACGTTTGGTCACCCTGTGATCATCCGCATTTTCTTCTCTCCATCTCCGTCGCTTGTCTCCCTTCCCGCCCTTCGACGATTTGCATGTTGGATCATCCAGCATCGGCATCTCGGACAACTCTGCTTTCTACTATATATTATCCAGCCCAGAAAGGCAACCAATCAAGGGCGTGTGGCTCAGTTGGTAGAGCGTTCGCTTAGCACTCGATCTTCTCGGTTGCGAAAGGTCCTGGGTTCGATTCCCAGCTCGTCCACATTTTGCCGTTTCATCTTCTACTGAAGTCTCCTTTTTGGTGCCGACAAGCTAAAGTCAGATAGTAATGTTCTCCAGACCCTACCCGGACGCCTACTACCGCAGCCCTACTTTTAAACATCCTCAATATATATCGTAAACCCGCCCCTGAACAGACGAGGCAGTCATGGTTGACGGTTGATCACACAATTCATGATTATAGGGACATGGTGGCGTTGTAGCGTTGCAGAACCGTGCCGTCTGCCTGGCTAGGTCGGCAGAGCTGAGCTTATTATAGGCGGTTACGACGACTCAGGATGAAATAGGTGGTTACTATCTTCTCTATTTCTTTCTTGACTTTGTGTATTTATGTATTTTTCAATTACTTCCTCCACGAGCATCACACCACACATTTCAACAAGGTAGGTAAGTGACCAACTTTTTCAAAAATGTAGTAGTAGACGATCCAGATCGAACCTAACACTCGAGACAACAAATGTTCTTCCCGGCTGGGTGCTGTAGCACTATTGCGAATTTTACCAAGTTCACACGTCAAGAGCCTTGCGAGCGTGTTCGGCATCAAATGGCACGATGATCTCCTTGGAGCAACGGCGCAAGTGCTTGCCACGGAACAACTGGTCAATGAACTTGAGCCACTCGGGGGCAGAAGCCCCGACAACATCGGAATGGGTCAGCTCGGGGTAGATGCTGAGGTGGACGGCATTGCCGGCCTTGCAGCTGTTGTTGTACGCCTTTTCTGTGATGTCCGGGAGTACAGCGCTGTCATTGCCTCCCTGAATCACGAGAAGGGGCCGGGAAGTCTTGACACCCTGTGCAGGGGCGTTCAACTCCTGAAACGTCTTGATCGGTGCCAAACTATCGAGGCCGATGTTGCCGAGGATTTCCGATGCATCCAAATCGCGTGTAAGGCCAGACATGGCAGCCTGGCAGAGCTGCGCTTTTTCGCCAAGTTCGATGCGGTCCGTGATGGTTTTGGAAAGGAAAGGCGCCGTGAAGTTGTCAGAGACTGCCCTCAGAGCAAAGTACGTGTTGGGCGCTTCTAACACGAGGCCAAGATTTTGAAGCTGGCCGCCTGAAGAATTCTGAAGCTTGGTGAAGCCATCGATCACGGCGTCGTAGAGGTAGGTCAAGGGGGCGATGGAGACACCACCGAGGTACCCGCTGCTTTTGCTCTGCACCAGTTCGTGCTCTGACAGCTTCCAAGAAGCACCGCCGCCTTGGGAGTGGCCAAGACACGCCCACTCCTCGGATAGGTCGCCGGGAAAGGCCTTCTTGGCTGCAACAGCAGACCAGTAGACATCGTTGGCATTCGCTCTGCTGGCGAAGACCTTGTGGCTCGTGTAGTTGTTTCCCAGGCCAACGTAGTCGGTGCCAACGACGGCGTAGCCGACAAGAAGCAGGGGAGACCAGCTGTTGTAGTCGACCAGGAACGAGGACGTGGACGGAGCGCAGCCTTGGAATACGCCCGTCGTCCCGTGCGCCCACGCGACCAGCTGGAACGGGGTGCTTCGACGGGCAAACGGAAAGGCAATGAATCCGGTGGCGGGGACGGTGGTGTTGTCCAAGTCGGTAGAGGTATACTGAATCTTGTATACGGCGATGCCGGCGGGGATGCGCATGATTTTAGGATCAACCGGCGCAAGCTTGAGGACGTCGCCGGGCTTGGATCCGGAGAAGTTGGCGGCCGTTTCGTAGAAGGCAAAGTCAAAGGGAGTATCGAAGATTGACAGATCCCTGGCGCTGGTCTCGTTGACGGCGGCTTGACAGCTTTCCCCGCAGCCGTATTGGGCCGCGAGCTCCGGGGATACCGGGAAGTTGGACGCCTGGTCCAGCGTGCTGGAAGAGACGGCCGCAGCAGCCAGCAGCGCAGTAGTTAGAGCCAGCATGTTGTGGAAGTATGTAGGTATATAAGTTAGGAGCTACAGGGAGAGCTAAACAACCTTAGGATGAGTGATTCAGACTGGCACGAGGCAGGACTCGAGATCCGGCAGTTTGAAATTCCACGGGGCATTTTGTATTGCGGGAGGCTTTAAAGGGGGATTGGTTATACTCCCCATCGCTCTCGTGGAACACTCGAAGACAGTTGCAATCAGAGCTCGCGATCACCAAGAACTCCAAAGTGAAGAAGCCCTTCTTTCCCGTATTCTGCGTCAGCATGCAATGCACGGAGGAGGGACTTGAATGGAGCGTATCCCGATGGTGAACATCCCTTACCGAACCTTGGCCTGCAGTCGGTATGCAGCCATCACCGTCATCATTGCGAGAGAGCCCATAGAGAACATCCAAGATCCAGGCGGCCGAGGGTGACAGTGGTGGTCTGATGGCTGAAGCGCTGGCCGGGTGAGTCCTCCTACATAGCTAAGCGGCCTAGTAACTGTTCCCAATGGGTCCTGATGGGTCTAAAGAGAATACTAAATGATTTATTCTTCCATAGTAACGGTGGTTCAGCCTGGTGGTTTCCAGGTAAATAGGTACCTAGTTTTACGTCTGTTGAATCGGTGGCTTGAGGGGTAGTCCATGGTCAGAAATCCAGTGTTGTGGCTGTCTGAGCAGGATATGGCGTCTAAACTGGGGGATCGGAAAACGCTGTGCAGTTCCCTGCTTCTCAACCTCTGCGGTACGCGTGCAAGAGCTTTTCTGACCATTTTCGGGCTTCCAGTCTGTCTCAACACATGTTCCGCGGCTTGCACAAGTTTTATTATTAGGTTTTTGGCAACGGCCCGGAGCCATCCGGTCACGCAATCGTGGTGTGGCCGAGTACGGCAGGAAGTGGGGTCTGTCGATGGAACAGTGGGGGTACCCACCCAGAGCAAGAACCGGGAATCACTGAAGGATGGGTGGATGGCCCCTCATTAGCCCCCTGTTCGTATCCATCCATGCAGTGCTCTGTTGTTCTGTTTTCTGTGCTAGGTTACGTCAGGAGTTTTTCGGCGTTTCGCGATTCGAGATCTTTCAACGTTCCTGGGTGCTTCGGGATGCATCCGAAAGGCAGCGTCATTGAACTCCGGTACGCGGGCCGCTGTCTCTCCATACCCTGAATCGCTGATAGGCGAGCGTCAGCCGTTGACCGCCACTTGCTGTTGCTGGGTAGTGTTCGGTCTTACTGTATTGGAGTAGATACATGCGCATCCCCCTACATAGTATGTCGAGAAACGCAAGGGACCTCAGGTGCTGCGCTGTCGGTGTGAGAGTCTCAATCGACCCACAAATCCCGCCCTCTGCCATCAAGCCACGACCTCGGCTTCAGGCAGGTCCCGTCGTCAAGCTGCAAGCTCTCTGCTGGCCCTCAATAATAAATTGCTTGCTGGCGCCGCTTTCTCCAATTTATCTTCGTCGGCTGCGGGGTCCACAGACGAAGTTACGGTTCGGGGTCCAGCTCCAAATGGAGGGAGGAAGGGAAGGGCGGGAGGGGTGGGGGGTGGGGTGAGAAACCGGGGGACGAGGACGCAATCGGCGCCACCCAATGAGGGTTACTCCGGGTCCGGCGAAATTCTGTCTGGGTCCCAGGATGATACATACACCTTGGAGGTTGCGCACACTGTGCGTGTAAAAGCAGTTGATGCCCCGCCGCGGCGGTGTCTCTTTCCTTCCGTTTCTGACGGATTTTGGGCTCTTTTCCCTTTTCCTCTTTCTCTGTCTTTCTTCCTTCTCCCAGTTCCTTTTTCCCGTTTCCCATCCGCGTCCTGGGACCACCACCGGCCGGAGTTCAAGGGCACCACGGTGCACAGGCGTAGAGGTGTAGACGCTGCTTCCTTGTGCAACCCCCCGAGGGAGTGCGCATGAGTTGAGCTGCTCACCGAGATTGATTGACCATGTAGGGCATTTCCTGTCTGGCCACCTCTTCTACCTATTTTCTTCTGGCTTCTTCTCTTCGACCTGACCTGTTATTGCTTGCTGCGGTTGCTGGCCCTGGTCCCCTGAATGAATCCTGTAATCTGGTCTTTGTTCCCATCGGATCGCTTCTTTCAACCGTCTCGTCTCTTTCAAGATACCACCGAATCGCCGCGGCAACAGTAGGCTAACCAGAAAACTCGTTTTGTCGGCAGTAGTTGTCTCCCCCCACCCCCCCCCCCCAGATCGCCGTCACAGTTAGAAGCTTCCGGCCAAAATGCATATCCGCGAGATGCTGGCGGAAGCCGAGAGGACGGGCAACCCATCCTTCTCGTTCGAGTACTTCCCGCCCAAGACGGCCCAAGGTGTACAGAACCTGTACGAACGCATGGAGCGTATGTACAACTTTGGGCCCAAGTTCATCGACATCACCTGGGGCGCCGGAGGGCGGATTGCCGAGTTGACGTGCGAGATGGTGGTGCAGGCGCAGACGTACCTGGGGCTCGAAGCATGCATGCACCTTACATGCACCGACATGGGCGAGGAGAAGGTGAACGATGCCCTCCGCAAGGCTTACAAGGCTGGCTGCACCAACATCCTGGCCCTCAGGGGCGACCCGCCACGCGACAAGGAGAAGTGGGAGGCGACCGAGAGCGGGTTCCTCTATGCCCGCGACCTCGTGGCCCACATTCGCAAGACGTACGGCAACCACTTCGACATTGGCGTTGCCGGTTATCCGGAGGGGTGCGACGATAACAAGGACGAGGATTTGCTGCTGGATCACCTCAAGGAAAAGGTTGACATGGGCGCTACCTTCATTGTCACCCAGATGTTCTATGATGCCGATAACTTCATCCGCTGGGTCGGAAAGGTCCGGGAGCGCGGCATCACCGTGCCCATCGTGCCCGGCATCATGCCCATCGCCACCTACGCCAGCTTTCTGCGCCGGGCAAACCACATGAACTGCAAAGTTCCCGAGGACTGGATGGAAAGGCTTGAACCGGTCAAGAACGACGATGTGGCGGTCCGTGATATTGGCAAGACGCTCGTTGCCGAAATGTGCCGCAAGATCCTCGCCGCAGGGATCCGCCACCTGCACTTCTACACCATGAACCTCGCCCAGGCAACCCGCATGGTTCTGGAAGAGCTGGACTGGATGCCGTCGCCAAACCGCCCGCTCAAGCAAGCGCTTCCTTGGAAGCAATCCCTGGGCTTTGGGCGCCGCGCCGAAGATGTCCGCCCTATCTTCTGGCGCAACCGCAACAAGTCATACATCGCCCGCACCCAAGATTGGGATGAGTTTCCCAACGGCCGCTGGGGTGACTCTAGATCTCCGGCTTTCGGCGAGCTGGATGCCTACGGTATTGGCTTGACTGGCAGCAACGAGCAGAATCGCAAGAAATGGGGCGAGCCTGCTTGCATCCGGGATATCGCCAGCCTCTTTGTTCGCTACTTGAACAAGGAGATCGAATACCTTCCATGGAGCGAGGCACCCGTGGCCGAGGAGGCTGACTTGATCAGGGACGAGTTGATTGAGCTAAATAATCGTGGGTTGATTACTATCAACTCACAACCGGCGGTCAACGGTGTCAAGTCAAACCACCCAGTCCATGGCTGGGGTCCTGCGAATGGCTACGTCTACCAGAAGGCCTATCTCGAAATGCTCATTTCACCGGAGCTCTTCCCCGAGATCAGGCAGCGCATCGAACACCACCCTGATCTAACCTACCATGCCGTGACGAAATCTGGCAATCTCTATACGAACGCACAATTTGAGGGGCCCAATGCCGTCACCTGGGGTGTGTTCCCAGGTAAGGAGATCGTCCAGCCCACCATCGTGGAGAGAATTAGCTTTCTTGCCTGGAAGGACGAGGCGTTCCAGCTGGGCACAGAATGGGCTCGTTGCTACGAGACCGGCACCTCCAGCCGTGCCGTGTTGGATGAGATCATGAACACGTGGTACCTGGTCAACATCGGTAAGATGTCCCTTGGAACATGTTTTTCGGCTTACGTTGCTGACGCAGATACAGTGAACAATGATTTCCATAGAGGACAGACTATTTTTGAGGTTCTGAAGGGCCTGGAAGCCCCAAACCTGGACAAGGTTCCGGAACTCCGGACCAACGGGGCCAACGGGGCCAACGGCATCACCAATGGAACCAACGGCATCACCAACGGGACCAACGGCGCTCCTAACGGCGTCGAGGCATCGACATAACGCCTGGCAACTCGCCTCGCAGTCACATTAGGCCATTCAACCAGGCCAGCTGACTGGCCCCGGCGATAGATTTCTTTTCAACACTTTGCATGGCCGCAATCCATTTCAACCTCCCAACTTGCACGAACACACACACACACACACTTTTAATATCTATCTATCTATCCATCCGCAGCCTGGAGCGGGACAGGGCCGGGCCTAGGAAGAGACGCATATTTAACGACGCACGCGACATCCGGCATTATTTAACATACAGCAGCATGCATATGGAAAGGCGTTTTCATGAATGGGCGGGGGCGAAACCAAAAAAAAACCCAAATGCGCATGAAGGGACATGGGCATTCCCCCCCGGGTCAGGTCTTGATTTTTCAACAAAAAGGGGAAAAGGCAGGCGCGTTGGAATAGGATGGATGGATGGGTTTTTACATCATCAACTGGTAGACAGACATACGGAGACTCGGCGAGATGAGAAGAGGGGGTGACGGTGAAGAGGAGATGGTCCAACCCAGTTATTCATGCATCACCGAGATCTCAACGATACCCAGGGAAATTTAAAGGCAAAAGGTTCGACTTTCGTTTCCCATGTTCTTGCGGGCTCCCGTTTGCGGAGACTGGAAAAAGTCAACTTCAACAGCGGTTGATACATACCACCATATAGGCAGGGGAAAAATTCAACAATTAGAAAAAATGGAGGAAGAAAATGGGGTAGTATGTAGCTGAGTGTGTTTGGCGGAACTCGTAGAGATTCAGATGAGTAGAAGAACTACCTATGCAATACGCACTAGCACAAACACATCGCCTACTCGCAGTCAGGAAGTCTACTAGTGCGGCATCATGTTCGCAATGAGCGTTCAATGCATGTCCATCCGGCCACTCCTATCGCGATCGATTGATTGATTGCTTTGCTTCTGCGTGACCCGGGACGCAGTCAATTAACACCTGAGGTAGGTATGTATGTACCCCATCTAAGTCCACCCCGTTCTTTTGTGTATAGCCACTTGATGCAAACCCCCAACCAAGCAAAAAACCCAGCAACCTATAAAAGGGAACGTTCTCGTCCCCCAGTAGTAGTAGCCGTTATAAGTACACTGTGTCCCATACACACACGACGGCCTGAGAGCGCTCAGAGAGTGAGAAGGGGGGGGAGCGAGAATTACTAATACCCCCACTGTTCCTCGTCCGCAACCTCGTAGTCCATTTCGTTCTGGTCGGGCGGCCGCTCCAGCAGGATGTGCACTTCGTCCTTATCGGTGCTGTCATCCGCGCCGTCGTCGCCGCCATTCTCATCGTCGTTGGCCATGGTCGTCTGCCCAGGTTTCCTTGCGGCCGTGCCTGTACCGTTGCGGGTGGCACCAGGGCCGTGGCCAACAGGGGTTGCCGTGGTGGCGGCGACGGTGGTGGTGGTGGTGGTGGTGGTGGTGGTGGTGCGAGGGACGCTGACGCCCGGGGTGGTGGGAACGGAGCCCGAGGTGCCGTTCGACCCGGCCCAGGAGAGCTCGACGGGAGCGTCGAGGCCGGCGATCTCTTTGTTGGTGAGAAGGACCGAGTTGAAAAATTTCTCGGCCGTTTTACGGTCCTTAAACGTGATTTCGGTAGACGAAGGGGTGGTTTGGATGTCAGTAAACTCACCGATGCCCTGGTAAGAAAACATGTCTGTTAATCACCGGGCTGGAGGTGAATGTGGAATGGAAGAGGGGGAGAACCTACGAAAAGGTACTGCCGCAGGGTCTCGTCCTTATCGGCTACGGTAAAGTCAACTCCTGTGAGGATTACTTTCTTAGGCCGGTTGTCAAGCGAATAGGCGGCATATGCGGCATGGACATTGGCCCGGCCGCGAAAGCTTCCCCGACCGCGTGCCGTGTAAGGCGACGCGGCCCCTCGCCAACTGCCTCTACCGCGCCCATAACCGCCCCTGGTGGACCACGGTACCGGAGCGTCTATGGCGTCGGGATCGAGACCCATCTGCCTCGCCTCTGCCTCGAGCGCTGCCAGCTGGGCGCGCAGTGCCTCCGTTTGGCTCATTGGCTTCGTGGAGTCACCGTCGCCCTCGGATTTAGCGCCGTTGCTGCCTCCAATCTTGGTTTCGAGCTTCACTTTCTCCTCGAGCTGCTTGGCGGCGAGGTCCTTCTGTCGCTTCTCAAGCTCCTCACGTTGACGCTCTAACTCCTCTCTCTTCTTCATCTTCTCCTCAAAAGCCTTTTGTTTCTCCTCCTGCTGCTTTGAAAACTCCTCCAAGTCGATCTCTGGCACGGAGCTGATGTCGTTACCGTCAGCCGAGGCTGAGCCTTTCGTTGTATGTGCCTTCTTCGCGCCCGGTCTGCCGCCTGCCGAGGCTGATATTGTGGATTCGTCGTCTTTGTGCCAAAACACCTTGACAAAACGGTTGTCGAAGATGACTTTCGGCGACTGATAGGCTGCGTTGGCGGCGTTCCAGTTGTCATATTTGACAATCGCTACTCTTCTGTACGGCTTCATCGAGACTTCCAAGACGTTGCCAAACTGGGAAAAGAAGTCCTTGACTTGGCTCTCGTCGAAGTTCTCTTCGGGGATGTTTTCCACTACGATGGTCGACTTTGTCTTATCAAAGACGGGCCCGTCTGCAGAGAAGGGCGCTCTCTCACCACGCTTCTGGCCGTTGTGCTGCTTGCCGCCTCTCGGTCTCGACTGGTGGCCGAAGTTGGGGGGTGGTGGTTGGCCCGGAATCGGACCCGGGCCGTGAAAAAGATCGGGCATGAGAGCATTGGTAGGGTCGTACTCTACCCCCAGGTTAGCTGCCCTGATGGTCCACTGTACAGCAGCTTGTGTCTTACCTTCGACAGCCGACGGCTGCGGCAACGTCTGCACGACGCCAAACGGAGGGCCAGGAAATGGGGGATAGACTGGGTCATTGCCATGCCGGAACATGCAATTGCTCCCGCGCTGGCAATACCCCTTCTTCTCCCAATCGCGACACTTCTTTCTCTTTTTCGGGGGGAGGTGGCCTCGGTCGTGCGCCAGGAGCTCAGGCATGGGATGACCGGCGGCCAGGCCCATACCATACAAGGCACTCATGGGCCCGTTGGGATCAAAGTACCCCACCATGGACGGATTGGGGGGACCCTGGGGTGGCAGTTGGCCTGGCGGAGGATAGGGAGGCATCGCTGACGCACCACTCCGGGGGTTGTTGCTTGGGTCATCCGACCACAGCCCTCGGCCAGCTCGCCGCGGTTGCTTGAACGCTCTCCCGCCGACACCAGCATCCCTGCCGCTCTGCGCATTTGGGTCGTCCCAGTCATTGTATGCTCGTTTCCTCGAGCCGTTTTGCGGCCGCGGCGGGTATGTCGAAGGCGAGGCCATGGGGTTGTCGTCGTCATAGTACAGATTTGTGGGATGTTGGGCAGTGGCACTCCGGGAGGGCGCGAGAGCCTGCTTTGATGGCGGGGGAGGGGCGCTGGGAAGGTATGATCGGTAGGCGATTGTTTCGAACACATCGTTCACGAAGACGGGCGAGTCTGCGAGAACACCAGGGTCGGGTAAGCTTGGGGTCCAGCAGGAAATAAGATACATAGTAAACAGCCGCGGCCGCCGCAGGACGCGCACCTTCTTTGAGAAAGTCGGGGATTTCCTCCTCGCAGAGCTTGCGCACGTCATAAATGTTGCCATCGTGCCGCAAGAGGGCCAGTACGTAGTCTGCGAGCACATCCGGATCGGCGTCGGATCTGTTGCAGCGAGCGAGGAAACCATCCGCATGGTCAGCAAGGCGAGGCCCAAGGCGCACTGAACTGCAGCAGTGACAAAAATAGAGGACGAGGTTCATACGTATTCTCGAGCCGTGCGACGATCCACCGCTTTAGATGCGGCGTGTGGTCCTCTGGGAACAGCATGTTTGCGTTTCGCTTTCGTTTGCCAATGGTTCCATGGGTTGGTTTGGTCTGCGTGAGTGAGGTTTAGGGTGTAGAGAAAAGTTCTGTCATGGCGGTTGTTCAAATGGTGGCCGCGCGATACGTATCTCGTTATCTAAAGTACAAAGTATTACCTGAGACACGGTCGCATCATTTTTGTCGCGTCGAATCTCGAGGGCGTGAAGCTTTGAGGAAGGATGTCTCCTGTGCCGAAAATTACACCCAGCATCGCTGCAGCGTACCGTAAATTACACAATTTTCCCAACAATACAACAAGCAGCCGTCCCCAAATGTACCTATCAAATCTATCCTTCCAACACTACCTACCTTACATGTATATATGTACAACTTACTTACAACACACCTACGGTCCACCATTATCATACAGCCCTCCCACCACCACCTCCCGCCCCATCACCCGCTGCTTTCAACGCACTGATAATGTCCTCCTCCGACAGCTCCCCCTTCTTCCGCGCCGCCGCCGCATCACCCACATTCAAGAACCCGCCCTGCGTCCAGGCACCATCGCCGCCACCGCCGCCACCGCCGCCATCGCCAACATAATCATCGTCGTCGCTCCACCGTACATTCTTCACCTCGGGCCTCACTCTCCTGCCGCCCTTCCACGTCCTCTCCTCCTTCCGCTCCACTTCCCGCTCCTCCCCGTCTTCCCCTTCCGCACCACCCTCCCCTCCTTCCAGACCCGCCCCCTCCTGCCCTTCCGCCTCGAGATCCCCCTCCTCCAGCACCTTCCTCCCCCGCGCCTCCCCAAAGATCTGCGCCTCCAGCCGCGACCCGGACCGGTGCATGCTCGTGACCGCCCGCACCGTCTTGGGACACGTGTCGTTGATAAACTCAAACTCCCTGCTCGCCTCGTGCGACCACAGCATCATCTGCTCGAGGTCCATGTACTCCTTGGCCAGCACGAGCAGGGTATGCGCGATGGGGCGCGGCCGGTGCGGGTTGGTGCCCGCGCGCCGCAGTTCCAGCGGGACCTGGTTCTTGACCTGTCCCTCGGCGCGCACGGCATACCAGCCCGTCCACTGCGGCATGAGCACCTTCTCGCAGATGGTGAACGCGTCGCGCCACCTTTTGAGCCGCGCGAGCGCCTGCACGTGGTAGTTCCAGTTTTTGCTGTCGAGGTCGAAGCCGCGGCGGCGGATGGTGGCCACGAGGTTGACGAGGCCGTCGGCGTCCTGCTCTTCGAGGTAGAGCCGTTGCATCGTCTTGAGCGGGTCGCAGAGGCGGAACCGCTGGGCGTAGACGACGGGCTTGGAGCGTCCGTCTTGCTGGTCCGGGTTGAGGTGGCTCGAGGCGGGTTGGTAGCGCTGGCTTGCTCGCTTGAGGATGAGGTCCCACGTTTCCCGGACGCGGTCGAACTTCTTTTCGAAGAAGTCGGCGAGCATGATCTGGTGGAGGAGCTTGAGTGGGATGGTGTCCGGCGTGCCGCGCGAGGGGTAGCGAGAGTTGTGTAGCCGGATGATCTGCTGCACCGTGGCGTGCTCGCGCATCTGCGTCAGGATGAAGAGCACCTTGGAGTAGAGGCTGATGACGGAGCGGATGTCGTCGGGCGAACCCTGGTCCTCTCTTTCTAGCGCTTTGTAGAAGTCGCGCAGGATCTTCTTCAAAAAGTGCTCTCCGTCGAGCCCGCGTCGCTTGCTGGAGGGCAGTTGCTGCCACCTGCCAAGGGCGTCGATGACTTTGGTCATGCGCATCGCAGAGTGGGGATACTTCATCTGCGCCATCAGCTCGTTGGTCTTGAGCGCCATGTGCGGTTCGCCGCTGTTGATAAAGGCCGCCATGAGGAGAACGAAATGGTCCGCTGTCGGCTCGAAGACACCCTCACGGTTGGCGACTCGGAGCAAATGCATGGCGTGGTGGGACTGGCGAGCGTAGAGCAGCGCCAAAAGAAGATGGCTATACGTCTCTTGGTTGTACGCAATCCCTTGCGATGACATGAATTCGAGCAGCCGGTTGACAGTAGTCAAGTCTCGCCGCTTCGCGTTATGTCGGAGGAGCGCGTTCCAGAGAAAGACATACTCGCCGGCTACGGCCCGTTTCCTAGTCACGTTCACGCATAGCTTCTCGGCCTCGGCAAACCGGTCGTTCTGACAGTACGCTTCAACCAACGCTCGCAGCATCGGCACGGTTGGCTGAACGCCCCGGTCCTTCGCTAGCTGGAAGAGCTCGAGCGTGAATTGGAGATCGCCGCGGAAGCCGGCCATGCCCATCATGGTCGCGAAGGTGTAGTTGTCCGGCTCGAGTTCGTTGCAGACGTATGAGAAGAGATCGATCGCGCCCCCGTAATCGCCCGCCTTTGTGTGCGCGTTCATCAAGATGTTCCACTGCTTGATTTCGGGCGGGTCCCCTGACCTCTCAGCGGCTTCTTCCATGACCTGACGGGCCGCCTCGGGATCGCCTCTGACCGCATGGGCATGCATCAGGTTGGTGACGAACTTTGGGTCCTCCTCAACCTTGCTATCATAGTGCTTGGCATACTCTTCCGCGAGCCGCATGATGGACTTGACATCGCCGCGTCCACCATAGAAGGCCATGAACTTTTGATACGCCCTTTCATCCAACCGGCCATAACCGCGATACCAGTCTTCCAGCAAATATTCCATCCCGACAACATTGTGCGGGAAGAAGACGTCAACCATGACACGTAGAACAGCATCGGCGACGTGCACACCGGGAAGCTTCCGGTACCGTTTGTACAGATCGCCAGCGAGTCTCTTGCGATCCTGCTCCACGCTGAGAATAATGAAGCGCTCGTAAGACCCCGGATCCTTCGCGCGGTGTAGCATGAAGACGACGTCAGACGGCTGGAACAAATCCAGCGAATGCCTCACGAGATGCATGAGGAAGGAATCGACAAGCTCAGTGTAGTGAGGCAAACTCTCGGGGTCGTTCTCAAGGAACCTGTACAGCTCCTTCACTTTCGCCTCAAAATTGGCTGTTGCAGCCAGAGTCGGGCAGCCAAGTTTGTTAGCCGGCCGTAGCTCTTGACTTTGCTCTACTGTCGGTTCAGGGATGGGATCAGCTTCCCGCACGGCTGTCGAGTCGGCCGCAGGTTCCCCGTCCCCTACAGCTTCTGGCTCAGCTACGGGCTGGGCATCTGGTGCCGCCACCGGCTCAAACTCCGAATCACCATCCGGCAAGATATCCCGTGTCACCGTCGTCTCGGTCACAGCCCCCGCCTCTTCAGGCGCGCCAGATGCCGCCTGCCCCTGGGACTGCGTCGACCGGACTCCGTGCACCGTATCCGGCAGACCTGATGGCCCAGCCACGGGTTCTGCAGCTGCCAGTGCCGGCGATTCAAACACAGGCTCCTCAACGCCCTTGATGCGAAAGTAGAGCTCCCAGGCCTCTAGGACCAAGTCCCACGACGAAAGCTCAAATCCGTAGGCAGCGATATAATCCAGCGCTCGACCAAAGCCGCGCCGTTCCATGGCAGTTGTAAAAATTGCCATGGCCTCCGGAACCTTGTGCAATGTGAGCTGAGCCTTGACTGCCGCGCGGACGAGATCTTCGGTCCAGTCGTCCATCTCGTAGCGAGCAAATAAATCGTTGACCCTCCATGCTTCGATTGGCCGGGTCGAGGCCGAAATGGCGAGCAAAACCTCGGTTGTGAAATCGTCTTTCAAGCTCGGTTCGAGTCTCGTGTAGTGCTGAAAGATCTGATCATAGAAACCAGCGCGGTCGGAACGTAGGAGGAGCTTCCGTAAAATATCGGGATCTGTAAACCCGGCATCTTCCTCCTGTGGCCCTTCTCCGGCATCTTCCTTTGCAACCTCATGTTCATGCGCTTGTTCCTCCCACAAGTCATCCTCTTCTGCCCCTTCTAGGCCGGCAGGCTCCCCAGCAGCTGCTTTCGGGTTGGAGGGCTCATCTGACCGGCGAGAGACTGAGGAGGTAAAGAGACGCGACATGTGGTTCCCCGTCCTTGACCCTGATTCTAGGCGCACCGGGATGATCGGATAGGGTCTCCTCAGCAGGGCAGCGGTTCCGCTCGGATACAAGAAATCGAGGAGAACGCCAGACGCTGTCATGGCCTCGGTTCTTTTGTTCGGCTTCGCTGACATCGTGCAGACTCGTAATTCGGCCGAAGGCTGGCGCATGAGGGCCTGACAGGCGTCGACAAGCTCGAATTCGGCAGCTCCATGTTGCCAGAAGGCGGTGTGAAGCTTGCGGCGGCTTCGCAAATAGGACCTGGCCGAGGGGAGAACTCGCTGGAGGCTGCTGCTGCACGGCTCGATGCTCGTCGCGGTCCTCTCCAGCATGGCGGTCGAGGATAAGGGCAGGGCGAGGGGGCCACTCAATGCCAAGATTAACGAGAGAGCCGCTCGTGGTCACCGCCGCATTGTCCGCAGGGAATTCCCGACAGCGGGGGCCGCTCTGTGTTGCTGTGTTGCTGTGTTGCGCTAATTATAAAGGAGTCGAAGTACAAGTGAGTGGGCGCTGGCATCCGCGATCATAATGGACTTTTCGTAGTCCTCGGCGCGCCGGTCGAAACGCGTGGCCGTGGCCGTAACGTTACGTAAAACGCGCTTGTTGAGAGGAGGAGGGAAAACGTCGGACGAAAAACGGCGAGCAACTGGCGCCAGGTGAAGCTGGTAGATAGGATGCTTGGTGCATGCTGCCCTGCCCCGAAAAAGCAGGCCAGAAATTTTGGTGTACAAACCCGGCCCGGCGTTCGGCGGTGGAGCACACGCCGAGCTCCGTCGTACGACAGCAGACGCCACTGCCGGAGAGAGCTCGTGTGGGGCTTGGCCAAGACTTTGGGGATCAACTGTAAGCCAGCTGACATAAGGTACCTGTAACTAATGTACAGAAGAACGTTACCAGGGCGCATCTTTTGCGCGGGGATTTTGAATCCACCAAAACCACTGCCCCACATTCTCGAGCTTTGTCGGGGGATCTTCGATACAAACAGACCCTGGCGAGGCGCAACGACACGGAAGGCCCAGGCACGATGGACATCACCAAGTTTGTGGTCTCTCTAAGGGAGAAGGCGTTGCTGTATGGCGACTACTCGACGTACTGGGCACAGCTTTCGGGCAAGCTGCTCAACAGCCGCAAGAAACTCAACATTGCGACCAAGAACCGCGCGAAATTCAACCCCAAAGCGCCTGTCACGCCCGAGCAGATCGCCGAGAACCACGAGTGTGTGCCCACCAGCTAGTGCTCTGTCTTCTATATTGGTACTTGGCTGACACCATGGGCGCAGATATGTCTACCTCCAGCTGCTGACCGCCGAGCGAACCTGGGCACACGCCATGTCCATGAAAGCGAACCACTCGGCCGACACCAAGGGCATGACCAGCAAGGCCCGGTCACACATCGCCTCGAGACTGGAAAAAGGCGCCCGAACCGCCGAGAGACTGGTCCAGGCTCTGTCTTCGGGCGCCAGCGGCGCATCGTCGACCGATGTTCTGGACGCCCGTGCCTATGCCGCGCTGCTGAGGGGCGCCGCCCTGTTCGAGAAGCAGCGCTGGGAGCCGTGCCTCAAGAGCTATGCCATCTGCCGCATTATCTACAGCGCACTCGCGACCTCGGCCAAGGGTGACGTTTTCAGGGATCTGCTGTCCGAGACCATCGACCCCTCAATCCGCTACGCCGCGTACCAAGCCAAAATCCCCCGGACGATGCCGATCGCCACGATTGCGCGCAAGGCCTTTGACAGTGCGGACCCGGGATTAGCTGACGACATTAAGCAGCTAAATTCTGCCGTCTTGGAACACGGTGACCCTGACGCGACGAAGGGGGCTGAGGGGGCTCCGACAACCCTGACATGGCGAGGCAGAGAGGTCAAGATCGAGGACGCCGCTATTGCCGTTGCTTGGGCTGCCGTGGGTACAGCAAGGGGTCAGCTGGTTGAGAAACTGGCATCTGCTGGAGCCACACATCCCAAGGACACGGCAGCGGCCTATGACGAGATCCTCATCGCCAGCCAGGACGCCGTCGACGCGACCAAACAAGCCATTGACGAACTCAGAGCCGAAGGAGTCACCCAGGGCGATGCGCGTATGCAGAGCCTGCAGATCACACGGACGGCGGTGAACTACGAGATGATCAACTGGCGGATTGGCCGCAACAGGGTGCTGGTGGGCGAAGACGACGGCGTGAAGATGGAGTTCGGGGTTATCTCGCGGAGGAAGAAGCAGGCAGACGAGTCAGAGACAGACAGGAGCAAGGATGAGGCACCCGGTCGGCAAATCGCAAGGTTAAAGGAGAAGGTCGTGCTGTACGACGGCGTCTTGCAGAGCCTCGAGTCTATCAGCGAGCTCCCTGGCGTGGCAAACGATCAGGACCTATCGGGCCGGTTAGAGGCTACCGCGCACTACTTTACTGCGCTCAAGTACGTTCCCCCATCCTCACCCCTTGACCTCCCACAAATAATCAACTAACCTGCATAAAAAGATCGCTCGCAATCGCCCGCTCCCACGCCGTTGCCGGAAACGCCGTCAACTCCCTTGCCCTAATCAAGCACGCCCTTGACAAGTGTAAAGCCGCCGCTCCCTCTCTCTCCACCAACACTCCCTCCTCCAACGAGTTCACACCCCGCGATATCCAAGTAACCAAGCGCGACACCACATTTCTACACGACACCCTAACCGGCGAACTGCAGCGCGGCCGCGCCCTAGTCGAGATCTTCAACGCAGCCAACAAAAACCCTACCCAGCCAGAATCAACAACATTAACAACAACAACAACAACAACAAAACTCCAACCCCCGCTCTCAGCCCGTCTATCCGACTACCCGGCCGGCGGCGTCGACCTCGCCAACATCGTCTCCTACCCGCCGCGGCTGGAGCCCTTCCCCGTGAAGCCGCTGTTCCTCGACACGGCGTGGAACTACATCGAGTACCCCAGCAAGAAGGCCGAGCAACCCGCCCCGAACGTTCAGCAGAAGGAGAAGGAGGCTGCTGCTGTTCCGGCTGCAGAACCGGCCGAGGCGAAGCCGCAGAAGAAGGGCTGGTTTGGGTTTGGGAGATGATTTTTTTTTGGGCTTTACAGTATCCGTACTACATGTGCAGACATCGAGAGAGAGAGAGGGAAAGGGGGGGGACGTAAAAAGGCTACAGAAAAACTATGTATACACATGACATTTGAATTCTTCCGTCCGTTGCAAATGCCGTCGCTACGGCTATGGCAACGATCATGAGGTTTTTTTGGTGTCATGCGTCTATCTTTCTTGGTTGACATCGCATAAACGGACGGGTGATGGTTGCCAGGGTGGGTATTGCGAGAACCTGCCCCCGTTTCAGCAAGAGACTGCTGACCGTCTCATTGTTTTTGCGTTGAATCACAAAAGATACTACAACTCAAAACACAGCGCTCGTCTCAATTCCCTAGTCATCAGTGGCTGAACCTGTTGTACATACAACCTAAGAAATGGCATACGGGTTCATTTTGCTTTAGATTAACACTCCAAAAACAATGCTGTAGAACTATTGAGAGGGGATTTGGATTATATTGTTCTTTGTCGTCATGTATAGACAGATACACGCATGCACCTTTATCCAGCCCCCACCCCGTTCCTACCCATCGTCGAAAATCGTGAGATGACCCTGCCATGAACGCAGCAGTTTTGATGCTCAGTAAACGCCATCCGCCGTCTGCATATTAAACACTGGATAACCTGTTGGGCCTCCAAACAAGATATGAGTACACAGAATATACACTGGAGACCGCTCCCAACCTAGTCAGACACATCAGAGAAAAATGAAAAGATGCGGGGGTATAGGCATCATTGTTGAGAACACATTTAAGCCTTAGGCTCGTCCTTCTTCTCGCCCTCGGCGTTCTGGCTCTGGCTGGCCTCGCCAGACTCGTTGCGAGCCTTATGCATCTTGTCAAAGAGGTTCAGGCTGGCAACCTGGAGCTCGTCGGTCTTCTCCTTGATCTCGGCAGAGGTGGCGGTGACCTCTCCAGACTGCGCCTTGGCGACAAACTCACGCAGAGAAGTGATCTTCTCGCGGATCTGGTCAGCCTCAGCCTTGTCGAGCTTATCGGCATACTCGTTGAGTGCCTTCTCAGTGTCGGTCAAGACGCTGTCGGCGCGGTTGGCGGTCTCAATGATGGCCTTGCGCTCCTTATCCGACTCGGCGTACTTCTCAGAGTCCTCAACCATCTGCTGGATCTCGGAATCGGAGAGACCAGAGCCCGAGGCAATGGTGATGGACTGGTCCTTGTTGGTGGACTTGTCCTTGGCATGGACGTGCACAATGGAGTCAGCATCGATGTCGAAGGTGACTTCAATCTGAGGCACGCCGCGGTGTGCCGGGGGAATGCCAACGAGCTGGAAGTTGCCGAGGAGCTTGTTGTCCCTGACGAGCTCACGCTCGCCCTGGTAGACCTTAATCTCGACGGCCGTCTGGAAATCAGCGGCAGTGGAGAAGACCTGCGACTTCTTGGTGGGAATGGTGGTGTTCCGGTTGATCAGGCGGGTAAAGACACCGCCAAGGGTCTCAATACCGAGAGAGAGAGGAGTAACATCGAGGAGGAGCAGGTCCTTGACCTCGCCCGAGAGAACGGCACCCTGAACGGCGGCACCAATGGCAACAGCCTCATCGGGGTTGACAGACTTGGCGGGGTCGCGGCCGAAGATGCTCTTGACGGACTCAGAGACCTTGGGCATACGGGTCATGCCACCAACAAGGATGACCTCCTGGATGTCCTTGGCCTGGAGGTTGGCATCCTTCAGGGCCTTGCGGACGGGCTCGACGGTCTTCTTGATGAGGGGGTCCATCATGGCCTCAAGCTGAGCACGAGTCATCTTCTGGTTGATGTGCTTGGGGCCCGAGGAGTCAGCAGTGATGAAGGGAAGGTTGATGTCGGTCTGCAGCGACGACGACAGCTCAATCTTGGCCTTCTCAGCAGCCTCGCGGATTCTCTGGATGGCCATGCGGTCACCGGTGAGATCGATGCCAGACTCCTTCTTGAATTGCTGGACGAGGTGGCGGACGAGGAAAATGTCGAAGTCCTCACCACCAAGATGGGTGTCGCCGTTGGTCGACTTGACCTCGAACACGCCATTCTGGATCTCCAGAATGGAGATATCGAAGGTACCGCCACCAAGATCGTAGACGGCGACGACGCGGTCAGCCTCCTTCTCCAGACCATAGGCAAGGGCGGCAGCGGTAGGCTCGTTGACGACACGGAGGACGTTCAAGCCGGAAATCTGACCAGCATCCTTGGTGGCCTGGCGCTGGGAATCGTTGAAGTAGGCAGGGACGGTGACGACGGCGTTCTTGACGGGCTTGCTGAGGTAAGCCTCGGCAGTCTCCTTCATCTTGTTGAGGACGAAGCCACCAATCTGCGACGGCGAGTACTTTTGACCACGAGCCTCAACCCAGGCATCGCCGTTGGTATGCTGGACGATCTTGTAGGGGACCTCCTTGATGTCGCGCTGCACCTCAACGTCGGTGAACTTGCGTCCAATTAACCGCTTGGTGGCGAAGAGTGTGTTCTCGGGGTTGACGACAGCCTGGCGCTTGGCAGCGACGCCGACTAGCCGCTCGCCGTCCTCAGCGAAGGCGACGACTGAGGGTGTTGTGCGAGCACCTTCCGAGTTCTCGATAATCTTGGGGGTCTTGCCCTCCATAATGGCAACAGCCGAATTGGTTGTGCCTGAATGATGACCGCATCAGTACATGGTGGAGCTTCGACGGTGCTGCGCGCGACTTACCAAGATCGATACCGATGACAGCGCCCTTGACCTTCTCATCTGTGGACTCGAATCGCGCAAACGCGGGTGTCCTCCGGAGCAGACCCGCCGAGCGGGAAGCTACTGAGGTCGCCCTGGGAAGCTGTACGTGGGCGCGTTAGCATCAATGACATCGTCGAGCGCGTCTCGCGACGACCAAGACTTACAGCACGAGAAAGCCGTGTCGCCATCATTGTGAAAGAGTTTTAATTAAAAGAAATAGCACCCTTCTCTAAACAGGATGGGAAAATCACAACTAAAGCAAACCACAGGTGGATGGTATGGTGGAATTGATGGAGATTGCGGAATGAGGAGGATGGGGGAAAAAAGTCTCTTAAAAAGGTACTGAGGTAGAAAAAATTTAGCATAGAAGCACGGACCAGCTGGAAAACCCGAGCGCGATCGAATGCCGGGGAAAGGCGAGGACTGACCGGGCTCAACTAGGGAACCACGTGATATGCAACCAGGGCCCTTGCAGGCCAGGCGGTAGGCCAATCGAGTGGTTGCCGGGCCGACAATAACTGTCAGGGCCTAACCCGCCCCTGACTCTGCCGTAGTTAGTCCCCTTGCAAGCTCAGCAAGTCCCAGCAACTACGAAGTGAAACCTCGCGGGCCCACAGTAACGCACAGGCACTTAGCCTTTATGTCTTGGAGTCAAGCTGTCTATGCCCCTGACAGGGCGCACGGCAACGCATCTGGGCTTGACATGCTCTTTCCGAAGTTTCCGGACTGTAAGTCACAAGAGACGGAACACTCCGGCAATATCCTGTAAGCCCTAGAGTAGACCCAGGGCTGTTCAGGGAAGGCTTTAGTGTCGAAAGTCTTTATGGGAGCAGTTTGATTCTATATATCTTTCTTTCTACAATTACTGGTCATCCTATTAAGACCTCAAAGTCAGCGAGGAGGTCGTGGTCGGAGCGAGGAAACCCCAGCAGGTTCTCACAAGGCAAGCAGCATACAGGATGAGATAGTTGTTGGGTGGGGACGAATCCAAGCTTCAGCCTCCTGGAACGAGACCTTACCCTCCCATGACTTTAATTCCCCGCCCCTTTCCCAAATCCCAACCCTCTAGCTCCCAGCTGGCGTTGGTAGCTGCGAGGTGCACACTGCGGACCTCGAACCCATTCAATGACCGTGTCATTGCGTTGAGTGATCCTTCTAAGTTTATCCGAGTTCTTGTCAAGCCACATGGTCGTGACCTCCCTTCAGCTCCCGCTTTCCAAAACCCACATTCCCAACGCAATGAAATACAAACAAGGTATATTCGGTTTGCCTCTCCAGCAGCACCGCGAGTCCAACACTAAAATACGAAAAACGTTTAAGCTTTGGTTGTCGGCTTGACTTCCCTAACTCGGTTTCTGGACAAAGATGGCGACTCGGTGATATCCTAGATCCGCCTTACCCTTGATGTGACTATGCTAACTGAGAAATACCTTTGGCAAGAACTTTTGCCTCCTATCTCCCGCACTCGACGGTGTGTCGGGGTTTCCCGCGAAGGAATATCACGTATTAAAGCTATTTTTCTTGTCCCCGCCTAGAAAGGGCAGTCAATTGACTCAATTCTATGCTAGAAGAGAGAAGAGAAGAAGAAAAAAGAGAGAAGGGTGCCATCCAATTTCAAATGACTGGGGCTACAGTAGTCCCGCGGAGATAAAACTCATCAACCGATCTCCAACAAAGTACCGTCATTGAGAGTTATGCTACTCCCAGCATCTCGGAGTGGACTGGACATAGCTGCCTTGCAAATTTATTCTTGGGCAGCCACTGCGTTCCGTTGCTGGCGGAGCTTGGACGCTGGCCTGGCGAGCCTGGTCAACAAAGGGGGGAACTGCCCGAGAAGTCACGTGACAAGCGACCGGGGCCCTTGCACTTTGGAAGCTTCCTGCTCGCCGGTTGAAGACCTCACTGCAGGGTCTCTGACGGCGCAGTTGAACACTGACACAGTCTGTTGGTCTGCGCCGCATGGTGAAGGCATGCAGATGCCAATGCATCTTTTGTCAAACTCAAGTTGTTGGTATTTTTTCTGGCAGTTTTGTATAAGCGGCCACTGTTTCGCCAGCAAGATTTTAAAGGTACCTAATGGTTAACGTTAATTGACTCCTGTTAGTGGCAACAGCTGCCGTCCTTTGGATGCGTTGCGTGTGCGTGTGCGTGTGCGTCTGCGTCTGCGTGCCGGGCGGCAATCAATCGAGCCTGCTGAGCTCGATCTTTCTCCACCTTTCGCGGCCGGGCATGACGACCATATCCTGATGTAACTGTTGCTTCATTGCCTTCGAGATCCCGCCCGGTTTCTCCAATACAGCCACTTCTACCCTCTGAGTTGAAAGCACCCCGGAGAGCTTCAGGCTACCCAGAAATATTTCGCGGATCATCAACACCGCTGTCGCAGCACCCAACCGGCCGCGATTTCTGGATGGTCGCATCACGTAGGCATCCCGCCAAGACATCGGCACAATGGCCGTCGCAAGCAACCTGTACGAATCCTCTAGGGCCCCCCGCCAAAGAACCAAAACTCTGCCACACGCTGGTTGCTGACATGATTTATGCGCGCAGATACAATCCGACCGAGGATCTCGTTTTAGCCCACCCTCGACGGCGCTTCCGCGCCGGTGTTCGCTGGCAGTAGGTTTTTCAGTCCGGAGCGGCTGCACCGTCCCCCGTCGGTCTGGTCTAACGCGCCGCCTTCAGGCATTGGCAGTTACGATCTCTCATTGGAACCGACGGCCAGAACTACGTCTACTTTCCCGCTCCAGCCACCGACAACCGGAGCTGCACCATACAGCGATTAAACACCAAAACCCGCGAGACCGAGACCATCAAGCGGCTGTCGTTCAACCCTAGGTGTCTGGTGGCGTACAATGGCTGGGTATGCTGCGGAGGCGAGTCGGGCGTATTCAGCGCGTTCCGGGTTGGCGAACGAAGCCCCTCCGACGGAATAGACAGGAGACTCGACCTCCACGCCGACGACCGCCTTCCCCTTTCACTCGACTCCGTGGACGCCGCTTCGTCCCTGCTCGCAGAGGCTCGGTCTGAAAAGAATCTTGTGGCCCAGAGCACGGGCTTCGGAAAGGATCGGGTAAACTGCATCACGCTCTGGTGCCCGCCAACATTCGCCGAGCCGTCCGAGGGAGCGTACAACCAGGACGTTGCTGTTCTGGCCCACAACGACAGCTCTGTTGTCGTAGTTAGCCTTCGAGACCAGGAGGCTTTGGATAAGATCACATACCCGGACTTCATGAACCGCGGAGTAATCTCTCCGGACGGCCGGCTTCTCATCGCCATTAGTGATGACCCATATCTATATATCCACGAGAGGAAGGAGAAACAATCTGAAAGCGGCACGCCGCTTCGAGCAGCCGATCGGCCGGTGTACGGGTGGACTATATGCGGTAAATACCAGCTCAAGGGCCAGAGAAGAGACGACCGGTCCGATAACAGGTTTATCCCCCCAACTCTCCTCTGAAATGGGCGTATGAGCCGCTGACTAGTAGTAGAGGAAGCTTTGCAGCCTGCTTCTCCAGCACGGGGAAATATCTCGCTGTGGGGACGCAGTATGGGGCCATCTCGATTTTCGACGTCGCGTCTTTGGGCGTACCGGGAGTGAATCCGTTGATCACATCGTTCGCCACCTCACGGCCGAACGCCGAATTTGGCGCCGTGAGAGATATGGCATTTTCTCCGGGACCGATCGACCTTCTTGCCTGGACAGAAGACAGAGGTCGCGTAGGCGTCGCGGATATACGTGCCGGTTTTGACGCGCGGCAGATTCTGTATCTTGACAGGGAAGACGACTTCGAGCACCTGATGGTTGCCGATCGGGACACTATCGATCCTCGTCTTCTGGAACAGCGGGGTGACCAGAACGACCGTAGCGAGGCTCTGTTGGCGAGCTTCGCAAACGCAGTAGAGAGTCGCCGGTCGGACGGCCAACCACCTTTAGCACGATACAACATCCCGCTGACGGCGGAGGAGACAGCTGTTCTCGAGGCGATTCAGGACTTTCGTCGGCGGCAGGATCAGTATAGCGCAGCCCCAAATAGGACCGGTGCGGAGAGTGGCAGCAACAGCAATAGCAACAGTGGTGGCGGGAGCGGCTCAGGCACTGACACTAATGCCGGCGCTGGCTCAAGACCGCCATGGGCCGAGAGAGCGGCTCGGACAGTCGAAGGTACCGGAACTAGGGAGCGTACCGCAAGCGTGTCCCGCGCTGTGAACGAGATTCTCGACAACATTCGTGATCAGAGGGAGCGGATCCGGGATAGTCAGGCGCGTCTGCGGGCGCGGGAGGACAACAATGCCGAGAGACGCCGGTATGCAGCCAACCCCCTTTCTGGATTGAACACCGCCCTGGGGACTGCGGGATCAGGGACCAGCGGGCGCGGCGCGCTGGTCTCGCGCCTCATGGCAAATACAACCAATCCCGCTTCCTCGGGCAACTGGGATAACGTCGAGGCATTGTACGAACCCTCACCCAGTGGAAACCAGCCTCCCGAAACCGAGTTCTTGAGAACTGCTGACAGGGCCCATGCTGACTCGGTGCGACGGTACAGAGCGGCCTTTCTCATGCGCGAATGGGAAGAGAACTCAAGTCGACGAGTTCTCGGGACGTTCATGACGTCGCACTCGCGCCCTGGCCCGTATGACACTGCCGGTTTGTCGTGGGGTGAAAACGGAGGGGTTTTGTAAGTTGAGCCTTGATTACCATCAGTCCGTTTGAGAGGTGTCTGATTTCCCCTTCCAGGTTCGTCGGCACCGAAAACGGTATCTACGAATTCCGCGTAAACCTCTTCGGGCGAAGACAGTCACCGAGCATCACTTTGAGTTAAGGAGGGTTGGCACACGAAGCGAAAAATATTTGCATGGGAAAGGAGTCCTGGCGTTTCGGTGACCGTGGGTAGGTAGTTTTCAATGTACTCTGGGACAGCGGAAACCGAGACTGCCGTCAGCTCTGGTCGATATTACTAGGGTCTACTTACTGGATATGGTTGCATGGTTTCGAGTACAAAATCTCTCGCTTTGGCTCGATATGCCGGGGAGGCCTAATGGTACACCTAATTGGCCTAGGAAGCGAATGCTGGCAACAAATGGCGACAAGGAGCCAGGGGCAAAAAAAACATCATGTCCGCGCTCCTCGGACTGAGTGGCGATCGGTTCGGGAAGTGTGATCCTGTATCGATTTACTTATATAGCTACCTATGTATACAAAAGCATCTTGACCTTTTCAGCTATGGCTAGGCAGCTCGTGAGCCCAGGAGACTCGATGTTCAGCAAATTGATCCAGCCCTTGTAACCCTCCTCTTTCTGGATCACAAAATCCACAAACCCCTTGCCATGGGCCACAGCGCCCTGTTTCCCTAACTTCGGCCGTATCCCCGCATAGTCAGGCTGTAACTGTGTCTCATCAAGCCCCGGAAGATACTTCTTGACCTCCTTCACTGTCCGTCCCAGACGTGACTCGTTCACGGCCAAATCGTCGGGTGAATCTACCCACTCGACGTCTGGCCCGAACTTGATACGCCCGCCCAAATCCAGCGTCAGATGCGTTCCCAGCCCGGCATGGCCCGGCTCCGGCGCGGGATAAATCAACGTGTTGACTTTCGGACTCGACGCCCCATACGAGAAGTAGTTTCCTTTGGCGTAAAACATCTCCTTCCGCCTCTCCGCCGGCACAATCATGTTATGCACGGCCACTGCCCCCAGTCCAGCCGAGTTGACCAGCGTCTCAGCGGTGACCGTTGAAACCTCCCCGGTAGCGCTATCACGCACGGTCAGCTCCCACCCACCACTCCCGTCTCCGCCAAGCGGCCTCACGCCCTCCACGGCACTCCCCAGCGCCACCGTCCCGCCCGCCTCCTCGAACCGCCCCAACAGGCACATCATCAGCGCGTGGCTATCGAGAATCCCCGTCGTCGGACTCTCCAGGACCCCCCGCTCCGCCCTCACAGCCGGCTCCCGCCGCGCCGCCTCCTCCCTCCCCACCCACCGCAGGGGGACCCCAATCTCACGCGTGCAGAACTCGTGCATCTGCCGCAGCGCGGCAAGCTGCAAGTCGTTCTGCGCGACGATCCACTTGCCCGTGCGGCGGTGGGGGATGCCGTGCTCCGCGCAGAGGGCGTAGAGCAGGTCCTTTCCGCGGAGGCAGAGGGCCGTCTTGAGCGACGACGCGCCGTAGTAGATGCCCGCGTGGATCACCTCGCTGTTGCGCGACGAGGTCTCGGTGCCGACGGCCGCGTGCCGCTCGAGCAGGAGGGTCGAGCCGCGGGCGCGGCGGGCCAGGGATTCGGCTGTGGCTAGGCCGACCGCGCCGCCGCCTATTACCGCGTGGGTGAAGTCCGCCCGGGAGGGGTGGCGGGTGGTCTGGGAGAAGGGGCGGCGGGCGGCGGGGATGATGTGGTGGGGTGTTGTTGTTGTTGTGATTGATATTCTTGTAAGCGGGCTTCTTGATGCGGCGGGGACCCGGCGAGAGGGCGGCAGCCTTGAGAGGGGCCGCATTTCTTGGTGATCGGGGCGAGACCGTTGGTCGGCCGGGACCTCCCGCGAATCTAACTATTAACTTACTAACCTGGGTCAGGCAAGCAGTACGGTACTGTACATACATACAGTATTCGTGTATTCTGTATACAGCGCTCGCAGAGTGCCTGGCGGGAAAAGCCAGCTGATCTCCTGACTGACTGAGCCTGTCTCCGGTGGCTGATGGTGGATCTGACCCGGGGTTTCGGGCTCGCTCCTTGTCGGTTCAATGGCGCTCCCGTCGGTGGCCCGGTCTGCTAGTATGGAGGTGGCGCGTGCAACGCCGGTTGCGGCCCGGCTGCCCCTACACGGTCAGAGGGCGATTGACCCTGTGACTGGCCTGAAACTGACACATCATCGTTCGAGCCGTCAATGACATTTTAGTCAAACTCTACAGATGGGTGTATGGTCTATTCGCCTCGAGACAACTGACAACACATTTCGGAGCGACGCAAATCCAAGAGCTACCGATGCGCATGCAGGACTGGCATGAGTGATGGTTGTGGTGCGCCACATGACGGCCTGAGTTGGGCTTGGCATCTGGAGCTCAAAGTCTGATAACGGGACTGCCTTCACAGATCACAGAGATCATCATTTTGTCAACACCAGTGACATGCTATCACACATATGCTCCATGCTAAACCTGGAAGCGAAAGTTAGGCAACTTCAGTCCTTGTGAAACAGTTGCAATTAGGTACCGCCTAACGAGGCGGGAGCTGCAGCTTTTCATCATTGTCCATCATCAGGCGTTGAACGCGAACGGAGGGAGCCGGGGAAGTGACGCCTGTGCCCCACATCGCTGTTAGCGAGCTCGAGGCCAGGGACGTGTGCTGATTGTTGCGTCACGCGGCAGGGTCTTGGTGGCTGCTGGCCTGTTGAAGAACCCCACCTTCTCGTGCGAACAGACAAAGCATGCCACGGATTTACTTAGAACAACCCTCGGCCGTTCAGGAGCAACCATTCAACTGTTCCAGACTGCGGTGTGACTGCTTCCTCAATAGATCTCCCCACCGGTTCTCGCTTGGATAAGCTCCATTGCCTCATCGTGTGGACCATTTACTCAGTCCCAACGCCAACTGGCCCCAGTCGCATTGTGTGGCCTGTTTGTTGCGCTTGCCTGTCTCGACTTCCGTTTTTCTGGGGTGCAGCTGCCGGTTCCGGCATCCTCCCCTCTCGGTCTCTCTCGCCACTCCTCAAGGCCCTGCCCTTGAATAATATCTACTTTACCCATCGCGGCCGCAGCTAGGACGGCAGCTTCCGATTCTCACTCGACAATTTCCAACCCAGGAGGCACCACAGCTCTATCGCACAACATGTCGCTCGATACTCAGATACCTAAAGCTTTACAAGGAGACAGCCCTCCGTCCCCATCTCCCGCAAGACACCCGTCCATTTCCCTTCAGGCTGCCGCCACCCTCAACGCCGGTCTGCAGCGGGAGTCCCCTTCTAGAGGTATGTGTGGATTATGTTATCGGCGTCGATGAAAATCCTGGACGTTTGTATTGATATGTCGTTCAGGTTCTGATAGCCCCCTTTCTCCGCGCAATGAGTCACCCGGCGGTGGCCGTCGTCGGTCCCAAGTTCTCATGAACCTTCAAATTGCCGACCCTTCGGTACCAGCGCCGGGCGAGATGGTATCGGACAACCAGCACAGCAACCATCAGTCAACCAGCCCCCATCCTATTTCTGCCTCGCCTCGCCTGATTGCTTCTCGGGGCCCGCACCACAACCGGGCCCCCAGCCTCGGCGAACTCCATCAAGAGCTAGAGAACGAGCAAGAATTCCAGGTCAACCGTCTTCTGCTCCAGATCCGCCAGCTGCAGGATCAGGTCCAGCGCCAGCAATCGCAACAGAACCAGTCGGCGATCGTGGGAGATGAGGCATCCGACCGAGCCGTGCCCCTTCCAATATCGACGGCCTCTCCGCAGCCGGCCTACCCCAGCTCCGGCTCCCTGCCGCGCTCGCCCGTCTTTCCACGCAGCTCGTTTGATATGGCCCGGGCGGACCTCCGCCACCGGTCCAGAACGCCCAGCCGGACCGCCTCGCCCAGGTTGCGCTCCGCCTCCATCAGTGCAGATAGCGGCGAGCAGTGGGCTCTGGGTGGCCGCGATGAGAGCGCGTTTTACCAGGCCGAATCTCAGATGCTCATCCGCGAGAATCAGATGCTTCGGCATCGAATCCGGGAGCTGGGTGAGTTTTTTTTATTTTATGTTCTTGTCCTCAGGACTTCATAAGATACATGTGGAGCGATTGCTAATATGATTGACTAGAGCGGCAACTATCTGAATCGCAAGGCACGAACACGTCACTTACTCACGAGCCGTCCCATTCCTCTCATCTGAACCAGTCAGTGTCGGTTTCCGAAGAGGACTTGGCCAAGCAAACCTCTGCGGCTGCCTCGCTGTCGTCTGCCGTCAACAAGGCGGAGTAAAACTCAACACATCTCAAGCTCTTGCATGAGACCACGTCTCCATATGGTCAAAAGGACTATTTATCCTTTTATCGACTTTTTACATGCGAAGACACATCACCTCATTTTTCAGCGGCGTTTACCGGGTTCTATTCCTTTCTAGAGGGATTTCGCAAGACATTTGCAGTAGGGGAAACTGGCCTCTTCCGGAATTTGGTACTTGGTGGGCTTGTGTTTCGTTTTGTTCTTGTGTCGGAAGTTCCGACTTCATTTCGCTGCGTATGGCGGAGACAATCTGTCTTTCAAGAGGTCTGGGAGCTCACGAGGTTTCTTGAGATCCTCGGGTTCTCGGAGCGGAGAGCATATCGAGGAGGAAGCTGATGTTGGAGGGAATGTATTGTAGTGTATGATGTGTAAAGCAGCTGGGACGATAGAGGAATCATGGATCTATCTGTCCAGCAACAGAACTTCAACGTCCCTGGAATCTGAACTTGTCGTCATTAGGCCCCTGGCATCGAGGTGCAGGGATAGGATGAAAAACACAGCTGCAGCGGATGATGGCCGTAAACCGGGTCGTCGTTTTGTTGGGGACGCGCAGAACGAAATCATAACTAAGACAGAGGTAACTGTCCAGCATAACCAGGTATCTTTCCGATCTTGAACTGTTCTTGTGTCGGGCGGCGAGTGTTCCGACCTGACTTGAACTGACTCTTTGGAATCGTCCCGATGATCGCGCTTTATCCCCCCGATAAGCCCTACCGGCTCTCGGTGGAGTCGCCCCGGCTCCGGGACCCGCCGCGTCAAAATAGCCGAAGCCCCCCCTGCACAGATTGACACAGGCCCGGGCTCAGCTGCGGATGGACAAAAAACTCCGGCTGATGTGACATGCTTTGTAATTCTTTTTCTCCAGATCTTTCCTGGTCGTCTTCGTACAATACACCGATCTTTCTCTCCGTGCCCATTCAAGGAAATGTTTCCGTGATTATTATTATTATTAACCAGCCTGCGCAGCTCGGCGGGTATCGAATCATCTTGGTTCCCCAATTTCGATGCACATGGCGCTAATGCAGGAACAGACTAACAGTTGGTCGAAAAACCAGGCCCCCCCCCCTTCCCTTCCCTCGATTTTCAACACTGGGGTTGGAGCCTGGACGCAAGGGAGTGGGAAGGGATGGGGCCTGTTTGTCACTCTTGTTGATGATCGCCTCTGTGCGACCGTTACGCTTCGGCTTTAGCTGGCTAGTTACCCAGTAACACGTTGTCAGGCTCTGCTTCCTGCACACCATCATGCGCCTTGCCGCGCTACGGGATCAGGATCAGCATCATCGTGACTTGATTTCTCCCAGTTGCTTTTGAGTTTTGACAGGGAACGGGCAACGAGCCCATGGGCTGCGCCGGGAAGTGCCCCACTTCGGTTGACTTTTTTTTTTTTTTTTTTTTTTTCCGTGAGCCGGCGGGGAGGTGCTTGAGCTGAAGTCAAATCTGTTGGTGATTTGGTGTCATGATGATGAGAAACGCCCGCTTTAGGTAACTTTTGACGCAGCTCTGTAGGCCGAGTGGGTCGAGACCAATCAATGGATTTTGCTGTGTAACTGGATTGATGCATCACGGGCTGCGGGTTGCCATTACTATGTAGGAGTGGGTAGGACGGTCGGGTTGGTGTGGTTTATCAGTAGTGAAAAGTTCAAGCATAGTTACCGGCATCGGGGCAGCACGCAGGCTGATGATTGTCTCGATCGGAACTCATGAGAAGCAGCCCAGCCGAACTGCCGAGGCGAGAGCCATCGAGCCATGTGGGAGGCGTCGTCGTCGACGAGGAGGAACATGGCAGCTGTCAGCGAGGAATTGTTTCGCATTCGGGCCCCTGCTCCCGGGACGGGTCCCTGGGGCTGAGAGTCAAGACATCGCGTAGCACAAGCCGAAGCCGGCCTGCCACCTCCGAGCTGGGGTTTTCTCTTTGAACTAATCTTACGAGCGTTGTCACGGAGATAAAGGTCAAGTGCTTGGAAGCCGTCGCCGCCCAGTAGCGTGTGCCCAAAAAAAAATTAAAAATTCGATTTGAGCTTCACGACGCACGGCGGGTAAATTTCCCTTGTTGATATCGAATCCTCCAGTCAAGACGAAAATTCAGATCTTCGACCAGCCCGACCCGCCTGCAACGTCGAGCTTGGCTTCGGAAACATGACCCCTGAATGATACCACCCGAGCAAGGGTTGCCCCGTCCGAGGTGGGGAATGATTCGACAGGGTGCCCCAGGAGTCGAATCCCCGGTCCGGGACTCGATGCGACTCGACATCAGAATTTGCTTTTGTTCATTTCGTTCTCTCATGCTGCGATTTGGGGGTCGTGGTATGTACATACATTCGCGGGCCATGTATTCGTACTCTTGACTTCATCATGGCCTGAAGAAGCGGCCACCTTAGCCTCGGCGAGTTTGACAGATGTGTGGCTTGATGCATAGAAGTCTACCGTAGCCATGAAATTCAGCTGGACGGGTTCCTGGATCGGTCCCAATTTGGACCGCAACCTGTGGTGTTTCACGGCGGAGCATGTCCCAGCCGCGAAATCGCGCCCCACGACGGAAGTACCGAGACGTTGCGGGTTGTCGTTTCTGACAAAACTGGAGTCCTTGGACCATGGATGGTGGTTGGCGCACCGTACCCTGTCTCTTGCTCCTGTCTTCGGTGCTTGGGTCTTGGGTTCGAGTTCTTTATTATCCAACCATTGCCCATTGCCGGGGATCTTGCTAGCGTCTCTTATTACTCCCCCCCAAATTTATATAGCAACCTGCCCTGCCTGCGCTGGCACCCGGCTGCGACCCTTCCTCTCCCCTCTGTCGGTGCCGAGTCTCTCGTTTCTGCCGTTCGTTCTTTACTACAGTATCATTTTGATTTCCCTTGCAGCGCGCGGCACAGTCAGCTCTGACGTATATTCGGCAAACTGTGGCTATAATTTCCGGCCTTTTTTGTCCACTCTCGTCGCGCCATCCGGGGATCCGTGTCCTGCAGCAGCCGGAGCTGGGACGCGCCTGCATCATCAGGGCCGTTTCTTGCTTGCTTACCTGATTTCACGCGTCTTGCGTCCCCGTTGTGTGCCGCTCCTTCGCTTGTTGTTTTTCTCTCGCAGCGACTCGTGCATCGCGAGTTTGCACATTGCACATTGCACGTTGCGCGTTGCACCCTGCACGCCTCGCTCCACGACGGCTTCACACTCGTTTCTGCACCCATGCACGGCACTACTCGACCACACATGGAACGTTGCGCTCCCTCAACAACAAACGTCGTCGCTTGCCACTGCGTTTAAGCGGCAGATCTGCCGTGTTCACTCATTTTTATAACCACACACGTACCAGCAACCATGTCCTACCTGTTGGATCCAGACTCACCCGAGTCCCCCGTGGCCACGCCTGACCTCAATAGCAGCCAAAGTTCACATTTAAGGAGGATACGACCCCCCGATCCGTATTCCGAATCCGGGGAGCTGACCAGAGTGCCGCTGCGGGTTGAATCTGGGGACAAGGCACGCAGGAGGGAGTCAAGGCTGGGGTTGAGGAACATCTTCGGCCGGGCCAGAGGAGGATCCGACGCGGACAACGGGCCAGGTTCGCCGCGAGAGAGCTCCCAAAGGCTGGGGGGCATACGAGCCTCGCTGGCAGAGATCAATTGGCCGTATGGGTCACATCAGAATGCCCAGGGACATCGGTCAGAGATCTCGCTGTCGTCCTTTTCCAAGGCCCTGCCAGTTGGCCAGAGCTTGAAGCACAAGAAATCGGAAAGCGTCGTCCGCCAGCAACCACCGAACCCTGAAGGGATCGCCGCCTGGAACCCCCCGCCGTTGTTCCAGGCCTACCCCCAGGCTATCAAGCATGCGCATCTTCCTGCATGCACCGTCTCTGCCGACGTCCTCCTCCGGCTGCACACCCACAAAAGCAGCGGTTCACTCGCGGCACTGTTGAGCCCGATGACGCCTGATATACCCGAGGACGCCACCGGCGAGAAACCGAAAAGGAGACATCGGAGGAATAATTCTGGGTCTGGGTCCAGATTTGAGTGGACAAGCAAAGTCTACGTTCTTACCACGTCGGGATACCTGCTGCAGTATACAGGTGAAGGCACCTTCGATCGACTGCCCGAGAGGGTACTCCAGCTGGGGAAGGATTCGGCAGCCTTTGCGAGTGACGCGATTCCGGGCCGGCATTGGGTTATTCAGGTGTCGTCAGTCGCAGAACCAGATCGCTCTCCCAGCTCACACTCTTCTTCTCTCCGCGCACGGCTTCCGTTCCGCGGCCAAGAAAGGAGGCACTCCTCAACCTTCTTGATGGTATTTGAATGCGCCCCAGAGATGGAAGGCTGGCTTGAGACTCTGCGGCGAGAAATCGAGATGCTGGGGGGGCGGAAAGTCTTGTCGGAAACCGGCAAACCCAAAACCGGAAGCCAGGACACGCAACTGAGAAACCAGGCAAGCCAACGAACCTTGGTCGTGAGGGATCCCGACCGGTTCTCTCGAGTCATGACGCCCGATGATACTTGGAATCAAAGCCTGTCGATGTCAAGCCCAGATATCCACCTCGAGCCAACTCACGATGACCCAGTCCGTGATCAGTCTTTCGATGACAACTCCACGGCGAGCGTTATCTCGCACGAAGGGCGACAGCTCGACGCCTTGCGAGATAGCACCAATCGGTTATCATTCCTCTCATCGGGCCAGCGGACGATGATCACGTCCGTCGGCTCATCGCCGGCATGTTCCCCCATTCGAGACTCGTTTGCGGAGTTTGATTCCATGGCCGAGCTCCCAGAGCACGAGGAGCAGTCGCAGCCCAGACTCAGGCCAAACGCGATGGCCATCATTGACCGAAGACAATCGCTTCAGGCTATCAACCACGTCTTGGAGATGCGCGTTGCTTCAGCTCAGGCCCTCCGGCCCTTGTCAACGCTCTCAAACCCCGGGCAAGCCGAAGCGGCCGTGCCGTTTGCGCCTGCACCGCCATCGATGACCAACTTCAGTGTACCTCACAACGCAGGTAAACGACATTCCTTCGGTAGGACTCCGCTGGGCATGGCGCCGACGCATGTGACGACATCCTCCCCGCTCTTAGGGCGGATGAGCGCGCGCAGACCACCACCGTCAGCCCTGTCCATTAACCCGCGGCCTTTATCCCTGGTCGAGGATCAACCATCACCTGCCTCGTCTTCTCTTAGTCGAGCCGGGACTGCTACTGGAGGAACTGGAAGCCCTCTTACAGCCACTCCAATCACAACGCCCGTATCTCTACCGCCGCCACTGTTGACTGGGCGAGAGATAGCCGGCCGTGAATTTCGAGACGAGTCGATCCGAGATTCGGGCATTTCGACACAGGAGCGGCCATCGAGTGGGCCGCTGGACGGTGACTCGAAGGGACACAACGCCAGCCGATCTCCCAGGGCCCCGCCTCTTGATACTCATAGCATACCTCGGTCCAGCACGTCACTCGGCATGTATGGGGAATTCCGAGGGGGAGCCCAAGCAGCCGTCAAGCCAGGGGTGCGACCCCGTAGGCTGAGTTTCAATTCGTCCCATCAAATTGAAAGGACCGGCGTTCTCTCTCCTCCACCCATGATCCGCGCCGAATTCTCCCCTCGACCTCATACGCCATCATTGAAATCGGTACCGCGGTCATCGCAGCATCTCAGGCTCGATTCGCAGGCGCAGGCGGAGGCGCTTCCGCAGCGACGCAGCATGTCGCATGTTGTTGCAGAGGGGCCGCCGCCTGCTCCCCCGCCGAACCGAGCTCTTCCTCCCATACCGCAAAAGCCAAGGATGAATGTACCGCCGCCTGGTTTTATTTGATGGGCTCTCTAATTGGGAATGGTACTTGTCCGTCCACCCTTGGCTGCATGTGCTGTGCCGAAGCAATGACCACTCAAAGGCTCGGCTCAGGGTTTTTGGGTACCAGTCCACAACATCAATCATGAAATTTGCTAGAAACGGCGCCCGGCGCGGAGGGTTTTTGTTTTTTTCTCTGTTTTCTTTTTCTCGTCTGCTTATGAGCAAGCGTCTTGAAGAGGCGGCTTGCTGTTATATCGTGGTTTGGCGGGAATATTTAATGAGGAAGGCTATACCCAGTGGATGACAGTCGACGACATATTTCCTATTTCTCGATGATATACTAGTAGCTTGTATTATATAGAACAACGGGCTGCCACTAGGAAGTTGGAGGCGCTTTGACATTGACTTTTTGCTTTGTGTGATGTGAAGGCGCAACTCGTGATGCACTCGAACTGCGATCTATCCGCACGCGCCTCTGAAATTTCTCCCCAGCCAAACATGGTTGTCGGCATAACAAGTAGTAGGGAATGAATGAATGTCATCAAAACAGTTCGTCGTTGCCCAGCCAGCCCCCTCTGCCAGCCCTCAATGCGAGGGTGTTTGATCAGTCATCACAGTTCTTCCACTCGTGATGTGTATACAGCGCTGGTGGCCATTTTGAGAGTGCACCTAGAACCGGGAAAGGAGGGAAAAGCAGAAAAGAACAAAGAGGTTTAGGAAATTACAAGGAGAGAAACGTACCCAAGGTAAAATGGAAAACGAGGCCACAGGCGGACGCCCATAAAATGTAGAATACCGTGCCTCAACGCTGACGCACTGTATGTTTATCTTTGTCCCTTCTGACATCTTCACCAATTTTCGCCCCACACTTCGAATATCCAAAAATTCGGCGCCACGAGCAACTTTGACCTCCCCACCCCCACCAGCACCCCCGACAAGCAGACAACTTCAACCCCAACGACAGCGTTAACCGTCGTGATCCTCAAATACCACAAACCGCAAACATGGCGGCGCAGACAAAGTAAGTGCATGCGCACTACGAGACTCTTTTTGTGGGAATTTGGCCGCTGACTGATGATTGTAGACACGACTGGGCGGACGACGAGGAGCTCGAGGAGACGACGACCACAGCCGCCACGACCGACCTGCCACCCCCTCAAAAAATTCAGAACAAAGACGGCACATGGACCATCATTGAGTACAGCTTCAACGACCTCGGGCAAAAAGTCAAGGCGACCCGCCGCGTGCGCTACATCGTTCGCCGCGAGGTGGTCAACCCGCGCGTGGCGGAGCGCAAGACGTGGGCCAAGTTCGGCGACTCGGCTAACGACGGGGCCGGCCCGGCCCCAGACACCACGACCGTCGGCGAGAACATCATCTTCCGTCCCTCGGTCAACTGGCGCCGCGAGGCCAAGGACGAGGCCAACGACCCCAACGCCCAGGCCATGAAGGACAAACTCAAGGACAAGAAGGTCAAGTGCCGTATTTGCAACGGCGAGCATTTCACCGCCCGCTGTCCTTACAAGGACACGATGACGCCCATTGGCGAGGGCGGTACTGCCGACGTTGCCGCGGGCATGGGCGACGACCCTGGCGCGGCCCCACCATCTGCCGGCGCTGCCGGCTCCGGCAAGAAGGGATCGTACGTCCCGCCTGCGCTGCGTGGCGATCGGGCTGGGGCCGCGGGCGAGAGGATGGGTGGCAAGTATGGCGAGCGGGACGACTTGGCGACGCTCCGGGTCACCAACGTGAGTTTGGCTTTCTTTGTTTCGCGTCTGGTTGGATCCTTTTTGGTGTGTGTGTGTGCTGATCTGTGTCTGTGCAGGTTTCGGAGATGGCCGAAGAGCAAGAACTCCGCGATATGTTCGAACGATTTGGTCGTGTCACTCGCGTCTTCCTTGCCAAGGATCGCGAGACTGGCATGGCCAAGGGCTTTGCCTTCATCAGCTTTGCAGATCGCGACGATGCTGTCAAGGCGTGCAACAAGATGGACGGCTTCGGTTTCAGGCATCTGATTCTTAGGGTGGAATTTGCGAAGAAGGCGGCATAAGCATGATTGCGTCGAGAGTGTCGAAGCGTGGCTGAGCAACGGGATGAGGACTGGGACCTAAAAACGGTTGACTTTACGGTTGGGTCGGTCAAGGACAAGTTGTATGGCATGCACCATGAAACCAGGAATGGCCTTATATTACGACATAGGGCTGTTGACTGCCCCTGAGACGGAAACTGGCTTAGAGGGTTGAGGACGAGGCCCGCCACAGTTCAGTAGAAAACAAATATCTTGACACGAAGCCAACATCTTCGGCTCCTTTTCCTTATCGGAGTCACTGCGCCTGGATTGAGGGTGATCAAAACTTGGAGAAAATCAAATGTGCGTTTGAGGAGACGCTGTGAGCCAAATTCAACCCTTTTTTTTTTCTCTTTTTCTTTGACAATCCGTTTAAGAGATACATATATTGAATGCTTGTTTCAAGAACCTTATACCCTCCAAACAACCCGAGGTATGTACGAAGCCTCCGAGATTAAACCAGAGTATAGAAGGAAACGTAAGTGATAAAGCAGACGGCAATTGGGGAATCCAGAACACAGCCAGATAACGCTCCTCCCACCCGATGAACCAGTATCCCACCCGGCTGGGAAGATTCTACCGGCCGTGATGCCCCGTTTCTAACCGTATCATGCCTCATCAAGTCATTAGACAGAAGGGTATTAGTGCAGAAACTGACAGAAAAGAAAACATGACAGAAAAAAAGGAAAGCGTGCTGCGCGAGGGGCGAGCGTAGTGAGAGTGTCGAGCCTGTGCGTCACCGGATGGCGGTGATCCGGTGCGTTCTGTAGCCGAAGGAGAGAGTGAAGCAAAACATGAGACCAACCAAAAATACAAAACTGGGAAGAGAAAAACGGAAAGAAACAAACCAAAACCAAAAGAAAAAGACATAGAGAATAACGGGAACGTTAGTGATCGAGACCCAAACAAAGGCCGTATAAGAGAGTGTCGCGTATCTCTCTCTCTCCCTTCCTTCCCTTCCTTCCCTTCCCTTCCACACCACTCGTCATGTATCACTCCCCACCCCCGCCACCTTCCCCCAACCAATTCCTCCCCGTCAAACCCCCACCCTCATGGACAGGTAAAAACTCTAAGCCTTCCTCCCCGCCCTTTCCTCCCCGCCCTCCTCCTCCTCCTCCTCCTCCTCCTCCCCCCCTTCTCCCCTCTCGGCACGGACGCCGGCACCGCCATCCGCGGCAAGCTTCTCGTCCAACCGCCTCTTCATCTCCAGCACCTTCTTGCGCTTCTCCTCCTCCGCCCGCAGCCGCCTCGCCTCCCTCTTCTCCCGCAGCACGTACGGCCACCCCCTGACGGCGGCCACCAGCAGCTTGACCCCGAGCCCGAGGTGCTCGCGCGACTGCCGGAGATGGTCCTTGGCGTCGGCGTAGTTTGCGCGCGTGGCGGCGGAGCGCTTCTTGGCGCGGTAGGCGCGCTCGGCGCGCTCGGCCTGGCGGAACTTCTCCGAGGCGCGGCGCCGGCTGGTCTTGAGGGCTGCTTCGGTGCCCGAGGTGCCCGGCCGCTGCTGCGGGAGGGCCTGGATGGTGGGGGAGGGGAGGGGCTTTTCGGACTCTGGGGGAGGGGGTGCCGGGGGCGTTGGGCGGGCCATGGAGATGGTGGAATTGGGGTTGGGTGGTTGGTGTTGCTGTCTCTGGGTGCGGAACATTTAGATGAACGAGTGGACGGCCTGGGATGAGGCCCTTGTGGTTTGGAGTGTGTAATACGTGGTGAGAAGAGGAGAGACGAGACGAGACGAGACGAGATGACGCTTTGAAGTGCTCATGCTTTGGGGGGGGGGACCAGGTTCTGCTTATATTCCTCCCTTCCCCCTGCCTACCTATTGTACAGTACCTACCTGCCCATCTGCCTTGCCTTCCCCGCCCGTTCTAGAAACAAAAAAATCATGCTCGTCGCCCGGGGGGGGAGGCGTGTAAACGCGCTCCCGCTTGGGACCGGAGAATACCTGTCTCCATCATGTTCATGCGATGTTGCTAGATCCCTGAAGCCAAGAAGGATGGAGATCGCTGACAGGTCAAATACAGCTGCCCAGCAGCCGCCCGACGGCCGCCCAACGGCCGCGATATCGTGAAGCATGACAATCTCATCAAACCCAATGGGACGCTGCTGGGACGCCAATGGAACGCCAGCGGATATGCACGTCGAAGACATGGAGGGGGGTAGCCGTGCCCGTACCTGCCTTGTCATACCGTACCCGACCTTGCGGGTCAAGAATCCTTTTTCTTTTTCTGTGTTCCTTTTTTTTCTTCTTTTTCTATCCAGGTTTTTAGCTACATACCTAGGTAGGCGAACATCAAACGCCCCTGGCGTCCCCGTGTCCTACAGTAGAATGCACTGGAACTTGCCCGAGAAGGGCGGGCGGGTCGCTGTCGACACACCGCTGAGCTTCCGACTGGCCAGCAATGGTTGGATCGTCGAACCCCCATGGCAGCCCACAAAACGCCCGCAAAAAAAGCATGTGAATTAAAGGCAGGAACCCTGGTCTGGCTGGCCAATTCCATCCGAAACGTCCCCTTTGGCAACGCCCACAACTGCCGACCATCAACCGTCCCTTTTTGTGACGTCGTTTCCCAACAAGCGTCGAAGCGGCAAAGACCAACCGAGAAAACGACGGCTTCGGCCTGCGCGACGAAGAACCTGGAAGTCACCCACCCACACTGGCGACGGCACGGCAAGCTTAAATTGGCTTGGCGTTACGAGATCTGTTGGGTCACACGAGCCGATCTGCCCGTCTTCCCTTCTTGCCCCCCCTCCTCCCGCATCTTGAAACATCCCCATCTCCACCATCGCTGCTGTCCCAGGTGATGCTGGTAAAGCTCAACGCTTGGTCTCTGTTAAATCGGTCTTCAACACCGAGATTCCGAGAATGAGCACATCGACAATGGGGCCAGAAGGGCCCGACAACTTACGCCAACGTGCACGAGCACCTTCGTCTTCCAATGACGATGCCACACCCCACGCTAGTGAGGGGCCCGGATCTGTGACGAAGGACGATGGAGCCGCCCGTCTTAAGCGGACATACGGGCGCACGCCCGACGGAACCGGTGTGTACTTCCAGGACAGGCACGAGTTGGGTGCAAGTGAAAACGATCAAGACAAGAGTGCTGACCGAGTTCTGTGTACAGTTTTCGTCGTCCCCGAAACCCACGACATGGTCTCGCAGCTCTTAGACCCCCGCGAACCGAAGAACCTCTCCGATGTCCTAGTGCTCGCTATCCTCGCCCTCCACATATGGGCCGCCTACGCGCTCCCCTGGAGTCTCAAACGGCCCATCTTCGCGCTCATCTTCCTCTTTTGGAGAGCCTCGTACAACGTCGGCATTGGGTATCTCTTGACCGTCCAGTCCAACTACAAGCTCATGGTTACGTGGGCCAGGCGCATGAAGCTCTTCGAGGACCCGGCCGCCGGCCAGAACCCGCGCCCATGGCTCTACAACCTGCTCCAGCGCGAACTCGAGGCCAAGATTCCCAAGGACTACAAGATGGCCCAGGCGCCCATTGAGTACAACACCTGGCTTGTCTTCCGCCGCGTGGTAGATCTCATTCTCATGTGTGATTTTGTCTCGTACTGCCTGTTCGCCATTGTTTGTGGCCACAAGCCGGTCGGCGAGGGATTCGCCGTGACCTTTGCGCGTTGGACCGCCGGCATGGCCCTGGTGGGCTTCAATCTCTGGGTCAAGCTGGATGCGCACAGAGTCGTGAAGGACTATGCCTGGTATTGGGGTGGTAAGAAATAGTCTCCCGCCAAGGCCTCTGTTGGCACGGATGCTAACCATGACAGACTTCTTCTACCTGATTGAGCAGGAATTGACCTTTGATGGCGTGTTCGAGATGGCGCCGCATCCCATGTACTCCATCGGTTACGCTGGATACTACGGCATCTCCATGATGGCGGCGAGCTACGACGTTTTGTTCATCTCCATCCTGGCCCACGCCGCCCAGTTTGCCTTCCTGGCCGTCGTCGAGAACCCCCACATCGAGAAAGTTTACAACCCTCCCCCGCCGCGCCAGCGCGCAGAGTCCGAGGTTAGCAGCCAATCTGAAACTACGATCGAGTCTTCCAAGAAGTCGTCAACGACGAACCCGGACACACACACACCGGTGCCCGTTCATAACCTGCTGGGCTTCCAGAATTTTGACCCTTTCCGTATCACGGATTACGCCACGCTTCTTTTGGTCGGCTACCTCGCCGCCCTCGCCATTGCCACGCCGTCTACTCCCCTCTACCAGGCCCTCTTCGTGTTGAATGCCATCTTCTGGCGGCTGTGGTACTCGGTCGGCCTTGGTGTCATCTTAACGAAGCAGTCGAACGAGAAGATGTTCACTCGGCACTTCCTCAAGTTTGGCGAGACCGCCGGAGAAGCCTGGCGCCAGTGGAAGGGCATGTACCACCTGAGCATGACACTGTGCCACGTCTCGTTCCTCGCTGCGTGCTGGAAGATGTACACATATCCAGAGGACTGGGGCTACGGCTGGGTTCTCCTGAAGCACGTGGTTGGCCTGAGCCTGGTCGCGCTGCAGATGTGGACCGCCGCGAGCATCTACGACTCTCTGGGCGAGTTTGGCTGGTTCTACGGCGACTTCTTCTTTGACAGCACCGGGAAGCTCACGTACAAGTCCATCTACCGCTTCCTGAACAACCCGGAACGCGTCATCGGCACTGCTGGCCTGTGGGGCCTGGCACTCATCACCTGGAGCAGGGCCATCTTCGTGATCGCCCTCATCGGACATATTCTGACACTCGGCTTCATCTCCTATGTCGAGAAGCCGCATATGCAGAAGATTTACGGCGAGAACCTGCGAAAGGAGGCGGGTTTGACAAAGTTCATCAAGCGCTCGCTTCCGCAGCCCGTCAAGGGACTGCAGATGAGCGTGGATAGGGTCTGGGAGGACTCCAAGCACTTCTTTGACGATTTCATCGATGTCGCCCGCACGACGCTTGGCGCCGGTTCTTCGACCGTCGTCAGGGACACGTCGTCCTTGTTCAACAAGTACCCCGCCCGTCTCACGCTCAGCCGTATTTCCCCAGACCTTGCCGGCTACGACCCTAAGCACTACGAAATCTCCATTGAGGGCACGCCCTTGGTGGCTGCCGATGAGAAAGCCACGGGGAAAGAAAGCGCCAGCGCTCGCGTGTCCAAAGACGTCAAGACCAAGGTGTTTGAGTACGGCGCCCCGATTCGCGTCAGGTGGAACGCCCCGGTCAACCATAGCAAGAAGGACTGGGTCGGGCTGTACATGGTTACGGACAACAGGTCCCGAGAAGTCACCGAAGTCCCAACCCTGGGCCGCTGGGTGCCGACGTGCCCCGGCGAGTACGACACGACAACTGACCAGGGCATTGTCTCGTGGGATCAGCCGACCACAACATCCAAGTCGCCCGAGGCGGACCTCGTGCAGGGCGAGATGGTCTTTGAAGGCGACAAGCTGTGGTGGACGCAAGGTGTCTTTGAGTTCCGGTACCATCACGGCGGCGGCCACAACGTCATGTCCATCTCGGAGCCCTTTGAGGTGCGGCTTGCCAAGGTAGACGACGAGAATGCCGAAGTGGCCGGTCCGGAGGATGTCGAAGCCGCGCTCCTACCCATCGTCCGAAACTGCCTGGACCGCGACCCGGACATTGCGCCCGCCACGGTCGACGAGCGGTTCGGAGCACACGTGGAGAGGGACAGCAAGTATGCGAAGCGTGTCGTCTACGCCATCCATCATATGTTTGGCGTCGAGTTTGCGCCCGCCGTGGTGCCGGCCGATGGGAATGTGCGGAAATTGGCCTGGCGGATATGCAGTGCCAAGGAAGTACTGGTAAGTTGCGCTTTTCGCGTCAAGTCTTTCTGTATGCACGTGCTGATGACGAGACGCAGGCGCCTTATAGCATGTCACAGAGACAAGGGCCGTCGACGCCCATTAGAGACAAGTTTCCGGATGCATTGTAGAGGAGGAACATAGATGGGGATTGTGGATGTTTATGCATGACTACTACTACTTAGACTGCAGAGCATGGCATGGCGTGGGTGGGGGGATGCATTGAGATACCACTGTTGATAGATCTGGCGTGCTGGTGACGAGTGTCTATATGGGAAGTATCGAGACGGGAGCCAGCATGGTTGCATGGAACGCGCGTCAGTCAATTGGTTTGGTGAGGTCTTGGAAGAGTGGGAGCGAGCATCATCTTGGTGTGAAAAAACAAGCCCGGCGTTACTAGCATCAGAGGAATACATACATCTATGTCAACTTGGCTGTTTGTTGCTTATGTTGGGTTGAGCTGGGTTGAGCTGGGGACTGTGTATCGGTTCCATCTGTTGTCTCAGCTGTTGAGTGATTGACCTGTCGTCAACTGTCAGTGGGGAGGAATTCAAGGTTGAGTTGGGGGACCTCGATCGAAGTGTAAATCTGTAATAAACGTTTAAAAAGTAAAACTAAACTAAACTAAAAGGAAGGTCTTTGATAAAATCATAAAATAAAAAAAACTGCACCTTCAAGGTGCCTCTCGTCACCGCATAGACACAGACCGAGCACAGCCGTTTACAGAAAGAAAGGACTGTAATACAGTATGTACTGTACAGCACAACAACAACAACAACAATAGCATCGCATCACCGTCCTCTCTTGTCTTTTCAGCCTCAGGTAGAACACCCTGATCATCGAACCCCCGCCGCCGCTTTTTGGCAAGGCCGGCACCAGCCAGCCAGCCTGTCTGCCTGCCTATCTGTCTGTCGGCCTGTCTACCTGCCTCCCTTTACTCACAATCCTCCAGAATCTCGGCCAGCACATCCGGGTCGCCGAGGTCCTCGGCCAGAGCGACCGCCTTCTTCCGGAGGCGGGCCAGCTTCATCTCGGAGTCCTTGACCTTGCGTGCTAGCGCGCGCCGTGCTTTTTGGGCTCCGGCCGCTGCGGCGTTGTTGTTGTTGTTGTTTCCGTTGTTGTTTCTGTTGTTGCCGTTGTTGCCGTTGCGGTTGGCGTTGGTGTTGGCGTTGTTGGCGTTACCATTGGCGTTTGTATTGGTGTTACCATTGGCGTTTGTATTGGTGTTGGCATTGGCGGTACCATTGTTAGCATCCACGCCAGCGTCCGCGCCAGCGCCAGCACCAGCACCAGCACCAGCCGCGTCTGCCATCTGGACGGGCACGACGCCGCCAAAGGGTCCCGCACGCGCCGTGTTCTGGCAGCGCACCAGGCACACGTTGTCCTGGCCCGCAACGGTGCCGGTGCAGGTCTGCGAGGCGGGGATGGTGGCGGTCAGGGCGAAGTCGGTTGCTTCTCCGTCCTGTTGGGGCGGTCAGTCCTGATACTCCTGGACGCTGTGGTTTCCGGGGGAGAGTTTTGGGGGGGGGGGGATTAAGGTGTGAGCCTACCCGGTTGCGAGAGTTGCGGCCGCCTGGGACGTTTTGGGTTACTTGGATGTTGTTCCTGGCTGGTGTTAATCCTGTCTGCCTTTGGGGTGGCGCAAGGGAGTAATCAGCTATGTATCTATGTAGGTACAGTACATACCAAGTCTGCGCCGTCCCGTCGGCATTGATCATGCAGGTATACGGACCGGCGCCGTCCGAGTTGACCTGGTGCAGCGTCATCTGCAACTCGCCGCCGGCCGTGACCTGCGGAAGCGAGTCGCCCGTCTCGGCGAGGATGGCTTGGGTGCCCGCTTCCAGGTTGTTATCACCCCCGGCGAGCGTCTCGCCCACCGTGTCGGCTGCGTCGCCCCGGAAGCGGGTGGCATCTTGCTGGAATGGGTTCCGACGGGTGCCGTCTCGCGGGGTGCTGGTGTCCACGCCGAGGGCCATGCCGCTGCCTCCGGCGTCACCGACGGCAGCGATAATAGCACTGTGGCCGGCGGCGAGCCTGGCTGCAGCCAAGAGGGCAAGCGTAAAAAATGTCTTGGTAGAGGAGGCCATGTTTGTTGGTCTGCAAGATCGATGGATGGGTAGGAGAGGGACTAAAAAGTTACTAATATGATATAAAAAAACCTGCCGGCAGGAGAAGGGATCTTGAAAGGAAACTGTTGTTGACCTGGGGCTGATTTGTCTCCGGGACCGTGGCTCTGATGGAGATGAAGGCAATGGAGTCCATGAGAAGCCGGTCAAGCCCATCATTTTATAGACATTTCTAACAGAGAAACTCACGATGTCAAGCAGTCAACTGCCGCACCTTCTATCCGGCCCCTTGTCTTCGAGCTAAATGTTTCAATCTCAAACTCGGTCACCTGAATCACAATCAAAAGTCTCACTGACCCCTTCGCGTACGATTTGCCATCTTGGGCAGGTGCCCGGCCGCAGTGTTGGAGAGTGTATTACTATTGCCAGCCGGTGTGGACTTGAGGTGTAACCTGGAAGTCTGGAACCGCTTCAAGATCTCCCACCAGGTTGCGAAAGGCCCTTGTCCGTGCACTTGCTCAGCCCCAATCCGACCCTGGTGCATACATGGTATGCTGACCTCGAAAGCCGCCTTGATAGTAGATCATGGAGATCGAAATCGCGGGGATTTGCGGCGGCAACTGGTGACGGCATTGAACACCACAAAACAAACATATCCCCAGGCATATTCTCGTCTCGCGACAAAGAGTACCTACCTACCTTAGACCAACCCCAAGCCTACCATCAACGCCCTTAAAATAACGTTTACTCGGTTCATCGTTTGATCGGTTGATTTGGGCTGATGGGTGGTCCATGACCAAATGAGGCCGCCGAGGAGTGTCGCCGAGTGTCCATCCATCCTTTCTCAGTTCTGGGCGCAGACTCCAACGGTGTTTCGATTTTTGGGACGAATTCGGAAAGAGAGACTTCCATGTTCCAGAAAGCGGGGGTAGGTGCCTAGACCGCACGCTCATGGCTACCCGGTATGAAACCTCTATCCCCCGAGATGCACGGATGTTTGAGGTTTTTTTTTTTTTTTGGCCCGTGGTCTTTCAACACGCCAAGCCAATGGCCTAACAGAAGCAGCGCTTTGGGCGCCTACTAACTAGGTAGCTAGCCCGATTTTGAGCCTCGTTTCCCACTGAGCATCACAATCACACTCCACTTCGTTTTGGATCGTGGACCAGTCGCGGGGTTCACGATCCGGAGGAAAGCAGCATGCCCTGGTTCGTGCCCTGCGATCCCTAACTATTATCCAACCTTGTATTTATTGATTATTAACCACTTGATTGTTTTTCACACCCACTTTCCAGAAAGACAAACCTCGAGAACTCGCTAATAACTACTTCTAATTACCGTCATCTTTGACAGACTGGTACATAGCAATAAGTATGCGGGGACCGCAACTAAATAATATTATTAATTCTAACGCTACATGAACATGTCACTGCTCTCAGAGAAGTATTACCTAGTTGTTGGTTATTTAACTTTCTCCCTCTCTCTCTTTTCTCTTCTATTATTCTATTCTATCTTCTTTCTTTTTCCTTTCTCTTCTCTTTCCTTCCTTTTCTATTCTATTTTCTTCTTTCTTCTTTCTCTTCCTTTCTTCTTTCTTCTTAAATCTTTTTATTTTTCTCCTTCATTTTTCCCTTTTTGCTTTCTTGTTTTGTTTTGTATTTTCCAGGTTGTAAGAGAGACCCCCCTTACTATAAAGAAGTAGTAGGCCCTATATACTCAACTGACATAAGCTCTCTGTAATGCTCGCAATTTGCTCTGAAAATTACCGCTCTACCAATGGTATATGCCAATTGTTGGGGTGATGAGATGTTTCCGCTAGATTTGCTAATTGTTCTAGTCTAGCTACTCCTCAGTATTTGTGCTAGCCCGGCAAGTAATAGCCAGTTCCGTGGCTCTTAGCCAGTAGTTCCAGTACCATATTTCAAAGCCCTCATTCATCTGTTTCCAGAGGCTCAAGTTGTACAGAACTTTGCTCCAATCCTCCCAATCAATTGCGACAGCTGATCTGGACTGTCGTACCTATCCGCCTCCTTGACAGCCACCCCAAACACATCATAAACAGTAATAAACTTGTAATTACTCTCCGGGCTCGTCCCAATACTATGCCGGAACGTCTTGGTCATCTGCTCGTGTCGCTTCAGCGTTTCGAAGGCTTTCCGTACTTGAGCCTTCTCTGTTTCGGGCGCATGCCATAGCCTGACTTGGACACAATATAGCACCAGCGCCGCAAAACCGGCCGCCAGCGCCGTCGCAGCCGACGAGCCCGAAACCTCCTTTGCCGGCCCAGCGGTGGTCCCATCCATCAGCTCGACACGATCGCCGGGGAAGGTGAAGTTGACTTTGTCGGGGTTGCCAACACGCACACTGGTCTCACCCGACGGTCCTGCGGCTCCAATAGTGAAAATGCGCTGCGTTGCCTTGGATGGGTACGTGTCGTTGGGCTTGGCACCTTGGTCCGAGGCAGAACAGAACATGAGAATGTTGGCTCTGTCGGCATCAAGGATGGCCTTTTCGAGTGCTGCCCTGTCGTTATCGTCCTCGGGAGGATCGATGGTCCAAGACATGGAGATGATGTGGACTTTCTTTTTTACTGCCGCGGCAATGGCCTAGGAGGGAAAGGGGTCGGTGATTAGCAGACGTGCCCTGCAGGGGGGAGGGCAGGTGGAAAATACCTGTGCAGCGCTTCTGGCAGAAATCTGTCTTGCACCCTCGATTGGATGATCTTCCAACCGCAGGACATACAACTGAGCCCGGGGGCACATGAAGTTGATGAGCTTTGCCATGATGGTTCCATGGCCGGTCGCGGAGGCGTAATGGGGATGGTTCAGGCGGTTCTCCTCGTCGCGGTGACAGAACGTCCGCCCTCCGAATAGCGGATAATCTAGTTCCACCCCATCCACGCCGTCGTCGATGAGGGCAACCCGGATTGGCTCTTCGATGTGGTGAGGCTTTTGTCTGTACTCATTCTGCTGTTCGGCGTTGATCAGCAAGCCCCGGAATTTCTTCATGTCATCGATCCATGCGTGTTTTGTCGTTTGCTCGTCCTTGATGCCCTGAGCCCGTGCTGCGCCGGTCAATCGCCGCTTGTTCGAGAAGTCATCATCGTCGATGAGCCGAATGTCATGCTTGAAACCAAGCCTCCTGATACGTTCGCCAAAGTCTTTTACGTATTGTCTTGTACGCTTGGCCGACTCTATCCCCTGAGCATCGCGTTAGCGCCTGGTTTTGAATTATCACACAGCTGGGCAACAAACCGAGAAACGTACCCTCTGAACGTGAAGCCGCACTATTCGTAGCTCACTCAACTTCTTCAGCCCGCCTTCCTCGCTCCAACCCCTGAGCACTGCATTGTTGCCGCCCCAATACAAGTGAACCTCTCGAACGTGAGGTGCAGCGTTGTATATCACCTCTGTGCACAAATCTGTCTTCTTCCAGTCCCAAACCTCAACATCCAGGTTTTTGAGCGATTCTTCAATGGCTTCATCGGTGTGCGGAGGGTCGAGCAGATCGTCAACCACAACCCTGAGTATGGTCTTGACGCCTTTCTTCCGCAGGCCATCAAATACTTGGACAAGGTCTCGGCGACCAGTACCCTCGTCTGTGGACCGGCCTTTGTGTGCCCGTTTGGCGTTTGCGCCTTCGGCAGGTGCCTCGATCTTGATCTTGGGAATGGCAACGTACTGGAGTGCATCCTCAAATTTGAGCTGGTTGAGGAGCGCTTGGAACCCATACAGTGTCATGCTCTTCCGGCCGGAGAGATCAAAGTACAGCTCAAGGTCTGCACAACTGTGTTAGCCCCGATCGCCCTCCTTTGAAAACGTGACTCCTCAACAACAAGGAGGTAACTGACCAGACACCTTATCCTTCCCGTACAAAATATCCATACAAGCACCATTGCCCCGTGATCGTAAGTAATGCAACTTGAGAAACCTCTCCACACTCTTGACAACCCCTTCATCGACCTTGGATTTCTTTTTCGACTCGGACTTCCCCTTCGGCTTGGCACTGGGAGCCGAAGGCGCCGCTGGAATAGATGTCTTTAAAGACAAATCAACCCCATCAACCGCCTCCTCTCCAGACGGTCCCGGCAAAGCCACAGTTCCACCGTACTTGGCTCGGATGTTTGACTGAACTGGTTTCGGCCGAGTCGACTCCTGTGAGCCAGGAGCGGCCAGGCCGAAATTGGGGGCCCTTTGCGGCGAGTACGGCCTGTTCGTCTTGTCTGGCGGGGCCATTGGATTTTTTAGAGATTCAGTCCGGCCGCGGTCGTCCCCTTTGTCGCGGCCCTTACTGCTGCTGACGGCCTTGGCCGTCCCCTCCGCGGCGTCCTTCTCCGCCTCTTGGACCGTCTTTCTGTGGAGCAGATAGGGTGAATTGCCTGCAGCATTGAAATCACCATTGGATTCGTAGACTTCTTTATCACCGCGGGCGACGATGTCCTCGATGATGGACAGCTGGCCTTTGCGGCAGCGCTTGTGTTCAACGGCGAGGTGAAGAAGGGTATTTCCTTTGGAGTCTTTGAGGGCCAGGGTTTTGCCGTCAGCCTTCTGAACCATGCGTTCGAAGCATTTGAGCTTCTTTTTGATAGCCATGTGGAGATAGAACTGTTTGTTGCTTTCTTTGATGAATATCGCATTGATTTTCGGGTGGGCGTCACACATCCATTCGACCATTTTCTCTTTTCTGAGGTCGATAGCCTGGTATAGAGGGGTCTTCCCATCGCGGTCGCCTTTTGCTAGGAGGTCGTTGGGATGTTGAACCAGCCACGTCACTAGAAGCTTCATCTGGTCGTCGGGCACAGTGGGCAAGTCGGGTTTCTTGTCGTCCAGCAGCATGTGCAAAGCCGTCGGTAAGCTCTTATCTCGCGTGTCTGCGGCCAGGTCGTTGATCTCTTTGGACTTGAATGATTCGAGACGATCATTATGTGCCAGGTCTATTGTCCCATCGGCGATTTGCTGGAGAGTTGACTTGAGAAGCTTCTCAACCGATACTCTGGCTCGTTTGGCTTTTACGTTGCTGTAGTCGTCATCGTCCTCGTCCGAACTGCTCTCCTCAGACGATTCCGCAGCTCTGGCATCCTCTTCGTCCTCCGAGAGATGACTCGGTTGCAGCCTTTCCCGATCGTCTTCTGCGTCCGACGACATGATTGGACATGCGGGAAGGTATAGAAACAAGAAGGAAAGAAAGGCTTGGAGAAAGAAAGATGCGGAGATATATATTGAAAAAAAAAAACCGGAAAGATATCAGGAAAGCCCAAAAAAACCCCCAAAAAACGAGAAGATATGCAGAAAGGAAAAAGCAATCAGTCAACAAATGTGAGCATTCGCTGGTAGAAGGTTGGTATGTGTTGCGGCCACGATGCGACGCGACTCAATGAGGGGAAGTTTTACTTGGGGGTGAAGTGGGCTTCGAAGGGGTAAATGGTCAAACACTATGGCCCATTCAACCCCCAAAAGTAGCGTTAGGATCGCCGCGGCGCAGTTGCCTCAAAATGGCTGACTGCATGCCGTGGCAGCCGTGGCAGCCTAGCATACCTGCGTATTCGGCCACAGTGTATCATGACCGTTATTGGCACCGTGCGGGCTTCAGACGCCAGGAGGGAAAGTTCGTGAAGCGGGGTAATCAGTAATTTGTAGAAGATTCTTGCACTTGGGCTGTTAGGTTGTGTACTGAAGTCATGAGGGAGTATTCTCGGCTGTCCTAATACTCCTATCGGCTGGAGAGGATTGTCCCCATAGCCTCACAGGGTCTTGGTTGAGTGAAGGCACTGGATGTATCACAAACGTCAATTTTTAAATAATTATCCAGAACTGCGCTGCATGGAAAAGCCTGCCGTGAGATCGGCGCCTCCAACCGCTATTCCTCAGACCACAACGTCCTTCCAATAAAACAGGGACATCAGTCCAGCAGCCCTTGGCCAGGCGTGAAAGCCGTATTGAGCCGAATGTCAACAAACTCATTTTTCAGGTCAACATGCCCAAGGTTGTCTACATCGTAACCGGCTTTGCGAAGTTTGTTTGTAGGCTCCATCGTGGGATCAAAGAGAACGGGGTCATCAGGTGGCGTCGTGCCAAACAAGCGCTCGATCCTCGACTTCCAGTCGGATTCAACCTCGATGGTCACCCTGCATTGGAAGCAGCTCTCGTCAGACCGCGCTAGGAGGATCGCGCATCGCAAGAAACTCGGCACCCCCGATTTGATAGATCCGTTTTCAGTGAGGGCCCATTTCGCGATGACGGGTCTGCCGTAGTCGTCACTCCATACGTGCCCAGTCACCCGCGCCTCGTCGACGGCTGTGCGGCTCACTGTTTTCTCCCACTTGGCTGTCGTGCCCACGTTGGCCACCAGCTCGGGCGCAGCCACATTCACCTCCCCCCCGACGGTGGTGGTCTCGTCCTGCGTCGAAGGCGAGACTGATATGCGACCGAGAGGAGCGATCGCGTGCACCTTTGGGTTTGGGCGTCCTTCTTCGATGCTGCTGAACTCAAATTTAACCGTGGCCGAGACAATGCGGCGGGACCGTTTCGCCGAATCCATGTGAATGTCGTAGACCAGGAGCGTTGCGTACTCGTTGGCGCCATCGTCCAGCGATAAACTGCCGTGGACAATTTCTCTTGACTTGCACCGGATTTGCAAAACATCCTGGCGCTCGACAATGTTTTCCCGTTGGTAGGGTGCCGAGGGGTCGTTGAGTGTATGGTATTCGCCCTTGTCGCCCGTCTTTCCGAGCCCGACCACAAACGAAGCCTCGTCTAGATCCACATCATAGTCCTCATCAGAACCATCGTCGGGTCCGAGTTTCATCCCCTCCTCATGGACGCTTTCCTCTAGTGAATCCATGCTGCAGACTTCTTTTTACTCGGTTGTTGCGAATTATTATTCGAAAAGCAAGAGCAAGTTGAATTCAAGACAGGCACGCAGACAGGCAAGCATGGTCGATTTGGGTGGCTCAGCGCGCACTAATATGGCGCATGGATCTCGATAGGACTATGCAGTTGGGTCTTGGGCGACATGTCTGGGTGAAAATCATTCTGTGGGCGGCCAATCGAAATCAATGTTGCCTGCAACATTGGGAGCAAATGGAGAGGGAGTGCATCTGCTGTGCCTCCCTGGCACACAACTTTCAGGCAGAAATTGCGCACGCACACACAGTGCGGTGCGGTTTGGCGTCAGCAACCGCCTACCCCGGGCGTCGCTCTTATGTTGCCTATGCGGCTAAGGGCGCTAATGAGTGCCTAACCCCTCCAAGACCCGCGCCACCCCCCTCCTCATTGCTTCGCAAGGTTGGGGTTATGTTTTCAAGTGCGGCTTGCTGACGGGGAAGGCAGAGAGACTCTAGGTCGATCAATTCTGCAACCATTGTCATATTGCAAAAACCGGCAACATCACCTGTCCACAAACCGCTCCCAAGTTCTGGTCAGCCCGATTCGACCCTAAACGACGCCAGAATTTTCTCCAACATGTCCGACGCAAACTCTGCGTCGTCTTCAGACTCCGAGGAGTCAGCGCCATCCATATCATCATCCAGAGCCGGTTCTCCAGAACCCGAGGCGGACCAAGGGGAAGCCACAGCAAGCAAATGCTCAGACCAGGCGGACGGAGCAGAGGCGGAGAACCCCGGTGATCCATTAGAATCAGACGTTCAACCAGTGGAAGAGACTCAGCCACTTCGGGAATCTGACGGGGTGCATCTTACCTATCCACCCGCGGATACTCTCGACCATGAGCCTGATGATCATAACCCGGATATTGCATGGGAGTGAGTCTCTTCTTGTCGCCAATCGGTAGCACCACCCATTGCCCGTGAAAGGTGTCACTGACAGGTCTGCCCATCCTAGCTTTGTTGTCGTTCCGGGAGTATACGGCAATTGGGCGGATGACACGCTGGCCTGCCCTTGGGCCGCTGGCCATAATAATTCGGTGGTGACTAGGCGCCGCATCATGCGTTTTGAGTACGACTCAAAAGCCCTATTCACCGGCTCTAAATCCAGAGCGGGCATTCGGGGCTGTTCTCTGCAACTTCTACGCGGCCTCACAGCTCTGAGAAAAGGCGCATCTCAGGTTTGTTGCACTAACTGGCTATGACTGCCTCAAATACCCTATCATCACTTGACCGTTCACTGACATTTAGATAATTACCCATCAATTTAGAAACGGGTAATCAGCTTCATCACCCATGACTTAGGAGGTGTCATTGTCAAAGATGTACGTAACTTCAGGGCAGGCCGGCCTGACGTGCCGAGATGTTCTCCGAGATGTTCTCCGAGGTGCGTCTAGTTGGAGAGAGAAAGGAGGAGCTGATAAGTTTTTCGCAGGCTCTTGTTGCAGCTTCTCTCGACCCCGGTTCGTGGTCCGACGTCTTAGATATGGCTCGTGTATTGGTAAGCAGCAACTTACTACACGTACCAGCACTGGCAGGACCAGGATAATGGAACGCCGCTTTGTGTTCGACAGGCGCTAATCTCGGTCTAGGTATTCACTGGTTGTCCGCACCGAAGCAAGAGCAAGCTCGACATGGAGGACCGATTATCTCGTTTGCTATTTGCATCGTGCAGCAAAGAACAAACACGCCTCACTCCTTCTACCTCCTCAATCGTGGGACTTGCGGCAGCAGTCACCGAAATCAATGGATTGTTCATCGACTCCAAAGCACTGCTCCGAAGCCGTTCAGTCAGCATTTATGCTGGGCCCGACTCTGTGCAGAGCGTCAACCCGGTTAGTAGGCCGCTGTGCCCTTCCCGTGTTATCTAATTAACCGTGAGACACTTCGGGTTGTTAACTGCCGCCAAAATCAAAAAGGCATTTGATAGTTATGGCGGAACCCTTGGTACCCCCTTTGAAAAGCGAATCGTAGCACCTGCAAATGAGGACGATGACTTTGCAGGTCTTACAACGTATTTCGCCAGTCTCAGCGACGGTTTGTCACAGCCACTTTTCACAACTCCTACGAGCAAGTTGATCTGACCTCCCGGTACAGTTTTGGATGCACAGTTTGACGACGACATGTTACTTCGCGAGCGGAAGCTCCTCTCGGTAGCAAAGCCCATCGACCCTCTTCGCACCACCAAGGTGCCCGGTGCCTCGGTCACCAACAATTCTCAGTACAAAGCCTGGCTCGGCCTGCCCGGCCCGCGTTTGCTCTACATTCACGGCTCACACAACGTACAAGATACCGCAGAACAAGTCTTCTTCGCCCTCGATGAGAGGGTAACGTTGCAGCAAGGTACTACCGTCGTATTCTACTTCTCCTTCGACCGCTGGGACGTTCGGCGCGACTCGATACGAGATATGGCATCCACACTCCTAGCCCAGATCATTTGCCAATTTCCCCACTGCAAAGATTGGGCCGAATCCTTCGTCAAACAGCTCGACTTTGAGAGGGGTTGGACTGAAGCGGACCTGGTGTACGAGCTTGCGCGTTTCCGATGCAACAGTTCCTTTGAACGCGCCATATACGTCATCAACCACTTCGACGAATGCACAATGGAGTCGAGAAAGGTTTTCTTGGACCGATTCAAGCGTGTGGTCGACTCTGACAGCGAAACGTCGTACAGGATTGTGGTCACCAGTGCTAAGGCTGGGGCGCTCTTGAGCGAGCTGTCTGACACATCCACGACAGTTCTGGATCTCTCGGCATCAGTAACTGATCCAGCCAATCTTAGCGAGGGAGAAGACGACGACGACGTGAAACAGCTGACAGAGCTCCGGCCTGACCTTCTCCTACAGACCGACCAATTGCGCCAGGAGCTGGATATCATCAGTGATATCGATCCTCTTGCACGACAAATAATTTGCGAGCAAGTAAAAATTCGACCGGACTGGCCCGAGAGCGTCTCTATCCGAAACATCCTGGGAGGCCTGAACCTTCCGAAGGGACAATGGAATGACAAAGTCCTTGCCTCCTTTCTCGACCGAATTCTTCGGGGCATTCCGGCCGAGGCAAACCTTCCACTACTGCTTTCATGGATTCTCTATTCCGTGCGACCGCTGACAATCTGGGAGTTGGGAACTGCTCTGTACCTCCGCTCCAGCTCCGACAACAAGGCCCTTGCCTCCCTATCGCCTTCAGCATTAGATGGCTTGGTTTGCAAGCTCCAAGCTTGGCTTGCCGGCATTGCAAAGGTGGACCAGAACGAGATTAGGATAACAAATCCTCGCCTCAGAAGCATCATGATGGGCAACGGTTTGCGGAAGAAAGGAGACGACAGTCCACGGTATCTGTGGGATGACATTTCGGCGACCGCTCACCGTGACATCGCGCGTACGTGTCTCGAGTACCTATCGCGGCCGAGCACGCTAGAAATTATTGGCGGCACGTATCGTATCCTGGAGACATCTGAAGCACATATCTTTGCCGACCGAGAGAACCTGTGTTCCTACGCTTTGCAGGCGTGGACGCATCACCTTTCGAAAGTGTCTCCATCCGCCGATCAATCGAAACTAGTCGCCAAGTTTGCGTCCGCTGCCCTTGGGCGCGAGTGGGCTCGCGGCTACTGGGCACTCTCAAACCCGGTGATCAGGGCAAAGACCAGCCTGGGAGGTCTGTTCCCAATGTTTGCGGGGCTAGGGCTTCTGGACGTGGTGGACCCCCAAGATTCGGAAGATGAACGTTGCGGACTGCAGGAGGCAGCGTCAAAGGGCCAAAGCCGGGCCGTCAAGCGGCTGCTCAAACGCACCAAATTTTCCGAGGAAACATTGCTGGACACGCTCGTCTCTGCTGGGGCATCCGGCAATGAGCAGCTGATTCTCGACTTGATACAGTACGTATCTTCCAACAGCGACAACCCGGACGCCGTTGCGTGGCCAGCAGTCCTCATTCACCGGGCGGCGTGGCTCGGTCTTGACCGCGTCGCAGAGAAAGTTCTTCAGCTTGGCGTTTCGCCCGACGCTGACGCTCCCTGGACGGCTGCAATGAAGCTTTCGCCGCTTCTCCAGGCCGGGCTCAACCTCCACCTGGCCACAATGAAAGCCCTCGTGCACCATGGCGCCGATGTAAAGGCTGTGGGAAGGTTCAACAGGACTTGCCTCCATCTGGTAGCCTCGCTGGGTGACGTAGAGATCATTAGGTGGATGGTGCAGGACGGAAACTTTGAGTTGGAAGCCAAGGACGAATACAGCAGGACTCCCCTCTACATGTCCACTGTCTGGGGACATTGCACGGCCGCTAAAGAGTTGCTCCAGCTCGGAGCCGATCCGAACATGGGCTTGACATCCGAGTCCAGCTCCGGCACCTGGTATCCACTCGTCGGGGCGGCAGAAGACGGTTTTTTCCGTTGCGTAAAACTGTTGCTCAAGCACAATGCCAACCCGAATATCGCCGGGCCAACGGAAGCAGGGACGGCTCTACGGCACGCCGTATGGAACGGCCATATGGAATGTTGCCGCCTCCTTCTCAATGAAGGTGGCGCCGATCCGAATAGTCCGCTGATCGAACCTCCTATCATCGTCCAGGCCGTGCAGTCTCTACTACAACGCGGAGAGGAAGTCTGCATGGATATCCTCAGACTCCTTATCGACAATGGAGCCGACGTCAACGCCAAAGACCGAGACGGCACACCGGTACTCATCCGTATCTTGGACGAAAACAATATCGAGTCCGTCTGCAAACTGCTCCTGGACCGCGGTGCGGACGTCAATTTGACGGACTCGCTGGGGAGGGGTCCGCTGTTTCAAGCCACGCTTTTGCCCAAGCCTGCCCTTGTCAAGCTGTTCCTAGCCCACAATGCCGATATAAACGCCATAGATAAAGACGGCTACACGCCTTTGTATTGTGGAATTCCCCACTCCGAGGTCGTACGTCTTCTGCTGGATGGTGGCGCTGATCCCTCCCGAGGTAAAGATACCAACGGCTTCACGGCGCTCGGATATGCCGCGTGGTACGAGGCCTATCTGGATAGCCTGAAGCTGCTGGTTGAGCGCGGCGTCGAACTCGAAGCAAAGTTCGATGAGGGCAATACAGCATTGAGCCTCGCAATATTATATGGATGTGCCGACGCGATCAGGGCATTGGCGGAGGCCGGTGCCAATCTCCAGCATACGCAGGAGGATGGCACACCTGTCCTACACGAAGCTGCAAAGAGTGACACTGACAAGCTGAACGCCATCCTGGAGTTCCAAGTTCGGGTGGATCTCAACCAGACCGACCGCGAGGGACGAACGGCTCTCAGTCTCGACGGCGTCGAGCTCCCCAATTACAAGCGCCTCATCAATGCCGGCGCCAACATGAATGTTCAAGAAAACGACGGCACTACGGCGTTATGGAATCAGCTTAATTGGGGTCACACTGATCATGTGAAATTCCTCCTCAAGCAGGGCGCGGATGTGAATCTTTTCTCCAAGCGTTATTCAGCGCCTCTCCACCAGGCGGCGAGAAACTCTGACCTGGAGATGACTAAACTACTGGTATGGCAAACCCCCGCTCTTTATTCATACTTTGAGTGGTTTGAAAGATGGTGCTCTCTCGAGAGTTGTGTGCTCTTGAGTCGTTGAGACGGCGGCCTTGCTCTCGAAATAATACTCCAAACATGATCCGACTGATTAGAATACATATGACTGACCTTGCTGAATAGGTGGAACACGGGGCGGATACAAACCTCGTGGCGTCGCGTACATTAGGCACTCCTCTAACTGCGGTATGTCTATACTACGACCACGTAGGCGACGACGAATCGAAAGATACCGCCCGTTTGGAAATCATTCGTTTCCTCCTGGAGAACAAAGCCGATGTTGGTGGCCGAGGTGGGCTCTTAGGCTATCCGATCAACGCCGCAGCGCTCAACACGGCGCCTTCTATCGTCGATCTGTTTCTCAGCAAGGGCGCCCAAGTAGACGTACAAGACGAGATGGGACGATCTCCAATCCACTTTGCTGCATCCAATGAGGTTGATGTATTTCAGAAAATCGCTGACGCGGGCGGCGATATCCAAGCGCGCGACGTCCTCGGGAGGACGCCGTTGCATTGGGCCGCACAACTGGGCCGTCTTGAGGCGGTGGAACGCATCCTCTCATCTTACCCTTCTGGTGATGAGAAAAATATTGATGCGATGGATGTGGATGGCTGGACTGCTCTTTGCTGGGCGGCCCGTGGCGGGCGGGTCGTGCGAGGCTGGCAGACACGCGTGGTCTCGGGGGATATTACCAAGGTTGTGCGGCGGCTACTGGAGCGCGGAGCAAGCCGATCTGTGGTGGTGACCGCTCAAGGCGAGACGTGGACACTCCCCAAAATTGCGAGATACCACGGTGTGACGGCGGAGGTGATTGGGCTGCTCGAGCATGGTCTCGGATGGGACAATCGCGGCGACGACGAGGAAGCTGACAAAGAGGCTGGCTCGAACCCGAATGATGAGATAAGGCCGGCGAAGAATTTTGAGTTGGACGCATGTTGCGATGCTTGTCTCTCTGTAAGTTGTTCGGTACCATGCGTGCAAGTCACCATCACCACTAACATACCCAGGCAATGTGCGGATTCGTCTACATTTGCAAGAGCTGTACCATGGACGACTTCTACCTGTGTTTCAAGTGTTATCCGCATCGGGCACTTGTACATATGGCAGACCATGAGTTCGAGCAGAAAGGTCCCGAGTACCCCGAGGTGGAACAGCCCGAGGGCAACAACGAGGATAAAGATGGAGACACAGGGACGTCGTCGTCGACCAGTTCGGACACCGACTCAGATACAGATTCATAGATAGACCAGCGAGACCAAAGGTACTAATGACGGAATGTTGGATTACGGTCACAGACACCCTTCTACGTTGTCGATATTTATGCTTAGACGGGATGTAGAGCTCGCTTGGTTGCTAAAACTACTGATGTCTATCTTTCGTATACCTGGGTAATGTGAAGGGTTCCATCCTGTTACGATTATCTAACCGAATTTTTCAATCGATAGCTAATATCATTCTCAAGGCTGCTCCCGGTACTGATTACGTTCGGTAATATTTTTTGCTCCTGCGCTCTCGTCCAGATTCGGCGCACGCTTGTCGGAACAGGGTTATCACCAAGGTTTATCTCGCTCCTGCTCAGCATTGTCGATCATACACGTTCGCCTACCACAAAGAGAGAGATGCCTATCGCACAACAAACAGTTGAATAAATTCATGAACAGACTTGTACCAAGCATCAGAAGATCAAGCGGCTTCAACGACTTTAAGTGGTAATTGCGGCCGGTTCCGCATCCAAGAGCGTAACATCACACCCGTGGGGAGAGAAGCATCCATCAACCTGGATCATGATGTCGAAGGGTAGTGTGGCACATTACTCAGACCACATGTGGACGGCGGCCTCCTACAACTTTGAATATCGTTTCAGTTATGAAGAGATAGACGTCAAGCACATAATGAAAATAGACTGGGCTAAATTCGGCGTAGTATTGATCCTGGAAGCTCAAATTGTGGTGCTGTCTGCCCTGGAGTTGACTGCGGTGGGGCTCGAGGTGCTCCTGAGATGTTTGTTTGAATTAGTTCTAGTACACGAGCACGACGAGGAATTTGCGAATACAAACCTTCCATTCTCCTCAAAGAAGGCCTAGACAAGTCCGTATCACCCACACCGAAGGAGCGCCTCAGCGCAGTGGCGCCAGTACTTGCTCGGGAAAAAGTTCTTAGATCGTTTGGAGCATGGCTGTAAGAGTTACTCGTTGTTTGATGGAGTCGCCCTGAACCTGGAGCCGATGTTGCTGTCCCAACTCCCGTTTTAGGCGTCGATGTGAAGGTGAGGGATCTGGGATTCCTGACAGGCAAGTTATTGGCCGGTGTGGCGGGTATCTCTGTTTCTGGATGGTCAACGCACCACTACTTTTAAGTGGAATACTGGAGAGGTGAATCCCTACGTTGTGAGAGCGCGGCTTTGTCCCATTCCAGCAGAGCGTTCGGATTTGACTGGCTCTTCGAATAACCGGGGCTGGCCGGGAAGTAGTTGGAAACTCCGGTTCGTGCACTAACTGGTGGACCAGATCGAGGCAGCTGTGGCTGGGCTTGCCTCTGACCCGCGTCTACAGCGCCGGCGGCGTGTATGGGGGTTCGGGCTCTCAAAACGTTCGGAGGGTTCTCCTGGGCCTGATTGAGTAGAACCCTCTGCTTTAGCTTGCTGTAAAGCTCCTGAGATTGCGAGAGCTCCCTGGTTTGATTCTCCAGAGTGAGGCGAAGATCGTCGCACTTGCGCCTCAGAGCGTGCTCCTCCCGTTCCATATCTAGATAATTACTGTTAGTAATGATGCCGGCCGGCTTCTGCACAGGCCATGAACCGACCTCGTATTTTGGTTGTCAGCGTGGAAATCCTCTGGTTGGCCTGGCCCCATATATTCTCAATCTCCCCTTGAAGTTCGCCGCAATAGGCCTTCAGCTTGCTGTTTGTTCGCACTTGGTATGAGCTTCGATCAGTAAGTCAAAGCCCCACGAGGCTGTTGGCATTGGGAGACGGACATTTGGTTGGTCATCTGGTATGACCAGAAACTCAGGGCTCTCCCTGCGCACTCCATGACAACGGTTGGGCTCAGGCCGCTCAAGGCCACCGATTTCCATTCTTCAGAAGGATGAAGGAGCTGTTCGCAAATCTCGGACGCGTTCAGAGGTTGTGTGCAGACGGGGCAAGTGTAAGGAGCCTGCCTCGCAAACCCTTGGTTGTTTGCGCATCGCAGACAGATAGCGTGGCTGCGTCATGGTTGAGTGGTTTGCACTTTGCAGCAATGCCTTCTTGGTAAGATAAAAACACGGCGACTCACCTGCACACAGTCACGACCGCTTGTTCTGTAAGTCGGGCGCCGCATTCTTGCACGTTGCAGTTGATATTTTGTTCCATTCTAACTGCGAGAGCATTCAGCCAAGCAACTGCTGCTGCTGATCAGCAGCTCTTCGAGGGAAGCAGGTCGATCATCAGCGAGGTCCACGGCGATGGCACGGAGAATGTGGAACAGTCATAAGAAAACAGTAGGTAATCACTTGGCCAGTGGAGAAGTCTCTGTTTTCTTCCTTGACTGATGAGTCTGAGAGCAGCCTTGAGTCTCATGGTGGGAAGTCGCCCCGTTTCCACGGCTCCTTCCCTTCCCACTTAGCCAAGAGGGACAAGAGCGAGGAATATCATGTTACTGGTTTTTTTTTCTTTTTTGAAAACCTTTTTTTGGAAAAAAAAAAAAAAAAAAAGCCAACAGGGAGCTCCTCGTTCATCATTTTGTCAATATGCCAAGGTTGGCCCGGGTCGACGCCCGCTTCCTTGCAAGACATGCATACCATGGTCCATCAGCAAGTCCAGAAAGGCTGAAAGAGTTCTCGTCAGCCACACCAAGCCACAGAGAATATGTGCAGCGTACGCCAAGACGGCGCCGCACAGCGGAGACCCACCACCCCGCCGTGTGGCTGCGGTTTGGCAGGCACCCACGCAGGACCAACACCAAACCGCCGCCATGGTGCGCCAGCTCTGAAACCCCACGAAGTCACACGACCTCTTCTTGCTTTGCTCACGGCAGAGTTCATACCAAGCGGAGAGCGGTTGCCTGCGATTCAACAACAGCATGACAGAAATCATCATGAGCCAGACCCCTCCCATCCTCCACGGACCTTCAGAAAAAGAACGTAAATATGACCGACAATTACGTCTGTGGGCGGCGAGTGGCCAGGCAGCCCTCGAGTCGGCAAACATCCTGCTGGTGAACTCGGGTGCGGGGACGGTGGGCGCAGAGACGCTGAAGAACCTCGTATTGCCAGGTACTGCGTGAGAACCCCCAGCTTGGCAGGAACTCTGTACTGATATGTAATACCCCGCTCCAGGTATCGGTCGCTTCGCCATCTACGATGAGGCTCAAGTTGGCGAGGCCGACTTGGGTGTCAACTTCTTCCTGGACGAGAGCTGTCTGGGCAAATCTCGGTCCCAGAGCTTAACAGCGCTCATCACGGAGTTGAACCCAGACGTCCAGGGCAGCTGGTATCCCAATGAGGTAGGTCCAAACCATGAGTTGAGTCTCGACCGTGGTCGACGAACACACATGCTCACATGATGATCGGCGTTATTAGGGAGTGAAGACACTTGAGTCACTCCTGGCCGACTCCCCGCTGTTCACGGTTATCATGTACACACACCCCATCCGCCCAGAGCAACTTGCACAGCTCGACGCCTATGGCCAACAACGCAAAACCCCGCTGGTGGCGATTCACTCTGCTGGGTTTTACTCCTATTTCCAGATTAACCTTCCAGGGGCGTTCCCCATCGTCGACACGCACCCGGACGAGACAGCAACGACTGACCTGCGGTTGTTGGCCCCCTGGTCGGAGCTGGTTACCTTCGCGGAGGAGTTGACCAAGGATATCGACGGTCTAGACAACTTCCAACATGGTCACCTGCCCTATGTGGTGATCCTTCTCCACTACCTCCAGCAGTGGAAGGCGGCACACGACGGCAAGTACCCCACAACTTACAAGGAAAAGACCGAGTTCCGAAAGATTGTGCAGACCGCAGCGAGGACCAATAACCCGGAAGGTGGCGAGGAGAACTTTGATGAAGCGGCTGCTGCCGTTCTGAAAACGCTGGTACCTCCGTCTCTACCGTCGGGGTTGAAGGAGATATTCGAGTACGAGCATACGGGCCCGGTAAGGCGTCCCTGCTACTTGCAGGCAAAACTCGGCCTTTGCCTATGCTGACACGAGACGCTAGGTCGAGCAGAGATCTGGGTTCTGGCTCATCGCCGACGCCGTCAAGCAATTCTATGACAAGCATCAGTGCTTGCCCGTTCCCGGCAAGCTGCCCGACATGAAGGCGCAGTCCAAGGTGTACATCCAACTACAGGGTATCTACAAGGCCAAGGCACGCAGGGACGCAGCCGAGATACTGCAAATAGTACAGGCCGCACCGGGTGGCGAGCGCGTCGATCCCGCAGAAGTGGATCTCTTCTGCAAAAACGCAGCCTTCGTCAAGCTCATCAATGCGACAGGGGGGGGGGGCAGCGGCGCGAAGATCAGCAGGGCAGATCGTCTGAAGTCAGCAGCCGGTAAGCAAAACCCGTTCCGTTCAGATCACTCCACCCTTGAATGGTCTCGACCCTTTCTGGCAAGGCCAGGCAGGCAGGGAGGGAGGGAGGGAGGCCGGCCGGCCGGCCACGCCATCTCCGCAGATGGCCTCGCCGACAATACACGAGAGAAGGAGACTGAGGCGGTGAAGCAAGCAAGCGAGAGAGAAAGGAAAGGAAAGGAAGCGAAAAGAACAGAAGAGGCTAACAGAGTAACATTTGCCACCTCCAGCCCTTGAGTTCGCCAACGACGAGACGGCACCCATGACCCTCAGCCCACTCTCGCTACTGCCAATCTACCTCGCCCTGCAGGCGACAGCCCACGTGGACAGCAGCAATAGCAGCAGCAGCACGACCACTACCACTCCTGCTCCCAGCGCCGACGCCATCCTCGTGGCCGTCGCGCAGCAGGTGCCCGGCGCGGAGCAGAACGAGCGGGTGGTGCAGGCCGCGCACGAGGTGGCGCGGGCGGGCGGGGGCGAGCTGCACAACGTCGCCGCCCTGACGGGGGGCATGGTGGCGCAGGAGACCATCAAGATTGTGACCAAGCAGTACATACCCGTGGACAACACATGCGTGTACGACGGCATCGGCGGCCGGTGCCAGGTCCTGAGGCTCTGACATGAAGGGAAGAAAAGGAAGGGAAAAGGGAAAGGGAAAGGGAGAGCGTAAGGAAGGGGGGATGAGGCAGGTCGGACAGGTAAGCGCCCGCCAGGTCTGGCTGCTGCCCTCTCTACATACGTTATCTCGCGAAGCCATTGGTGGCTGAAGGGCCCTGCTGAAGCGAAGTTTGTTTTGGCTTGGGAGACAGGAGTGAAGTGGATAGGCCGGGATAGGCCGGGATGGGATGGGATAGGATATTGAGAGTTTCTCCTCGGAAAGTAAAGGGAGCAAGCAAGCAACCGGGTATCAAGACCGAGGAGATAGTCAGCGTGTTTGCCTGCCCGTCTGCCTACCCCCGGTGAACCATAGAACTATAGAGAGAGAGAGAGAAGGGAGAGAGAGAGATAGAGCACACAGGATGGGGATGAACGACGACGGCGAAAATGGACACCAGACAAAGCCCGGCTTCAAGCGCCGGCGCTGGCGGGAATGAATGATGAAATAGACAGGCTGCATGGCCAAGGTTGGCTTACTGGTGTCTCTGCCTATCTTTTTCGCTTTTACCCCTCGGGCTGAGGGGAGTTCGGCATTGGGGGTTTGCAGATCCGGGTTAATCCAACGGTCTTTGCCCTTGGCGGCAGCGTTGACGAGCATAGATAGATATTGCACAGTATTTTAGGAAAGCTCTGCTCTCCGCTGGCTGTTCGTTCGGCAGTGAGGGTTTGTTACACACAGGGAGCGAGTCGTGTTGATCCCTTTGGATGATGATGATGATGATGATGATTCGAGTCCTGTCCTATGATGTCGTTGATTCTCCTATCAAGGCTTATCATCATCATCATCATGGGAGGTTAGATGCGAAACGGTGCTCGCGAGTAGTCGCAATTCCTACGCAAAACCTACCACGGTAGCCGTGCCTAGGTCCCATCGCGAACCGCTTCGGCCGCGCGGTTATCCGGTCGCATTTCCTTGTCTGATCTTGCACTGTACTGTACATACGGCTCCACATTCATCAGCGCCCTCTGGCGCTCAGGGTGGCTGGCAGATGGGCGGGCAAAGTGCGTATCCGTAGTTGTGTCTGTATGGGCGGAGATGGGGGATATGGAGACTGCCCAGGGCGAAAGCGCTCGACGCCCCCCACCTCGGTTTGCGAACCCGATCAGAAAATTTACGCTTCGGACCGCAGGGCCTGGATGGAACCCTCGTGCTTTGCGCTGTCGTATGCAAAGTCGGTTTTTATTTTTTGTGTGGTTTTTGTTTGTTTGCCCGGCTAGCCACTCGACCAGCGGCGGCTACGACTACCACTGCTACGCAGCGCGCGGTAGAGAAGCAAGTAGGGACCGGCGCTTGACTGGAGAGGGAAATGCAGGACCCTGAATCGTGAACCTGGTTTGGGCGAACGTTGGTGAAGGTATCGTGTCCTTTTAGATTTGAGTGTCGTGGTAGGGTGGAATGGAATTTGGAGTAGGTAAGTATTAACACTGTTTGTGTGCCTCTTTCGAGCTAATGAGAGCCTCGCGGGTCCCCCCCCCCCCCACCCCCCCTTCGCCCTTTGAGCCCTCTCACGATGGGGTGGTGAGGGACGGCCGGCAAGAGCAGCAGAGTGTCAGAACTCGGCTTGGATCAGTATGCAAGCACACGAGGGGCAGCGAGTGACCTCCGCCCCATGTTGTGTGCGACTACATACGTACTGTAGTCTGGGGGGGAACTTGGGGAAAGCAGGTGTGGGGGAGGCGGGGGCTCTCTCATCGAAGCCACAGCAAGGACAAGCCAGCGGGAGACGATCGCTGCCGGGCGCCTCTACGGATCAGTGTGGCGATTGTTCCGTCGTCTCGTCCGGAACGCTGGAGTGATTCGGCCGATAGGCAAATACCCCAGACGTCCTTGCATATGCAGCTAAGGTAAGGTACCTTTGGGGCAGTACCATAGTACGTACCTTACTGCATCGTCCGTGCCTTGGCTAGGTGCATACAACCAGTCAAGGGAACAAGGACAGGAACAGGAAAGGAGCGGGAGCAGGGACAGGGACGGGAACCAGAGGAGGATGCGGCGTCATGCCGCACGGTCAGATCACATGTTCTGGCTTGTAGGATTTGTGCTGGCGAGAAGAGTGACAATATCCGCTGTCCTGCGGGAGCGTCTGACAGGAAGGTGAGAAGAAAAAAAGAATAAGATGGAAATGAAATAAAATGGCAAGGAGAATTTGGCGGGATGGCCGGTGGGGTCTAGGAAGAATAGAGTTGGGAGAGATGCCGTCCTGCGCAGCCCGCTTATTAGACTTGTCAATCTGCCAACTCATGGCATGTTTCGGATCGCCTAGCGGCCTGCTGGTGCCAGAACAGGGCAGAGCGAGATGCGCAAGGGAGAAGAAGGATTGAACGTGACACAGGGCCGGGTTCAAGCAACTTTGTCCAAGATGCCGATCCCGAACTGTGGAGCAAAACGCATTGCGGTTTTGCAGAAACTCGAAGGTTTGGAGTTTCCAGAAGCATTCTTCCGGATGGACCGGTCGCGTCACGCCAGAATATCCCGCTTGGAAGCTGATAGGTGAGGTGTTCCGGGCCGTGAAACGGGGCATGGACGCGGCCTCCCACTCCAATTTTCAGGGCAATGGAGCACGGCCACGTTGTGCTGTGTCGTCGCTCGCGCCTGGCTCAGGTCCATGACATCCGTTATTGGTGGTGTGGTGGCTTGAGTCTCGGGTAGATGTCTCAGTCCCGGGTTCCCCAGCCACGAGACGACCGGCTGTGCGGCGATGGCATCCCGCCCACCCGCCGTGAGGTGGTATGCCGTGATCATGACTTGATTCGAGTCTGGTGTTGATGCCGACCCCAGCCGAGCATTGGGGGAGCCTCAATCTCGTCGCGACACCACATCACGATGCTGGTCAATGCGGTGTCGCGCGAGTCTCACCCATAACGCCACCCACCACACCATCTCAGGCTGCGGCTCACCCTTCCTGGCAGTTGGTCAGATGAGCCAAGAAGGCTGCGAGGTATAATAAGAATGAAGGCATCGAGAACGGGGTCCAAGAAAGGAAATCCAGGCTCGGGCACTGACGGCTATCGCTGGGCTTGGGACAATAATGGCATTAGACGAGGTCGCCAAATTAACTCGGGACGGCCGGACTCGTATGCGCAAATGCCAACGCGGTGTGCGTGGGTGTGTGTGTGTGTGTGCGGGCGTGCGTGCGTGCGTGCGTGCGTGTGTAGGCGTGTGAGCGTGAGAATCGGGTTCCGAGGAGGTCGCGCATTTGCGCTTGCGAGCTGCCACTCGACAGATTTGACAGCCCTTCTGGCGGTGACGGGCGTGATGCTCCCTCCTTGCTCTAGCGCGTTGAGCTAGAATTGTTGGCATGCTTCGAGAAGCATGAAAGTGTGGAACGCGCACATCAAATCACGTCTGTGCGTTCGCTGTCGCCTGTCGAAAAGGGCAAGGAAAATCGGTGCTAGGCTTGTCCAGCCTGGCAGTTAATCTGCGGTGAACCTCTCCCAGTTTTGGCTGGTCGGAGTGGTCAGCGGCGCCGGATGCCCATTCGATCGTCGATTTTGCCTGTGGGGAAATGGCTGGGGTGCGGGTGCCGAAGGCCGCCAGCGTTAAGCCGTGTTGGGCATGGCTGCCTTCGTCGCACAAGCTTAACGCCAGAGAGCTAAGCATCTTTCGAGGCAGGGTTCGCAAGGTCCACTTGGTGAGGCTATTCGGCCGAGCAAGCCACCGCTGCACCCCGCTGCATGGCGATGTTGTGGCACCCCCATCACGGCTGCACCTCCAACTGCGTTGGGCATGTGCCAGAGATGTGGGTGTGCAATGCAGCAAATGTTGATCTGAGAGCAGCTCTACATAGGTCCCCTTCTTTCGTGTCGGGGGGCCACGCTGATGGCTGCCTTCTCCAGAATTCTATGTAAAGTCGTGCGACAACGCACCAAATCTAACGGCTGTAACCTCGAAATACCACCACCTTATTCCTTCCCCAGGAATAGCGCCGAATGCCAGTCGAGGCAACGCTGGGGATCGGCATCGACAGCTTGCATACTATGTATGTAGTAGTGTACCATGTAGCTAACGAGCGACAGAATGACAGCTGCCTTCAGTCAAAAAAGCAGGGGTCGTGCAGCCGACCGACGCTAGGCTCGCTTGCCGTGATTCCAGGCGGCGCTGCAGCTTCGATTGGACGATGAGATGTGGGGAAGAAGAATTACGTCGAGACCGACCGGGAGCCGAGATGGCAGGGGCTTCCTTCTCCTCGATCGCGCGCCTTGCCAAAACATGAAGGGGTGAGTTGCGGAGAGTCGTCACCCCACTTTCTGCGTACCCTTCACTTCTTTCGGTTGGCCCGACCGATCCGTCACGGCCCTGACGGATCTCTGAACGGCGGTGTGAAGCAAATGGCAATGACGGCATGGGCTGGGCACCGGTCACCGGAGGAGAGAGAGCTGATCCAAGGAGCAAGCCAGCCAAAACGGAGCGGGGCACGTGGGGTGGTATTCGTAATACTGCACAGTATAACCAAACGTTCTCCACAACCAAAGCTTTGCGGGAAGCGCCACACCGTTCGCGTCGTGGAGGGTCAAGCCGCCCATCCGAAGCCACGGGAAGCCACAGTACAACCGTCACCGTCCCGTCTCTGCCTCATGCACGACATTTCAATCGCGGCCAAGCCCAACCCATTTCAACGTTAATGTCATCCCGCGGTTGCCAGCGCTACACAACGCCTGTCAAACGGTCCTGTCCCTGCACCCGTACGAGCCGCTGGCACACACAGCCAAGACAATGCGCAATCTCGACAATTGTTCCATGGTAATTCTCTCCGCATAGTGTACAGTACCTCGTAGAAGGCGAAGACATGTTTTTTTCACGCTTGGGACCTGATCCTTGCGCATTCGGCGATGCCTTGCCCTGCTAGGGTTTCGTTGCTTTCCGCACAGGGCTCACAGGATCCCCGGTCGGCGCGGGCGTGGGGCTCTTCGCTTGGGTTGCCGACCTCGTCGATTCCGGCTGCTCGGCCGCGGCACAGCCGGTAATCTCGCTGTGATCTCAGGGAAGAAGGTCAGGGTCTCCCAGGGCGCTGCTGTGCGACGTAGTGGAGGGCGGCGCAGGACGATCCCCCAAACAAACGGCGACAACGGTGGCATTTCTCGCACCCATGTTCGGCAGACAGAGGGAAACCGAGAAAACAACAACCATAGATCCAAACCTTCCCAATACGCAATATTGCCTCCCCGATTTGGTCGAGGTCCTCAAGAAGGGACCCGCGCGGCTGGCCGACGGCGTCACAGAAGCACGCGGCTGCACCGAAATGACAGGACGCGAGACGGCACAGAGCGAGCGCCGACCCGCGTGTCCCTTCGTGGGTCCGGATTTCACCAGTGTTCGAGACCCAGTCGTGCCAGTCAAAACCGCCAAACCTGAATTTTCCACAGCGGGGTGCCCAGAATGACGGGGCGGCTGGACCAAGAAACAGCTCCGTTAGCGACGAACGCTTGGTGGGTGCCCTGCGCACGCGCGGAATTGTGGGCGACTGGCAACTGCCCTGGCGAAAGCGGCTCGGCCGGCTTCCACAAGCGCACGCGCTCGACTCTTCACGTCTTCCCAACTAGGACATCAGCACCGTTCGGGGTAGATTAACGCGCGCAGTCATGTGCCCCAGCAGACAGGCGAAATCGCCACTCGCTCATCTATTCTGTCGCTATTTTCTTTCAGCTGGATGCCCTACAGTACATAGTAGAAGCATTTCGGGAAGAGGCGAACAAGTATGACGGAATTGGTTCCTCTCTGGTGGTCCATCTTTCTGGCTGGTCTCGAACCATCGCCCGGTACGGTTCAAGTGAGGCCCATCGGAAAGTGCATTGATAGGTGACCACATCTGGGAACGTCGCATGCACCGTATTAGCTGGCAGCAACACTCAGACGCAACCATCTCCTTAGTAGGCGCGCCACACATCCGTTTTGGGCGACCATCATGCCAGCAGTTTCGCCCAAAACTTGGAGAGAGAGAGAGGCGCTCGAGCACCGCCGCCATCGCGGCTTGTGAACGGTGAACCTGTGGATGCCCCACCGTCAGGGCCCACCCCACCATCACCCCAGACATTTTACCCCTGTCTGCCCTGATCGGAGGAGGCCAACGGGCAGATCCTTGGCCGCTAGCCGTTGAAGAGAGCCGGACGCCAATCAGATAACGAACACGCGGTCGCTTCCCCACAGTCGACTTGATGCCCCCTTGTGGCCCCCCTGGGCAGAGGGTTTTTGGGGCCGACGGCCCCTCTTCCCAGCTGCCCAGCTGCCCACCTCCAAACAATCGCTCTCCACTGTTTCTCCAATTTGAATTCCCCTTCGAGTACCGTGCGCCCCTGGCCACAACTCCAACACAGAAACAGTGGTGCGATGTGCGTACGTGGAGCCATCCCTCTCATCTCGCTATGTTGATGATAGCGGCTCAGGAGGATCACAGTGCGGTCTACGTCAGGGTCAGGCGAGGAAGAACAGTGCAAGTGACGACGATGCAGAATCCTGCTGCAGGCAGTGCTTCTCTCGCCTGCTCCTCCATGGCCTCGGCAGCCGATGCTGGACTGCAACATCATCAGGATATTCGGCTAGTACTTCGATTGCTTTCCGCAGTACGACCAAGTACATGGCAAGCCCCACGTGCGGCATGGCGGTATCCCCTGGCTGACGTGCAGCATGGAGAGAGGGAGGGACCTGGAGGAGGGTACGTACTGCAGCATGTACCTTTCACCTTTCAGATCCCCCCCCCCCCCTTCTTTCCTCCTCTCTCCATCCATCCCTCATGCACCCCGGCCCCTGTGCTGAAACGCCACCGCCGAGAGGGCCGCTGACTGGCTGGCTGATGGAAAGCAGAACATGCTCCCCAGACTAGGGTCTACTTCTTCTCCAAACGAGCCGCCATCTCCGCGTCAAGCTGCCCTTCGGGATTGCGGGTGGGCGTGACCTGTACTGAACCTGATATTAATATGTGAATTCAGGTACCTGCGGCTCGGTCATGCCTGATTGGTGACTCGCCCACGGCCACCAAGCGTTCCTGAGTGAACAGCCTTGTCCCCTGTCTATCCGACTTTCCTCGTGGCTCGATGCCAGTTCACGAACACGGCATTGACCATGGCGAACGCCCCAATGTTGGCAGAAATGCTAGGGCATTTGCCTCGCACACTCTATCTCAACCTTAGTCGGGCAAAGCTATACTGGGGACCCATACCAGCGCAGATTGCGATGGCAATGGGACCGTACCAGTCCCGCACAAGCGCCCGCTACGCCAGTTGCGACGCCAGGGGGGGGGGGGCGAGCAATGAAAACTTCTCCACACGATGGCGGCCTAGACAGCCGACCATCTTTTCCAATCTCGTCCTCCCCACACTTTCCGGGAAGTGCCATCCCCAACTCGCAGCTGCATCCATCAATGTAGATATATAAGTCTGCATCTGCTCCCCACGTTCTCGCCTCGCTCCGTCATTGCCCATGTCTATCTTTATCATTGTGGCTGCCGTCGAGAGGCTTAATCCCAGTCCACTGTCACCATCTTCCATGTACAACAAGCTTGTGTAAATCACCTGTCAACCCCTCACTAGGCCTTACAGACTCTTTAACGACCCGGCGTCACTCCTGCGGGCCGGTCCCTAGCTCTCCCAGAGATACCCCGTGGATATCCTTTTCTACGCCCTCACAGCCTTTCTCTCGCAATGGCGCCATCCATTCCGGTCCCCACGCAGGGTGGCATGTTCCACACCTTCCAAGGAGTCACACCACGGAAAGCATCGACGGATTCACAAGACAGCCCCAAGGCCAGCGGGACAGGCGCCGCCAAAAGGATAACAACACCACATGCCTGTGCCGAGTGCAAGAGGCGCAAGATGTAAGCTGGAGCGGTCCATTGGGCTTGGAACGGGAGGTCTAACAAAACTCCCCTCTCACAGTCGGTGCGACGGTCAGCAACCATGCGGCCAATGTCTCTCCAGCAGAGCACCCAAGAGGTGCTTCTATGACAAGCACCGGCAACGGGTGATCCCCTCGCGCAAGACCCTCGAAGCCCTCTCACAGTCCCTCGAAGAATGCCGGTCCATCCTCAAGCGGTTATACCCGAACCAGGAGGTGCAGGCTCTCCTCCCTCTGTCACGGCAAGAACTGCTCAGCCTCCTCGACCGACCCATGATCGACACGTCGGTCGGCGGCCTGCCATCACCGCCGATCAACCCTTCGCCCATCTCGGACCTCGGCTCACCAATGATGCCCAAGTCCGAAAACCTCCTGGAGCAGCTTCCGTCCAGAGACACCGAGTGGGATGAGGAGCGGAGGGGGAGGGACGGCATCCCTGCCGAGGCCGACGACATCAACGCGCTCTCGCTCTCGGTGGACCGGCAAGCTTCGTACCTGGGCGCCTCGTCCATCAAGGCCGCCCTGATGGTCATGCTCAAGGTGCAACCGAGCCTGAGGAGCACCCTGGCCGCACCCCTGAGCGGCGTCGAAATGTCACACAACTTCCCCGCCGTCAGGCAAAAGTCGTCGCCCACACAAAAGGATCCCCAACGGATTCCATGGTCGTGGAAGGGGCAGACGCTGATCGACGCCTACTTCAAGCGCGTCCACGTCTTCGTCCCCATGCTGGATGAGAGCACCTTCCGCGCTGATTATCTGGAAGGGCAGCGGACCGACGCGCCCTGGCTCGCCCTGCTCAACATGGTCTTTGCCATGGGCAGCATCGCCGCCATGAAGTCGGACGACTACAACCACATCAACTACTATAACCGCGCCATGGAGCACCTGCCCATGGACGCCTTTGGCAGCAGCCACATCGAGATGGTCCAGGCCCTCGCCCTCATCGGCGGGTACTACTTGCACTACATCAACCGCCCTAACATGGCCAACGCCGTCCTCGGCGCCGCCATCCGCATGGCCAGCGCCCTCGGCCTGCACCGCGAATCCCTCGCCCAAAGCAGCAGCGACATGATCGCCGCCGAGACCCGCCGCCGCACCTGGTGGTCTCTCTTCTGCCTCGACACGTGGGCGACCACCACCATGGGCCGTCCTTCCTTCGGCCGCTGGGGTCCCGCCATCAACATCCGGCCCCCCGAGTTCGGCATCAACGCCAACCGCGACTCGTCCCAGCACGCCGGCATCCTCCCGCTCATCGAAAACATCAAGTTCTGCAAGATCGCCACCCAGATCCAGGACATGCTCGCCATCACCCCGCTCCTGCGCACCGAAGACCGCTGCAATCTCGACGCCCAGCTCGTTGCCTGGTACACGTCGCTCCCCTGGCTCCTGCGCACCACGGACCCCTGCGCGGAGCCGCTCTACATGGCCCGCTGCATCATGAAGTGGCGCTACCAGAACCTGCGCATGCTGCTGCACCGGCCCGTGCTGCTCTCGCTCGCGTCGTCGGGCCTCAACCCGCACACGCAGGCCTGCGACGCCGACCTCGCCGCCATCGAAACCTGCCGCGACCTCGCCGCGCAGACCGTCGAGGACATTGCGCGCGAGTGGGCGCGCAACCAGATGAGCGGGTGGAACGCCGTCTGGTTCCTCTACCAGTCGGCCATGGTGCCCCTCGTGTCCGTCTTCTGGCAGTGGGGCAGCCCGCGCGTGCCCGAGTGGCTCAAGCAGATCGAGGCCGTGCTCGACCTGCTCGAGGTCATGGAGGAGTGGTCGCTCGCGGCGCGGCGCTCGCGCGAGGTGGTCTGGCGCATGTACGAGGCCGCCCGCCAGCTGGTCGCCCAGCAGCGCGCGAGCGCCTCGCCGACCATCCAGGTCCTCACGGGCCACGGCCACGGCGCCGACGGCATGCTGATGCCCAGCCCCGGCGCGGCCGACGCCGCGGGCATGCACATGAGCCCCATCGGCCTGGAGCCCGTCGACGGCATGGGCCTGATGGGCCTGCTCGACCAGGGCGGGCTCTGGGGGGACCTGGACGGCATGTACTGGGGCCAGCCGGGGCACATCAGCCTCGGCAGTCCCGTCGACGAGTCGGCCATGGCGGCAGCGGCCGAGTTTGCCTACCACCCCGGCGCGACCTCTACAGCTGGCGGCGCGCACGAGGGCATGGTGCACGCGGTGGACTACGGCGGGCTCATGGGTCATCACGCACATCATCATTCTCATCACGGCGCGGGTGCGCATCACCACCAGGCGCAGCAGCAGCAAGCTGCGGGCATGGACGGGTTTGGGTACGTCCAATGAGGGAGGAAAAAAAATTGGTTACGTCTATGTTGAACGCGACTTTTTTTTTTTTTTTCTCTTCTTTTTTTTTTTTTTCCCCATGGGGAAGGGTGAGGGTGAGGTTTCATTCAAACCCCCCCTGGGCGCCTTTATTTTTTTTCCCTCTCCTCTGATGCAACCCTCTACGTTGTTTCTCTCATTTCCCTTACCAGCCAGTTTTGGTAGGGTTTTTCGGCCCGGGTCGGACGGGAGGTGGGATGGGTGTTTATGGCATATTTCTCCATGAATAAAATGTGGGGTGCAGGGGGGAAAAAAAGGGGGGGGGGGGGGGGGGGGGTTGGGGGTGCAGTTGTTTTTTTGGGTGGTGGTGTGGGTGGGGAGTTTTGGTGATGATGATATTCCCCTTTGTCGCGATTGGATGATGACAGGAATGTGTTTATTCTTGATGGATGATGGATATACCAGAACGTTTGCTACTTATGATCATGTACCATGCGTTCGCTACTCAACTGGGGAAGGGGGATGGGAAAAATTGGACTACTCTCAGAAGAGGGAGGGGGGGGAAACGGCATAGGAAAGGCGCGCGAGGGGGGGGGGGGGGGAGTCTGCTGCTCTCACAATCTACTTCTTCTGTCTATACTTAGCTGCCGAATTTACAAATTTGGTTTTTACTCCAACTTCCACCTTGCTGCTTCTCTGGCTGCGTATGCTTCTTTCTTGGTGTGCGATCCGGGGTAAGGGACGGGCTGAGATTGGACATGGCAAAATGGCAGTCGGCCGTTGTTGAATACCCGGAATGAGAGAGGGCCATGAGGGTATAGCAGATGGCTTGTAAAACACACCCTCCTGTCTACGGCCCGATTTAGCTGGACGTGTTGTGTCGTGTGGTATGTACCTTGAAGACATAGCCAATCTGCGCGCACCGCGACATGCAGTGGCGCCCCCCGCCGATATCTCGGTGTCTTAGCTGCATGACTTCGGATATGATGGAAGACTTCGCGAAGGGTTCTATGTACGTGATGACGACACCCAATAACATCTGCCGACGTTGGCAGGTTGGAGCCGGCTCTTCCACTCGAGATCGTCCCTTTTCATGGTGACGGTAGCATGGCACACATGGGGCATTCACAGCGTTGAAACTTCTTGTAGCCGGGGTGCAGTTTGGTGGTGGTGAAATCAACCGGCCTAGGGTACCCTCGAATGCGCTAGCTTGTGGAAAGACGGGAAAGACCGCCTGGAGTTCCTGATGGAAAATGCGACCTGTCACTTCTAGAAGACATTGGGTGGGCCGCCTATCACTCGCTGCAAGAGGGATATCAGGGCCGACGCGCCAGAGCGCCAAGCTGTGCTCGGGGCTTGGGCTTTACTCATCGCGGCGGTGATCTGCGAGCTCCCCCAGGTTTGTGGCCCCAATGGCCCCTACTCGACCTGGTAGACAGGAGAAGATCGACGTTCGACTCATGGACGCTGCTGCTGCATCGTCAATTCCGCGCTCTGTCTCCCCGGAGCAAGAACTGTGAGCGGTTCATGGCGGTGCGGCCTGCGAGAGAAAGATGGTCTCTTTCCGGCGCCAACACCAGTCCGGCTGCCCTCAATCATTGCAGCGGTTCCGCTCTTCGATTGTTTCGGGAGACGCCTAATGCAAGCCGTTCGATGTGCTCATCATCCCCTTGCTTGTGCATCTTGATGTCCACTTTGACGACTGTAGGCACGCACGCACGCACGCACACACGCACGCGCGCACGCACATAACGTTAGCGCACTGCGTTTGAGAGCCACTCTGGTCCGCAACATCCGCGAGGTGCGTTTGGGAGAATGTGGCGCGCGCTTGAGCGACGACAAGAGGGGGAGAAAAAAACGGTTTCCTGAAGCGGAGGCGGGGGCCGTAACGGTGAGATACGACTGGCTGGAAGAATGCTTCGGGACTTCGCGTCGAGGATGCTTGGCAATCTGGATTTGCGGCCCGTCGCGCGGCTCGTGCCAGGTACCTGTCGGACCAGGGGAGCAGCCAGCGTTCCGCACCCATGTGTTGGAGTACCGTGTACCTTTTGGATGGAGCCCCTGCAGGTGATTGTTGGGGGAGAGTGCGGGGTATGCACCCCAGTTCTGAGAGCTGGGGAAAAAAAATGAAAGATGCGGGGAGCCGATCCATCCCAACCACCGGATCGCGCAAAGGCAGACAACCACCTGCCTCTTCAGGTCGATGTGTTGGGAAAAGCAGAAGGCGGAATGGAGTATATGTCTGGGTTATAATGCTGCTTTGCTCCTCTGGCAGTAGTGCAGTACGAGTCCCGGCCGCACCCAGCCAAACCGTTCCTTGGGATGCTCATCTCTGGTCGTCGCTGGTCGGTAGATGGAGCAGAGAATGCGGGGTAAGGTACGAAGTAGCAGTAACGCACCTCCAGATCGCCCATGCTTGTTGGCGTATTGTATCTACATGGTACATACCTACCTACCTACCCAGCCAGGACGCTTCTTCTGTTTCTTTCCCTTTTTCGGCCCCGTCAACCGTCAACAGGGGAATGCCATGCTTGGCATGTGGCCGCAAGAGCGCTCCACCCCGAATCCACAGATCCGGCATCTTGTCGACCAGTCCCGGCAAAGCTGTGGGACTCGTAGGCGAGCTACTTAGTGTGTTCCGCAAACTGCACGCCCGGACATCTCGTCACACCCGCGGCTTGCTGCTCCCCAGGAAGCAGCGGCTCTTTTCCGCCCTTGAGTAGGCCATGTTGAAAGCCCCGGGCACCGTCTGCCGGAGGTGGGGATCGCCGGATCTATGGGCGCCATGTCGGCAGTAGCTGGCCGTTGTAATCTGTGCTACAGACAGGCCCGGGCCCGAGCCCATGCCAAGGCCGGACCCTGACATGACGCCCCAACACCTGACGGGAGAAGGCTGGAGGTCGCGACAAAAACCACAAAGTTTGGTCCCGAAGGACCCTCAGCGTCGTTTGATTTATCCTCGCACCAGTATGAGGTGATGAACCGTTCTTGATTGAGGTTTGGCGCACACACACACACTCACGCACGCACAGCCTTGCCGTCCCCAGAGGTGTATCAACTTTGTCTCTTCGGTGTTGTGGAAGTACCCTCAGTTGACAGTCGACAAGCTCCTATTTTGTATGTCCCGACGTTGCACTTACCACTTGGCCATCAAGATCGGCTCAGGGTCAAGCATTCTTGGCCGATTGTGGGAGCGAAGGGTTGCAATTCAACAGCTCACAGAATCCAACATGGGGTAGCACTGCAGAGGGGCAGAGAAGACACATCTCGAGCCGCCGCAGGAACAGCGCCTCACTGACATCTGGCGGCAGTTTGTTGTGGTGAGAGCTTTTTTTGGAGTCTCAGCGTCGATTGATAAATTTGGTGCAGGTGCAGGTGCAGGCGCAGTCCCTTCGCCATCGTCGTGGATGGGTAAGAGCAACCCGCGCGGGTGTGTTCCCGACGACTCCCTTCGAGTTTGAAGCGCGGAGTTGCCACTGATGTGATCCAACCCGCAGCAGTAACGAGGGGACTTCTGGCCTCAGTTGCCACCGTCTTTTACGCGGGCACTGAGAGGGGAAGCCAGGTGGCAGGCGCCGGGGCCAAAAAAATAATAATAATAAAAAAAAGAAGAAAAAAAGATGGAGGGAAGTGTAAGGACATGCAAGGAAGAAAGAAGGTGCATTGAGGCACGGAGGGAAGAACAAAGAAAGGAAAAGACCCGACTTTGATAGACAGAGGTTCCCAAACCACTATGTTGGCCACCGGTGTCAGGTCCTGTCAACTTCCCTCGCACATCCTGGGTTCAAGGCACCACCAACTTGACCTGTGGCATAGAAGGTGATTTATTCTGTCAGACATTGTGCTGACGCACTTCTTTCAATATTCTCATCCATCCAGCTCAACAAGCTAGCTACCCATGTCTCTACAGCTCGCCTAGTGAAACGCCAGCCTACGACCGAGCTTCAGCAAATGTTAGCTAAGATCGCGGTCCCCGTTGCCTTGTTGTCCATACGCACCGGTATGTCCACGTCGGCGAGACAACGCTTGACTTGAAGGGATCTTTGACCTCGCTCACATTGAGATGGGCAGATGAACTCGCGAGGCGTAAACCAAGTGCACGTTGCTGAGACAAAGCCTGTATCTCAGTCTAGGACCTCACATCTTTGGCGGCTTCAGGCAAGAGGCTCCCTGCTAGCCAAGGTATCTCAGTCGTAGCATTCAGAGTCCAGCAGCTACACCATCACTGCGCTTAATTTTCTCCATGTGGCTGATCACAGGACTGAAAAGAGGGGGGGGGGGGGGGGGGGCAAAACGGCGCATTGCAAAGGCCCTGACTTGACTAGGCAACTCTTGCGAGATCCAGACACTGTGTGTGGCAATTTAGCTCCACGGTTGAAGTTGGTCCTCCTGCCCCTCGCTGGTCTGTCCGGTTTCGCAGCAGGAAATTGTGAGTTCTCGCCTGGGAAGTGAAAAGCCACGCGAAGTGGACTCATCCGCGAGTTTTCTGCCCGCCCGTCTCTCCTCTGTAAAAGGAACCGCGAGCTTTAGGTCTGCGGTCCTTTGCTGTGACTCACGCGTGGGAGAGTCGCTTGCCCGGGCATATCTGGCTTCCGTCCGACAACCGCTTATGGAAGTGTGGGCAACAAGCAGCGAGAGTGATGGAGTCCGTGATTCAGGTCAACTCTCAAGATCTTATCATCTCAGTGCTGTGGCGGGCGGAGTCGTGGGCCTCGTAGAGCTGATAGGTTACCGAGACAGTGGATGAGACATGTTTCACATTGGGATCTACCGCGCAACCGTCTCCAAAACACACTAACGTTACTTGGCTGGGCGATTGCCGAGTTGCTTGTTGGTTGGTGATGTCTGACTCATGATGATGATGTATTGGTGCGCCTCTCCTCGCACGGGAAACCCCACAACAGAGAGAACCAACAACCGAGGCAGGTAATATCTGTCGTCATGCCGTTTCTTCGCCCTCCGGTTTCAAGAGCATTGCATGGTGTAGCAAAACAATCTCGGGGCGGCCTCGGGACGGCATCGCTGCTGGCGAGACTGCGAGAGGCGTTGTTCTATGCGTGCGCATTGCATCTACCAGACGCGCTGGCAAAATCGTTGGCAAAATTGTTGGCCGTTGCTGCGGCTACTGTACCAGGCGCCTTCACCGACAACCATTCGAAAAATGACCTCACCTCACCGCTAGATATGGAAATAACGTGATACGACGAGCCAGGCTGGCGGGTTCGGGGTTTGGATAACTAGCGGCGTCTGGGCATGGACTGGGGACACGAAACAGGCGTCTTGAGCGCCTGCCAACTGCCCCTTCTCGCTGTCATAAAAACCCGATTTGAGAGTCAATAAAGCCAAATACCTCGGCTTCCGGCCGGATCTGATTAGCTGACAAAAGGCGGCGCAAGAGCCTTCGCGGAAAGTCCTCGACTATCGGCCAATCACAGGGTTCCGACAGCCGAGTGCGGAATCCGCCTACGACTCAAAACGGTCTTCTTTGGCGAGAGCGAGTGCGAATGGGGGGCCTGTGGCTTGCTGCTGCTGACTTGCATCCAACAAGCAAACATGACGGCCCAACACACGTCCCCGATGTGGGAGATGGCATGGATTTTTTTATTTTTTTTTGGGGGCCACGCTCATGACCTTCAAGATGATGGGACAAATTTCCCGACAGGATTTGTTTCTTTCCCAGCCAAGTCTCGAGCGCGCGGAGAAAACCGAAAACTGGTAGATGTAGCTACTGTTTCGCACCTTGCGTCCTTTTTGTTTCCCGGATGCGAGTGCGAGCCATCTTCATTGACGCGTGGGATTGATTTGACTTTGTTCCGACTCGTCGTGGTTGACGTGGCCGCGCCAGCCTATCCATCGTGCTGGGGCTCTTTCATGGGGCGATCTTGAGAGTTGACCCCCCCCCCCCATAGCAGTGCTGATAACGGCTGCTGTAGTTGTTCGCGGAGTGGTTTGATGCCTCGGGGGTAAAGTGTCAGGATTCAACTTCGCATCTCAACCAAGGCCCGGACCTTCCAACCTCCTGAGCATGCCCATATAACGAGTGCCTCGCTCCCGGGATTGCCTCCCCGTGGCCCCATTCTCCCACTGCCATCAAACACAACCGCGATGGCGTCGACAACTACCGAGAGCAGCTTGCCAAACCACCCCGACCCGGTGGGTGACCGCGGCCACGAGAAGCCAGCCCCTGAATCAGCAAACACACCCGTCCCCCCGAGGGAAGAACATCCAACCGGTGACCTCACGGACAACAGCACCGAAGAGAAACAACTAGGACCGCAATCCATCCCCAAGCCCCGACTATTTGCAATAATAACAGGGTAAGTAACCCAACTTCACAAACCCCCAACCCCCTCCCCCTTTTCTATACACACAAACACACACACACGCACATAACCAACCAAACCCCCTTTTTACGAGCCATCCAGCGTTTCCCTCGGCCTCTTCCTCTCCATGCTCGACTCGTCCATCGTCGCGACCTCGCTCTTCACCATCGCCGTCGAGTTCCAGGACGTCGACCGCATCAACTGGGTGGCGCTGGCCTACACGCTGGCCTACCTCAGCTGCGCGGTCCTCTTCGCGCGCATTTCGGATGTGGTCGGGCGGCGGGCGGCGTTCGTCGTCGCCTACGTCGTGTTTATTGCCTTTTCCCTGGCGTGCGGGTTTGCCCGGAACATGGGCCAGTTGATTGCGTTTCGGGCGGTGCAGGGCCTGGGGGGGAGCGGTGAGTTCCTGTTTGCTTTGCTGCTTGTTTTTTTTTTTTTTTTTTTTTTACCTGGTTGGGTGGCTGAGAGAGGGTTGGGACGCTAACGGGGGAAGCAGGCTTGTATAGTGTGTCGATGATCATCCTGCCCGAGGTGACGCCGGACCGGGCCAAGAAATACATCGCGGCGGTGGTGGGATTGGTGCTGGCTTCATCAGGGGTGCTGGGACCGGTGCTGGGTGGGATTTTGACACAGTACACCAGCTGGAGATGGGTGTTTTGGATCAAGTGGGTTTTCCCCCTTTCCTTTCTCATCCGTATTTAACCAACTCAGAAGAGGGGGCGGTTGGTTGGGCGCAGCAACGCTAACAAAACAAACAGCGGTCCCATCGGAGGCGTCTCCCTCCTCATTTTCTTTCTTGCCTGGCCAAACAAGAAATACCTCCCCTCTCTCGAACGGCGAGCCTGGAAAGACGTCGATTTCGTCGGTGCCTTTCTTCTGTAAGCTGCCCCCCCCTCCCCCCCCCCCCCTTTTCCCTCCCTCCCTCAAACCATGACTAACCCATCACAGGATATCGTCCGCGGTGCTGCTCGTCTTCCCCTTTCAAAACGCCTCGGGCGCCACGGCGCCGTGGTCCTCGGCCGCCTTCCTCGCCCCGCTGCTCGCCGGGCTCGCCGCCCTGGCCTGCCTCGCCCTCTGGCAGCCCTTTCTCCTCTCCCGCCGGGCCGCGCCGGACAGGGCGACGAGAACCGCGCTCGCGCTGCCCCCGGTCCTCCTCCGCAACCGCGCCTACGCCGCCGCCGTCCTGCACACCATGCTCACGGGCTTCCCCTACCTCCTCTGCGTCTACGCCTTCCCCGTGCGGTTCCAGGTCGTCTACGGGAAGAGCGCCCTCGACGCGGGGCTGATGCTGCTGCCCATGCTGGCGGCGTCGGCGGTGGGCACCGTGGCGGCCGGGGCGGTGAACGGCGGGGTGGGGAGGAGGGTCCGGTTCTTTGAGACGCTGCTTGTTGCGTGCGGGCTGATGATGCTGGGCTGTGGGCTGGAGAGCACGGCGAGGAGCGAGGGGGTGGTGGAGGCCAAGGTGTTGGGGTTTTTGGTGTTTGTTGGGTTGGGGTTTGGGCTGTCGGCTGCTGGGGGGACCATGTTGGCTGGGGCGGAGGCGCCCGTTTGGGAGCATGGTGGGTTTCTCTCTCTCTCTCTCTCTCTCTCTCTCTCTCTCTCTCTCTCTCTCTCTATCTCTATCCATCTATCTATATTTCTGTCCCCTTTCTGTCCTCTTTTCTTCTCTCGGCGGGAGCAACGGCGTGGGAAACCCCCCGACTGACGGTTTGCAGCGTCCGCCCAGGGCATCATGGCACAAGTCCGTGTCTTCGGCGGGAGTATTGGGATTGCGGCGTCCTCGGCCATCCTAGGCGCCAAAACCAGGTCCGAACTGGCAGCAGGGTCGGGTGTGCCGCCCGCAATGCTGGCTCATTTGGCGTCAGACCCGTCGTCGCTGCCGCCAGACCAGTGGGCGCTGATCAGACGGGTGTACACGGATGCGCTGAAGGAGGACATGATTGTGTGCTGCGTGGTACTGGCTGCTGCCATGGTGTTTACTCTGGGGATTTATCGACGGAATACGGTGTCGCTGGAAGAGATGATGAAGCAGCGATATCGTGAGGAGGGCGAGAGGAGGAGAGCGGCGCTTGGGGGGGAGATAGGGGGCGACGAGCAACGGGACCATCCCCGTGAGCAGGTTTAGACGCTAGAGGTTGCATTTGGGAGGGCGAGGTGATTTTGGATTCATGCTGCATTCACATTGCGGTTGGATAGCTGCACTGGCGTTTTGGGATATAAATGGCATGCGCCGAGCCGACCCGAGTCTCTACTCTCTGGTTTATGCGACTGGCGTTTGAGAAGGTGTTGTCTCGGATGGTGATTCAGGGGTAAAGAATACGACGTAATTAGATAGATAGTTGGATATAATGGTTTGGATTTATTTATTGATTTGCTGCTTCCTGTTTACCGCCATGTACGAATACATACCTATCTTTTGTTACTTGTATGCTCCGGGCAAGCAATTCCATGGTGGTGCGGGGTAGTTGCTTATCCCCGGCGCCATGGAGACGATTGCGGGGTGTTTTCCGGGGCCGGCCCGGCAACGGCGTGGAATTGCAGCAGCACAATGTGGACCGCTCACAAAGATGGCGTCAGCACCGAGTCCGCGGGGGTCACTGTCGCTGTCACTGTCACTGTCTCCCATCTCACCCCCTTTTATTAATTACTCCTCCTCTCCGCGCCCCCGGATCTCCAATTGACCCCCTCCTCCTGCCATGCTCTCGCGAACCCAAACCGCAACCAGGAAAATTGTCACCGCCGCCCGCGCCTTCGCCTTCGCCTTCACCCGATTCCAACCCCAACAACCCCACTCACCCCTTCCGCTCCCTCCCTTCTTCTTGACACCCCGATTCCCATCGACAACCAGAACCATGTCAACCGCAACCGCCATGTCCAGACGCCTCGCGGGCAAAACGGTGCTCATCACGGGCGCCTCGTCGGGTATCGGCCGGAGCTGCGCCTTTGAGTTCGCCCGCACCGCGCCCCAGGATCTGAAGCTGGTGCTGACGGCGCGGCGCGTCGACCGGCTGCAGGAGATTGCGGCGCAGATCAAGGAGGAGGTCGGCGAGGGCGTCAAAGTGCTGCCCGTTGCGCTGGATGTGGCCGACCCCGCCCAGGTGAGGGGCTTCGTGGGCGGGTTGCCCGACGAGTTCAAGGCTGTTGATGTGTTGGTGAATAACGCGTGAGTTTCATTTTTTTTTTCCCCATTGGTCTGTCTGATTATGGGGGCGATGGATAGAGATGCTGACGGAGTTGTAGGGGGTTGGTGAAAGGAGGTATGAGACTTTTCGTTCTTTGGTGTCTGAAAGGATGGGACGCAGCAAAAAGATGAGATGGTGCGAGAGAGAGAGAGAGAGAGCTAATCCCGGGACCCCAGTCGCCCGTGCCCCTGAAATCGCCGAGGAGGATGTCGACGTCATGTTCCAGACCAATGTTACTGGCCTCATCAACATGACCCAGGCCATATTGCCCATCTTCAAGGCCCGCCCGGACGGCGGCGCCGGCGACATCATCAACATCGGCAGCATTGCCGGCCGGGACCCCTACGCCGGAGGCAGCATCTACTGCGCCACCAAGGCTGCTGTGCGCGCATTCACCGATTCTCTGCGCAAGGAGCTCATCGACACGCGCATCAGGGTCATGGAGGTTGACCCTGGGCAGGTTGAGACGGTAAGGTTTTCCATCCCCAGGCCCACGGTGGATGTTGCTGACGTCGTGTGGATAGGAGTTCTCTGTTGTTCGGTTCTACGGAGACAAATCCAAGGCCGATGCCGTCTATGAGTACGTGGCCGTTTTGCCTTATACTGTCCGCGGCAGCTGACTCTGGGTGATGCAGCGGTTGCGACCCCTTGACTCCCGACGACATTGCAGAAGTGGTGGTCTTTGTGGCAGGGAGACCACAGAACGTGGTTGTTGCCGACACATTGATATTCCCGAGCCATCAGGTGAGCATCTGACCGGCATCACTATTTCTTCTCAGCACATGCTAATATTGAACGGCTCAGGCTGGCGCTGGTGTGATGCACCGTAGGACATGAAAGTGTTTACTACAAGGCATGCGTGTTTATAGTGGACACCGGCGGACAACAAATAATGACAGCAGCTTATAGACATGTAGACCAGAACACTTTGGCTTGATCCTACTCTGTTTCTTCACTTTTGCTTCTTGGGTGATGTGAGGGCAATTCGCTGCCTAAAAGGGGCACATCCCCTAACCCTTGACCTAATATTCAGCATTATATAAGTGCAGGCTTGGCTCAGTGGCACTAACACAGCAAATCAGGTTGTGTAGTGTAGTGGTTATCACTTTGGATTTTGATCAGCTTCAAACTTTCCAATAACCCCGGTTCGAACCCGGGCACGACCTCAACTTTTGCTCCTTCGTCCTCGGTATGCTCTGCCTCAGTTTACCCCCCAAGGTTTCTCTCTCTCTCTCTCTTTTTTTTGGGTTGTTTTTCTTCGTCGTCATTGGTAACTTTCTGGATCAGGTTTTAGTGTTCCGGTCTCGAGTCTCTTCTAGGAGCGCTCGTTCAATGACTCCGATTGCTCATGCCTCCTCAAGCGTCCACAGGTGTTCTCTCACATGCTTGCAGAGTCCGAGGGCGTTGGGTTCTGGTCATAATTCATGCCGCTGCTGCTTTTGAACAAACTCCGGTTGTCATTGAAGTCCGTGTGGTATATCCACAAAACTGATCAACTAAGGATGGGATTAAGACCGGAGAGCCCTGCTTTTTGTCACGACTTCTTTGATGTGGTTAAAAGCAGGTGGTGAGTGATGCATCTCGGCGTTCCCCATGCAAGCTTGGCACGGTTCACATGTACATCTATACACACTACACACTCGCTTTGTGTGAGTGGGACCATGCAGACGAATCCTCCGGCGCTTCGAGCTGCGATACAAAAAGAGTCACTTCCGGAGGTGGTGGAGGATTCCTGCTCAGTCCTGTCACATCCAGGTTCTTGCCTTTTGCATAGGTAAGGGATATTGCTCGACATGGTTCTCTGGAGGGATAGAACTCGCTGAGCAGGACCTATACTACGCTTTCCAACGCCTGTGACCGGGGCAACAAAGAACGCTCACTGAAACGGGCAACTAGTATCAGGGGATTAGCATGGTGTGGCTAGAAAGTGGGGAGGTGAGTGCGCGTCTCGGGAGTGCTGACGACTTACACGCCGGAGCAGGGCGAGAGTTGAAGCTACATAAGGTATCTATAACACATTGTGTCAGCATACATATGCCGGTCGTGGCTGAGCTCAGGTAGGTCGGAAACAGATTTACCCGTTTGGGCAACCCGCACTGTCACCTAACATGGTGTGCCCTGTGAAGACGGTTGAGTAGGTGTGTGCCACGACGTTTTTAGTTTGCAGCGTCAACACCTGCTATGGTAGCATGACGTCAAGTGCTCCGAGCTCACTGCTCTTTTGACCGTGGCCTATCCCTGCGTCTGGCATCGGAAGAGCCCTCCAATGGGGTCGCCATAGTAAGCTTCGAACAAAGCGAGAGGGGAAGGGGCAAAAGCCACGCATCTAGGCCCTTCCTGCAACAAGCGTCCCGCCCTTTCTCGATTCGGAACAATACCCAGTGACCTGGGTCTTACATACCTACCCGTAGGTAGTACGCTGTGCGATATAATACCCCGCAGGCTCACCACATTCTCGGAGTGGAATCGAGCTCGGACACAGCCCGCGCTCAGACTCCCTGACGTCCTCCGGACCTGACTCGATCCACCTCTGCTCTGACTTCCCTTTCTTCTCCCATTCCATGACCACAACAAAAACGACAACTGAGAGTTGTTCGAAAGCACATCGTCTTCTCCATCTTCCATCCACAGAAACCTTGCGATATCATAACCGCCCACGATGGCAGGTATGGCGGTCTCCTTCCACTCGCGGCGTTGCCCTCCCCCGTTTCGCCACCCCTTTTCTTCCATCCCATTCCCCTTCGGGACAGACCCCTCTCAGCCAGTCTAACATCCAGCGCTCCAGACAACAATCGAAAGCAAAGCACCGCCAGCACCGACTCCAGCAGCCCAGCCACCCAGCAGTTTCCCGCGGCGGGGGTAGCCAAGCCGGAGGGCGGCCCCGCGGCGGACCCAATCCTGCCCGCGTCTCTGACACCGTCGCGGGACCGGCGCGACAGCGATGAGTGGGGTGCGTTTCCCCGTCGTCGAAACTGCACCTAGAACCCCCCGCGACCAACTTCATCCAAAACCAAATACCCCACGGCGCGATACTAACCAACCCACCCGAAACCCAGACGCCTCCAAAGTCCCTCCCTCGCGCTTCCAAAAGCGCAAAGGCTCCATCTACGCCGTGCCGCGTACGTCAACCCCTCAGCCAGCCTCCTCCCTCCGTCCTTCTCCGCTTTTTTCTTTTTTTTTTTTCCTTTCCCCTTTTACCAGTTCTCCTCCTCCTCCTCCTCTCAAAACATATATAATAAATGGCAAAGTGATTAAGAAACGGTTGCTCGAGGCTCGGCTAATACTACTGCTTGGTAGACTCGCGCGACGGCAAGATTGACAGCAACTACGCCGCCAAGTTCCACGAGAAGCTGGCGGAGATGGGTTATGCCAAGAAGTAGTGAACATTGCTGTTGAGTGGGGGGACTCTTTTATTTTTAGGGTTGTATGAATTTGGAGTTTTTTGAGTTGGGCGATGGTGGGATGTTGGATGTAGAGGTGCTGATGATGTGGAGGGCTGTCCCCTATCCCCTCGTGTGTATATGTCTCTGACATTTGGGGAAATGTTGGAAAAGGAGGGGATTCATGAATGATGGGAGGGGGAAATGGGGTTGAGATGAAAGGAGAATTTGATAAAGAGGTTGGGTTAGGATTCCATACGGATATGGAGGGGTGGGGGGTTTCAAGTACAGCGAGAATGTCTTCGTACCTGGTATGGGATACCGCAGGGAAAAGGAGTCCACAGGTTCCGGAATTCCCGTTCCAATTTTGAAACCCCCTTTGCGATATCACTTATCCTACTCGCGCCGCTGAGAATACATACTGTCTTGTCCGTCCCCTGCCGCAAAAGCACACATCGCGCCCCCCTGACCCCCCAACCCCTAAGTACAGAGATCATATCATTCATCCATATCGTCAAGGTCGATGGCGTCAGGATTGGACACCTCGACCGCCTGGCTGGCCACATTCCCCTTGAGTCCTTCCGACGCAGCCACGAACCCGGCTGGCGCGCGAGCTTGCCGCTCCAGCTGCTCCATGGCATCCGCGACCTCCTGGTCGACTTCCTCGCCACCGTTCTGCTGTCTTTGCGCTTGACTCCTCGCAATCGCCTGCGAGGCAATAAAGTTGACATCGGTATTGTATTGCGCCTGGACGCTCCGCTTGATCCGAAGCATCTCCTTGAACGTGTCCTCGTTGCCGTGCTGCACCTCAAACTGTTCCCACTTGGTCCAGAAGTCGGGGTTCGTCCGGGGGTCGCAGAACTGGGATCCGTGCCCGTAAATGGCTCTTGCCCGGTCGATCTCGCCTAGCCGCTTCTCCATGTCGGCGAATTTCAGACACATGTCGCGGGCCTCATTGTCTGGTAGCGTCGCGATGGCGCGTTCGTAGATGGGGCGCGTCGACGGCAGACCAAAGTTGGATGCAGATTTGGTGATGTAAAAGTTGAACATGTCTGCCCGGTCTTCGTCTGAAACGGCGCGAGTGGCCCGCTCGTAGATACGCATGGCGTGTCGTGCTAGCCCGCGCTCCTCTTCGAGGTTGCCGTACATCAGGTAGATAACCTTGGCGAACTTTGGCGGGCAATCGAGAACCGCCTGCTCAAACAGGTCCCTCAGTCGCTCGATGCCGATTTTGCGGTCGACTGCCTTGGTTAGGTATAAATTCCATAACTCAAACGCGACCGGGTAGCTGAAGAGGTCGAGGCCACGCTCGTAGATCTTGAACGACTCCTCAAAGTATTTGTGTTCCTCGAGCATGTTGGCGTAGTTCACAACCGTCTGGGGTGTTGCGATTCGGAGTTCGAATATCCTTTCGTAGACCTTCTTGGTCTCCTCCAGAGAGCTCACGCTCTCGACGAGGTCGACGTAGAAACTCCACAGCTTCCAGCTCTTGTGCACCCGTTGTTGTGGCGAGAGCGTCTCGTCAAAATAGTCTACTGTTGACCTCTTTGGCGCCTGCACCGCCTTGGCCATGATCCTGACGGCCTCGTCAAAGTTCTCATTGCGCAGTTCCATCTCGGCCCATTCGATCCACATGTCAGCCAGTTCCGCCACCGACTTGAACGGAACCTTGACCGCCTTCTCCATGATGACTCGGGCATTCCGCATGTCTCCCCCTTTCTCGTAGAACTTGGCGTAATTCGCCCATAGTTGGTGGAACGCGCCCACTGCTTTCTTTGGCTGGATGGCGGCAATGGCATCCGTGTACGTCTGCACCACCTCTTGCTTGTTGTCGCCCCATAACGCAACCCGCTTCTCCCATTCTGTGACATTGTTTGGATTTTGCCGGAGGAGGACGTCGTTTAGGAGGAAAGGCCGACGGTCCATGAGATGCTCGAACCGCATCATGCGGATGTCGAGATCAAAGTCTGCCACCTCGTCCACGACACCCTTCTCGGCCCGCGTGGATGCAACCTCCATCAAGGCGCCAATGATGGACTCCTCAAACTCGGTGTACGAGTCAAACACAAGCGTAAAGTCTCGCACTGTCATGACGGTGGTGATGCCCTCCTCAAACACATCCCTGGCCCGTTCAAAGTTGCCTCGCCGTATCCAGTAGGTTGCCAAACCGCACCACAGCTTCCCTCTTTGGTCGCTGAACCGCTCGATTCCGCTCCGGATAATGCGTTCCACGTCGATGTTCGATTCTTTGCCCGTCTCTACATCGACCGCATGCTCGACGACCAGATCCACCATTTCGCCCCACAGCTCGTAATGCCCCTTTGCGTTTTTGCTTTGGAAGCGGGGGTTGTCGAGGATCTCGTTGTACTTGTTCACAGCCTCGGTGTATAGCCCGGTATGAACCAGGAGCTCAATGAAGTCCTCGGCATCTTCGGGGTGGACCTGCATGTACCGCCGCCAGATCTTGACGGCCGTCATGCCTTCGGCCGAATTGGCAAATGGTCGGTAAAGCGCCCATATCCTATTGTGCTGGGTGATCGGCAGCGCCCGGAGCGCACGATCGAAGGCGCGTCGGGTGACGGTTACGAGGGGCTGTTGCATCAAGAACTTGAGGTACATCTCCCATATCCTAGGCATTTTGTTTAGGAGAATCAGCGCCCGTTCGAATAGAGCATTGACTTTCTGGTATTCGGCGGCAAAGATGGCGGCGTTGAGCTTGGCAATGTGCTTCATCCTAAATCGGAGATACTGCCAATAGTTAAAAGGGGCAAGCTCTAGTGAGCGGAGATCAGAACCTACCATCTTCCACAGCTTGTACGACCGCGGCAGCTGTTCGCATGCCCGCTCCATGACAAACGCCTGCTCTCGCAGTGTCCCATGCTGGAGCTTGTACTCGACGTAGGCCAACCATGGCTTGGTGCTTCCCGGGTTGCGTTGGATGTCTTGCTCGTAGGGGAAATCGTCCTCGGACTGACCGCCGCGTCAGCAATGCCAGCCCCCAGAGCAATGAGAGAGCCTGAGAACATACTACCAGGGCCAAGTCCGGCTTCCGCTCGGAGGGGAGGCTCGAGGCCATTGTGTTCGCGTTGGAGCGTGTCGAGCAATCAGAAGCTGATTGGCGCCTTCAGCGCGAGAGGATGAAGGAATGGAGGGAAAGTTAAATAGCGCGTTGCCGTGACATCACTGCCAGGCCGTCGGGTGGTTGCACGTGTGACAACGGGACAGCAACGACGAGGTTGCTCGGGTTCCCTGCTGCGTTTTTCGATGTCTGGCGATTGGGCGCGCGTGGAGATGGGCGTAGTGTAAGGCGCTCGGACCATCTTACCCTGGCTCTGGTGGTGGGATCGCGGTTGGTGGGGCTAACTACCCGGCCGCTGAAACGAAACGGCGGCTCACGCAGTAGGCTCCCTGTCAGTTGGTTGCACGCTGCAGCCTTCCGTCACTGTTCGCGAGCTCCAAGCTCCACCACCACAGCGCAGCCCGTCTCCCTCCAACGACCATCACCATCCACGCGTGCGCCCGCAGTTCCCGTGGAAGGGGCTCATTTTTTGTGTCATATCTCTCTAGTTTGTTTGTCCAGAAGCTCTTATTTTTACGGTCTCGATCCAACAGTTTGCGACAATGTCGGGCGCAGCAGTACGTTGGTCCAGCACTGGCGACCCCCACCACAAGATCGCTGACCCCGATGCCAGGACCGGGAAGCCGTCTTCCCTACACGGCAGTCTTTGGGTTTAATGAAAGCCAAGCTCAAGGGCGCCGAGACAGGACACAGTCTACTCAAGCGGAAGAGTGAAGCACTAACCAAGTATGTCTTGTCCCGTCCACCGACTACGCTCAACACCTGCCAAGAACCCTGCAACTAACACACACCGTCTCCTCTCCAGGCGCTTCCGAGGTACGAACCGGGCATCAACCCCCGTTCTTCCTGTCCCTCTTTACCACCCACCCCGCTGACCACCTCCCCTCCCTCTCCCCCCGGCCAGAAATAACCCGCCGCATCGACGAAGCCAAGCGCAAGATGGGCCGCGTGATGCAGATCGCCTCGCTCTCGCTCGCCGAGGTGACGTACGCGGTAGGCGGCAACATCGGGTACCAGATCCAGGAGTCGGCTAAGTCGGCGCGGTTCCGCATCCGCGCCAAGCAGGAAAATGTCTCGGGCGTGCTGCTGCCGGCCTTTGAGAGCTACCTGACCGAGGGCAACAACGACTTTGCCATGACGGGGCTGGGCAAGGGCGGGCAGCAGGTGCAGCGGTGCCGGGAGACATATGCGCGGGCGGTGGAGGCCCTGGTGGAACTTGCGAGCTTGCAGACGGCTTTTGTGATTTTGGATGAGGTGATCAAGGTTGTTAATCGGAGAGGTGAGTCTTTCTTTTTTTTTTTTTTTTTCTTCTTGTTTTCTTTTTTGGGGGTATGACGGGTGGCGGCATGGATTGATTGCTAACAGGGGACAGTTAATGCCATGTGAGTTGGTGATGTTCAGACGGCGGCGCCGATGCGTTACTAACAGCAGGTAGCGAACATGTCATCATTCCGAGGACGGAAAATACCATCAAGTGTAGGTGCACGCGAGCACTTGATCTCCTGCCCTTACCGGTTACTGACATCAAGGCAGACATCAACTCGGAACTCGACGAGCTTGACAGAGAAGAGTTCTACAGACTCAAGAAGGTGCGCCGTTCTCAAATATTTCCCCAGGAGCAAGAGGCTGATCTCCACAGGTTGCAAACAAGAAGCAACGAGACACTGCAGAGGCAGACGCCGAGGTGAAGCAGAAAAAAGCGGAGCTTGCAGCAAAAGAAGACGAGAACGAAGCGCCAAAGGACGAGGATGCTGCCGGGCCAGCGGATATACTAGCAGCCGAGGACGATGAGGATCTAATCTTTTAGGTAGACGCAGGATCAGCCATGAGGGATGTCCCAGGTCGTGGCAGAACTGTTGCCGAACATCATGGGTTTTTGTCAGGAATAAGCAGGATAGGGAGTTGATTGATTGCATTGAGTGCATTGGGTATCTTAGCGTGTGGGCATTGGGGTTGTCAACCCAACCGACCCAGTGACAGAATCTGTATCATACAGTAACCATCGCCTGCCGTGAAGTACACATCTGCCTAACCAAACCGGTATCATCCAGGATTTACTGCCGTTGGTACGTCACCTTCATCGTCTTTTCGCCATTCTTCAGCGGCATCCCGGCCGTGTTCTCCTTGGCGGTAATAGCGCCAGCCTCGGCTTCGTACTCGACGAAGGCAATACCGCTGCGGCCAGGCACCATGCGGACTTCGCGGAAGCCCTCGAAGCGGGCAAAGATGGCGGTGAGCGCATCCTTGTCGAAGTCATCGGGCAGGTTCTGAACGAACAGGATGCGGTTGGGCGGAAGATACTCGTCGGGCACGACGGCGGCAGGACCGGCTCCGGTAGATTTGAGACCCGCGCCGCGGGCATTCTTGGCCGGACGGGCACCCGCTTCGGCCGCGGCGCCTGGCATGGGCCGCTTGAGGCGCTTTTGCTCCTCGGCGGTCTCAAGGGCCTTCTTGTCTGTGATTGACACGTTAGTGAGAGGTCGCTCGCTAATGGGGAGCCCTGGAGTGGAGAGGAAGGGAGGTATTGCGTACCCTTCTCCGCCATGCGACGGCGCTTGTGCGCGTCAAATTCGTCCTCGTTGCCCGTCTGCATCACGGTGGCATCGCTGCGGGTGCGCGCCATGGCGACGTGCATTGGCTTTTCGAAGAGCTCGAAGCCCTGCACATCCTCGATGGCAGCCTGCGCCGACTCGGGCTTATCAAAGACGACAAAGGCCTGGCCCTTGGCCTTGAGGTTCGTCTTGGCCACGACATCAATCACGTTGCCATACTCGGAAAAGATGGCGCGCAACGCCTGCTTGAGTGGCTCGGGCTTGACGCGCTCTTCCAGATTGCGGACGTAGACCCTGCGAGTTGGCGGTTAGTACATCCTTACCAGCCGACAATAGAATGCATTGTATGTGTCGGAGTGCAATGACACATACGTAGCAATGGGCTGTTGTCCCGAGGCCATTTTTTTTTTTGTTGGGCGGCTGTGCAGTTGCGATTCCGCGTGTACTATGGTAATATCCACAGTCTTGTTGCTTCTCGAAGCGTTGGCGAAGGAGTGGAAGTGCTTGGAGATTAGATTGCCCTGCAGGCGGTGGCCGGGGCCTAGTTGTGCCGATAACGTTGGGTGACCCCGGTCCCCCCGTGGGGCATGCCAGCGTGGGGTTGCAATGGATTCCTCCATCCACCCAGAGCCATCCCATCCTGCACGTCAGGAGGACCCACCATAGGAGCTGCATAACCCGAGGGAAATGGCAGCCAGGGTCAGGCGTCACGACATCAGCAGCGCGATTCCATGTCGCCTGAACCTTGGCCAACTTCAACGCCTCGTTATCTTCTGCTGGTTCCTACGATGTACGAGTAAAAGTCTGCATCTATGGATATGCAAGACGCAGCGTCTGTGTAATCGGCGCGCGAGCACGCGTTATTTTCCTTTTGTCTCCCGAGCTGACGGGCGCTTTCTGGCGTCTCCCCGTGCCCTCCTGCATCTTGCAGTCGTCCATAGTCCGCCTTTCTTCCCCATCGGTCCAACTCGGGATTCTTGATCATTATTGGATCACCGATCATGGACGAGGCGACTCTCCCCGAAGCCGTGGCAGCAGCGATCCCTCGGGCGCTGGACAATGCAAGTGCCTGGCGGAACTTTACCATGTGGACGGCCCAGCATTTCGGGCTGGCAGTGAACATGACCCGCCTGGCGCCGTCGCTGGAGGATCTTGTTTTGGCGGGGCCGCGGATGGTCATGAAGCTGGGCCGACTGGGCTCTTTCATCTCGTTTCCAGACGCCATTGACGGCTTCGGCCAGCGAGTCGTGCCCGATCCTACCGAAATCGACTTATTTTCTTCCACTACGGCGCTGGCAGGCGACTTTGTCGAAACCCTCACCGAATCGACGTCTTCTGCGGCGGCCGCTTCGGCGTCCATTGCTGCTGCTGCTGCCGCCGCCGCCGCCGAAGCGGTGGCCAAGAATCCCAACACATTCGTGTCGCGCTTTTCGATGGAGGGCACCAAGGGATTTGGGGGTGTCTTCAGCTACGCTACGAGCAAGTGGGCGCTCTGCTGCATCGCCATGGCTGTCATCTTCAACCGCACCCATATCTTCGCTGCAACCCGTCGCCGACTGCGCCTTCGATGGCCTGTCCGGCTGCTCATGCGAATTGGCCCCATACTGCTGCTTCTCTTGCAAGCCCGATGGCTCTTGCAGTCGATCCAGTGCCAGACGTCGGCCGATTTTTCCGAGATGCGCTGGGGGAATGCGAGCAAGACTTCCGACCTGATGTTCTCGGAACCGAACCCCTTCTTCAACCGCCTAAGTTCGTCCTTGCTGCTCGGTGCGACCGACCTGGACTCTTGTCGCTCGGTGAGGATGGTGCCGTGGGATGCCGAGCAACCAGAGTTGACCGGTTCCCTGTCCCGGCTTTGGCCGCTCTTTGGGACTTTTTGCCTGAGCCAGTTCCTGGAGGTGCTCTCCTGCGCCGTGCAGGGCCGGCCGGTGGCTGCCGAAACGGGTGTGACGCTCTTTGAGCACTCTCTCGCCTTTGCTGAGGCGGATGCTGCCATCAGCAACCAGCTGGGATGGGGCCTCTTCACCAACAGCACCACCAACTCGCCGCCGGCGCTCGGGTCTACGATTGCGCTTACTAGGTCCATGATCATGAAACGAGTCAACACACCTCCGGAGGTTCTCCTCGTCGCCTTCTTCTCCGCCATGAGCCATGTCACAAGCCACGTCCTCGGTATCATGAATCTGCAATCCCGGTATCGGCTCATCAGCACGGGGTTCTGGGGCCTTTGCTTCATGGCGTGCCTCATCTGGAGTGCTGTCACCTTCTCGGCTGACGACCCTTCGACCCAAGGATTGCTAAGGTTCCCGACCGTCTGTATCATCGGCTTCATCCCACATATCCTCATCTTGTTTGGAATATTCTCCTGCGGGGTTGTCTATGCGTCAGCCCTCATGCTTTCCGCTCTTGCTGCGCCCGAGCGAGGTCCCAATGGCGAACAGCTCTCCATCCGACAACGCCTTGCGCGTGCGCACGGCAATATGCAAGCGAACGTATCGCTTTCCGACATCCGTATTCGAATGGACATGGACTTTTTCACGGCGCTTCTTAGAGCCGGTTTTGGTGCCATCACCATGGCGAGCGAGGCCGTTTACCTCAACGAAGACCACCACGTAAACCTGACGCGATTCACGTGGCTAGAAGACGAGAGATTGCGCGAGTTGGAAGACCTGAGGATGCAATGGATTAGCGGCGGCATTCCGGGATCTCGATTCGACTCTGTCGGTACAATTGGTCTCGTGCCGGTAAAGGACGGGCAAACCAGTGCCTTTAGCGGCTACGCGAGAGAGAAGGCCGCCCAGCAGATCCCAAAAGCCATCACATCCGGCCGAAGGACTCGGGATCGGAACGGTGTGGGCGCCGCTGAGCGGAGCGCAAGGTGGCTCATCGCTCTCGAGTACCTGCTACATATCTCCAAGCTCGTGCTTGTTGTATGGGCGTCGGTCACAATCAGAATCATTGCTTATTTCGGCATGCGCACGCCTCCTCGCTGGCTCCAAGGACTGTCGGAGAGACCGAAGACTAATTCTTCATCTAAGAAGAGGTCCGGACGGGGCGTTCGTGGATTGAACGTGGATGTCCTGTCGCCCGGCGAAGGTAGGGTTTTCATCACCATTCCTCGGAGCGACCAAGTCGATGTGGAGGCCGAGTTGCGCCGGCGAATGGGCCAAACGAACACAGAAAGCGAAGTCGCCGACGAAACAGAAGTCGACTCGAAACTCTACAGCTATTTCCTCAGGGGCGGCTGGTGGGGAAGCAGCGACTCGAGCGGCGACTACGCTCCGCCTACCCAAACCCCAGGCGGCGGTATCGACGAGTCAGATTTCGACGATACCACCAGCGTCATCTCGACAACCGAAACCGCAAGCGAGCTCGACTGGGAATCCGATCACGAGGACGACAACGAGCCCCTCGACGGGGGCCAACGAACGCCAACCCAACGGAGCTTTGCTCCCGTCTCCTTCGCCTCAGCTGTGGCATCAGCCCGCGCCTCCCGCGAATCCACGCCTCTCCTCGACACCCCCATCGCCACCGCCGACCTGGCTCGGCTTCTCAACCCACAGACCCCCGAAGACCGCGACGAAGCGATCTCTCTCGCAGCACACCTCAGCAGCGACGGCATCATGACGCGCGCCCGCTTCAGGCAGCAACTCCAGCGGCAGCGAGCGCAGGTACTGCTCACAAACAACCAAGCCGCCCACGCCCGCTACCGAGCTCAGCTCGGCGGGCCCGCGGGCCAGGAGAAGATGACGCCCGAGGAGGAAGCCCGGGTGCTGGAGCATCTGCTCCTCTCGCGCCGCGCCGCAGTGGCAGCGGCGGGCGGTAGATCTACCTCCAACTCTGCTGCCTCAGTCACGCCATCATCATTGCCCGGGGATAGGGGCGGCGCAGAAGCAAACTCGTCCTGGGCGACGGGCGCCGACGGGATGGGGCCGGACGGGCCGCAGTGCGTGGTCTGCCAGAGCGCGCCGCGGACCATCATCGTCTGGCCGTGCCGCTGTCTGAGCCTGTGCGACGACTGCCGCGTGTCGTTGGCTATGAATAATTTCGACAAGTGTGTCTGCTGTCGCCGGGAGGTGATCAGTTTCAGTCGGATTTATGTTCCCTGAGTGAGACTGTGGGGACTGAAGACTGGGGGACGGACGGACCAGATCTGTTTGTGGCTGTGTTCCGTCTTTATTTTATTTTATTTATTTAATGCAATGGAACTGCCGTCCTTGTTTTTCATGGTGTTTATTGTATGTACATGCATGGATGGTTGAACATGGCGTGGCACGGTGGATGAATGGTCTGGTTCCATGGCCGCATTGAGTTGTCGACGTACTTTGGATGGCGATGACCCGGTTTGGGGGGGAACTACCATGGTCCAGGCATAGGGAGAGCTCAATATCCATATAGAGAATGGCATACAGCGGTACTTATCTTGAGAGGGCTTGTGGCTCCTGGCTGCGAGACCAACCATTCTCCTTGGGGGTTTTGTAGACTGCAACAATTCGCTCTCCACGGCACACAGGCAGATAGAGGTATCAAAACAGTAAATAGTCGTGAAAGTCATCAACGCAAACGGGGTATCATTCATCACACACACTCTCTATCCTTCTCCAAATCTCATCCCAATCACATACCAGCCCACTCGATACAAAACACCCTCACTTCTTCCTTCTCCGAATCCCCCACCGCCGCCGGTTTCTCCGCCCCAAACAAAAAACTCTTTTTCACTGCCGTGCCCAGCCGCCCGCTCGTCACCAGATCTAGCATTGCCACCTCCTCGTCCCACCCGTAGCTGTTGGCCAGGTAGTGCGCGTGATACCGGAACGGATCGCCCGGGTACACGCTATAGTCGCCGCCAAAGCGGAGACCCGGCGTGGTGTAGTACCCTCGCGAGTTTAGGTATCTGTACAGGGGGTAGGAGGGGGCCGTGTCTGTCGACACGTTGCTGGTGGCGGGAATGGGGGATGGGACAGGGAGGAGAGGGTGGCTTGTTGTGGGGGTTACGCCAGGGAGTGGTGTTTCTTTTGCTTTGGAGTTATTTGATAGAGCTGATGGGAGAGAGGTTGAGGAGTCAAAGAGGGAGGTGGAGGTGTCTTCTGTCACGGCTGGGGTTTCGGCCTCGGCAGACGAGGAGGATTTTGCTTTGGCGCCAGCGGCCTTGCGCTTGTCCTTGTGCTTCGCCTGTACCTTTGCCTTTTCCTCGTCAAAGACCTGCTGCGCGTTCCTGCGCTGCTGCTTGAGGTGCTGGAGGTACGCCTTGCGGGCAGACCCGTCCATGGTGGACAGCTGCGATAGGTGGTCGGCCAGCTCGTCCGCGATGTACCCAGCGCCCTTGTCAACTAAGAGCTTGGCCTCTTCGGCGTGAAGCTCGATGGGCAGGCCCAGGAATAAATTCTGCGTCGGGTTCTGCGGCATGGTGCCCGTCAGGACCGCGCAGATGCCGTGGTGACGGCGGATATGGACGACATCGTCAATGTCGAAGATGAGGTATCGGCCTGCGACACGCGAGATCCGGACCTGTCGTTCAGGTGCAGTGGCCATTACTGCGAAGGTTTATAGCGTCCTATTTGTCTCGATTAGAAACAGGTCCAGAAAAGTGTGTTCGGATGCTTTCAAAATGGAGCAGAATTGAGAACAAGCTTCATAAGCCTTGGACACGTATCGTGGTCATCACAGAGATTCAGTGGATTGACAGATTGGAATACGATTGGTATAATCATGTTGTTCGACATGAATTGGAGAAAAAGGAGAGTGGCTCACCTTGCTTGCGGAAGCTGCTACGATGAGCAGCATCAAGGAGGAAAGGAAAAAGGTGTGTGGGAATCCGTCATTCGAAAATTTAAATTTATGCAGAAGTTTGGTCAATTGAGACCCACATACGGTTGGCGTTACGCTAAGATACCGTATCGATGTAATCAAGTATCGATGTAATCAAGAGAACGTGGAAAGCAATTGAGCAACTGAGCGCATCAAAATCAGTGGAGAAATAGCCGAGAGATGATTGAAGTCTAGTTTTTGACAGAGAGCTCGATATTCTGAGCCTTATCTGGCTCATCAGCTCGACGCCCAAACCGCTAGCCCCGTGCAGTTCAGATTCCACCTGTTAAGCCCTAGGTCATCCTCTGATCCTTTTTTGATGCCGCCCATTCCTACCACCGGTGCATCATGGAGCCAGCTAAGCATGGCCTTCTTTGCCATGCCACCCGCCTTCACGCATCAGGATAACGGTGTGCCTCATCAGAAATCGATCCCCTCTTTCGGCCCATCGCCTTTTTTCTCCGCGTTCTCCCCCCCCTCCTCATCTAAAGGAGGCAGACTATAAGGCTTGATCACCAGGCCTCTTGAAGCGCTCAGACTAAACGACAGCGTCTCCCTAAACGAGCTCGCACCAGCCCCTCCACCGCCCTTCTCATGGTACACCGGCAGCGTATGAACTTTGAGCAGGCCCTGAACCTGGTCGTTCTTTTCCGGTCCTGAGGTAGATTTGGATGAAGGGGGAGGTGCCCCGGGATTGGCAGGTAGAGGTATCAACTCGATGACGCCGTCACAGAGAAGTTCCATCCATCGGACCAGGCCAGAGGTTCGCGGGAAGAGAGAGACTGGAAGTGTGAGCATCGCGGTGAGTTGTGCGGGGTACTGCCGGAGCAAAGCCCGTAGGCCGTGGAGGAATTGAAGGATCTCAGATGGGTGGGCGCACTGTGGGGAGTAGAGGGTTGGTAGGAGTAGGCCGGGAACAATTATTCGGTGGATGTCGGTAGGTGGCGAGGCTGATAAGTTGCTTTGAAGATGTCTGATGATCGCCTTGAAAGGGGAGGTAGCCCCTTGGCTCTGTTGGCCGAACATTGGTGGACATGTGCTGGGTGTGGGATGGAGTGAGCCTTTACATGCGCTTGGAGCGAGGCGCTTGGAGAGATCGAACGAATGACAAAATGTCCCTTGACTAGCGTCCCCTCTTGTGGCAGCCCCTGGCGTTGCTGTATTTCCCAATGCCTCGTATCTCCAAGCAATCTTCATCTTCTCTTCCGCCGCAGGTGCTGGCTGCACAGCCTTGGCTTTGCTATCCGGCGCAGCCACGGCAGGGAGCTGGTGTCGCCATTCCGGGGGGTAGCCGACGAGATGCACCTGGTGGCCTTGGACGAGTCCTTCAGCCGCGTAGTATCGCAAAAGGACACCCGAGAAGTCGGTCGTGCCTTGTTCTTCGATCAAGAGACATGTCCCCAGCGGCAGCCCGGCGTGCCCCGCGAGGAGCTGGTCAAGCGATGACGTCCCTGTCGACGTGGTGGGCCTACCGTCGAGAGGCGACGGTCGGATTCCCGGCGCAAGTTGCTGCTTTTCCGGGGCCGGTGTCGGCTGGCTGAGTGACCTGCCCGGCCTTGCGGAGAGCACGGTAGTTCTTTTAACGAGCGATGACATTGTCGGTGCGAGGGTCTGCCGTGGTTTTTTTGGAGGGGTTATGCGGTGGAGGGGCATTGATAAGGCCGAAAAGCTCTTATCGCGGCGCCCACCACTGCCTGCCGCGAACACAATCCCTGCCCCCTCCCCCCCTCCAACCCCAGCTCGAGCCCAGTCTCGCGCTGCACGTTTCCGGATTTTTTTTGTCAACGCCAAAGTTCCCCATCGCTGCTTCAGTCGTGATCGTAAACTTACACCCGCCTCCGCTCGCACATTTACCTTGTTAACCAACCCGCCAGCCCTCACACCGCCCTGAAGCGTGCCACTTGAATAAAAGGGCCTCAACTCAACCCCTCCCATCCAATCAGAACTAGCAAAAATGTCCGGCATCGCCTCCGACGCACAGCTGTTCGAAGACCACTTCCGGGTCGAGCGGCTCAGCGACCCCAAGTACGACCGCGTCGACCGCATCTACTGCCACTCGGAAGACAAGAGCATCAGCATGAGTCTGGACATCAACAATGAGCTGTTCCCATGCAGGCCCGACGACGAGATACACGTGGCGCTGGCGACGTCGCTGCACTACGACGGCAGCAAGGACGACGAGCGCGGGTGGCGCGACGTGGCCAAGGCCGGGTCTAGCGACGCCACACTAGCCGATATTTTTGACTATGTTTGCTACGGCAAGATTTACAAGTTTGAGGATGCCGAGGATGGGAAGACAATGTGAGTTTGGATTGTAGTGGAGGTGCCGAGTGTGAAATGGGATGACTGATATCTGCGGGGAAATAGCAAGGCGTACATTTCTTTTGGCGGTCTGTTGATGTCGCTCGAAGGGCCGTACAAGAAGCTCACGCCGTTGCGGGTGGAACACGTCTACCTGCTGGCCCGGAAGCGGTGATCGGCCTTTCGCGAATGATGGAGTACGATTTAAGAGAAACATAGATGGCGCGGGAGATAATGTACGGCAGTCTAATGGGGAATCTGGCGTTCAGGAAATGGCAACTAAATATTTTGAGAGGAAGCTTGGTGAGAGAGTCGGCAAGAAGATACCCACGAGGGTCCGTCCGTGCCCCAACTGCCTGTTGCCTCTCCTCCTAGAACTTCTTTTCCGGCGGGGAGGCATGTCGCCAGTGCGGCCAATGCGGGCCGGGGAAGGGGATAAAGCGGTGCGCCCTAGCGCGAAGCTCGTCATAGTGCGGCTCGTTCTCGGGCGTCAATATCCCGTGGCGGACGAAGAAATTGAGCATGATCACGGCGCAGTTTGGCTTCCATAGCCCCTGAGCCATTTGTTCTTGAATCTCTTCCACTGTATGCAGGCTGAAACTCTCAACCTCCCCGTCCTTGGGGCGAGGGGTGACACTCCCGTCGGCAGGCAGTTCGAGGTCGTAGACCCATTGGCATTCAGGGTAAATCCAACCAGGTTCGCCGCCGGCGCGTTCGTCCGTGATATAAATGTACGTGATGGTGCCGGTCTCTTTGGCACGTTTGCGCATCAGGTCCTCCGGCAGCGACGCCTCCTCGTCGGCCTCGCGGATCATGCATTCAAATGGGTCCTCGTTGGTCATCAAGCCGCCAGCTGCCGTATTGTCCAGCATGCCCGGGTACGTCGACTTGTCGGCAGCCCGCTTAGAAACCCAGATCCTAAAGTCATAGCGGCTTTTGTCATCATTGCGGCGGATGAAAGCCGACATGTGCACGCCAAAACGCGCATTCCCAAAAAGGCCCATGGCAACTCGCTCGATGCTGTATAGTAAGTCGCCGTTGCGTCCGTAGACGGGCCACAGTTCGTTGCGCCAGCCTTTGAGCATGCGGAATGACTGGTTCTGGCGCCAGTATGCCGTCAGCTGGCCGACGAGCTTGGTGCGGTCTTCTTCGGTGGCCGGCTCTCGAAATAGCGAGATAGTTCTGGCCCCATGGTCGACGTCCATTGGGCCCCTGATACTTTCAGGCGTGTTCTCCAATGCTTCAAGCACCGGCAGCGGCACATAACCGATGGGGAAAGGCCCGTCCTGGTCCTTCCACATGAATGTGTAGAGCCTTTTCATCTCTTCCGCGTACCTCTGGCGGTCGTGCTCCGGGTCCGGGAACCTTTATGAGCGGTGATACGTAAGTAATCTACCCTCAGGGGTGGTGAATGCGTGGATAGTCGCCGGTCTGTCCGCGCCGCAACGGCCAGATCGTAGACCATGGGCAGGGAAGTCACAATCACAAGGGAAGACTCACCCATCACATTTACTCGCCAGATCCAGTGGTGTCAGCCGAGCCGCCATGACCACTTAATGTTCTCCCGCAGGACGCCAACCAAAAGGTGTCTCTGCGCAGCTTTTCGACTGCACTTTCCTTGAGGAAGCCAGTCGGCATATGCAACGGCGACGTGAGGGAGAAAACGAAGAGGCGACCAACAGACAAACTAGCAAGGAATACCAGAGTGGGCGGCGTCAGCAAAGAGAGACAAACAGTGGTCTCCGCCCAACAGGTGAGGAGCTGCGTTAATGAGGAAGGGTAAGCAGGTAAACTATCCTTCTAATCCGGGCTGCCTCCGCTTTGAGCACAAGTTAGGCAGCGATCTTACATGGTAGTTTAATGATCGGTTGTTCTCTCTCTCTTTGGCGGACCAAGTGGACTATTTGCCAGTTGTCTGGTTGCCAGTTTCTTTCTTGTGGACTACCGAGTTCTGAAACTAACGTTATGTCGATTCGGAAATATTCTGTGGAGGAACACCTGTTTGCTGCGGGTGGGCTGTTGTTCAGGCTGCCGATGCCACTTTGAGCGCAAGGAACCCCACCACGGCCTGGACGGGGCGGCACCTCCTCCGAGGCTTCGCGTTTGATGGATCTGGCACTCTGTGGAGCGCTCTAGAATCTCGCAGGATATTCCATACAGTAGTTTGAGCCAGGGGGAATAGGAGTGGACGCCTCGCCGATCAGATCATCATATGCTCAACGCAATAACTAAGAAACCCCTCTAAAAACGCCAGAACCACTCGCAGCACCGATCTGTCCGCATTTCGTCACTGGAACTGGGGGGACCTTTGGTTGAGAGTCGGCGCCAGATCAGATCGACTATGCAAACGCCAACCTCTTAACTGATCCTGGATCGTGGTCATCCGCGGGAACGAAAGCTCCGGCGACGTTTACTTCCTCCCGTTGGTGAACCCAGCCAGATACACTCGCAGCAATCCCGGTTACTGTACCACTTCGCCAGCGTCCTTCTACAACCCACCTCACCTCACTTACACACCCACCCACACAACGCCCAACCCCTTGAACCCCACCAACCACCACCACCACCACGGCAAAACCGCAATGTCCCAACCCCTCTTCGGCCTCGTGCCCGCCAACCACCCAGTCATCATCAACCCCACGCAGACCCCCACCCCAACAACCTTTCTCTACGCCATCCCGCCGCCAAGCCAGCCAGGCTCCAAGCCCTTCTCGCACATCGTCGTCTTCCTCCTCCCGGGCATCGCCCTGCCCCCGGGCACCGCCGCAGCAATCTACCTGGTCACGCCGCCGACCTCGCCCGCGCAGGCCGAGCCCAACTCGAGGTTCCTCGGCGGCATCGGGCCGGGCAAGGAGAGCGCCATCTTCAAGCTGGGCACCGCCGGCGCCGCGTCCGACAGCAACGTGGTGATTGGCGTGTCGGTCGAGCCGGCGGAGTCGGTGGCGGCGAGGATCGCCGAGGTCACTTCCGCGCCGGTCAACAGTGCTAGCCTCACCGGGGCTGGGGCTGGGGCTGGTGGTACGAGCGGGGCGCTGGTGCCGGCGGCGGCGGGGAGGCAACAGCCGAGTACGCTGGTGCTGGCGCAGCGGATTATCAAGAATGCATTTAATTTCCTAGCGAGTTTTAGTGGCACAGCGGGGCAGGTGGAGGTGGTGCCCCTCAAGGCGTTCGAGGAGTGGTGGAGGAAGTTTGAGGGAAGGGTGAGAAGTGATCCGGGGTTTTTGGAGAGGGATGACTGATGGGTGAGTGGTGGTGGTGTGCGTGGAGGAGGAGGCGGATAAGGGACCTGTTGAAGGGTATAAGCAAAAGAGAAAGAGCAGCCAGGAGACCGATGGCGGGAGCACAGGAGTTGAACTTGAGCCAAGGTACTTGAGTATTATCTGCCGATGTGAGCGAGAGCTGGGTTGGTGTCAAAGCCCGATAGATAAAAAGCGTTGTCATGAAGTATGGTCTCTAAGCATGTATTCATAACAACAGTAGCCTCGTAACTTCAGAAGACGTCCCCCAAGATAAACCCGAAATATGCCGATTTGAGTTCAGAAATCACAGCCGGGCTCCGCCGCCCAAGAACCATACTCCTGCTCCCACTGCCATGCCCGCCCGCTGTACCTTACATAGGATACAAAATATGTACTAAAAAGTTTTAGACCAGCCGTTCAGATAATCAACACCGACAATAGAAGTATAACAACAATAGCGTCACAAGACCCCACGGAACAATGATTCTGCCCTCCCCAACACATGCCAGCCCCGCATCTTGACAATCCTACGTCTCCTGCAGCGGCGACATGAGCGGGCTCTTTCTGGTAGGGCTCCCGGCCCTACTCCTCCTCCCAACCCCGGACAACGCCAAATGAGGCGGCAGCGTCAAGCGCTCGCGGCTCTCAGTCCTAACGACGAGCCCGCTTCTGTCCAGCGCTGACACAGTCGGCGATGCCAGACTATGATGATAATGATGGTGATCAACAACTTGCGGTGTAGCCAAGCCCGACGAGTGACCGAACCGCCTCGACGATACCGATTTGGACGACGATCCTTCGCTCGAGTCCGAGCCCTCGTTGTTGTCATCTGACTCAACATCGCCCAGCTCAAACTGGTCGGCATCGCCCTCTTCCATGACCCGTTCATATGCTCCGCCTGGCGTCCGGCCGAAGAATTTGGTTGCGAGGCCCGACAGACCACGGGCGCTATTGCCCTTGCGCGGATTATTTCCTGGCTTTTTGGGGCGGCGAAGGACCGAGTTGACGCGGCTGTAGAGACGCATGCGCCGGTCCCGCTTGCGGAAGAAGTACAGGAACGCGAGGAGGATGAGGATGAAAACAAAGAAGCCAGTCGTGGAATTAGATTTGGCCTTCTCCAGGATGTCCTCGGCGTCGAGGTCCCAGTCGTCGTTTGTATTGTTGCCGTAGTGATTGAAGGGTTTCCAACTGGACCCTGCAAATTGGAAGTCGTGCGGAGTCCCGTCCACATTGCTGCCGAAGCCAACGGGATACCTATCGTCGAGGGTAGCGGGTGGTATTTGTCCGGCGGCGTACAGAACCATCTTCCCCAGCGTCCAGCTTACTTCGATGCCGTTGATCTTGTCCACCGGCTTGAAGGGGTCAAGGAACCCCTTTTGCTTGGCGTGCTCAAGTGCGGCTTTGGAGACATTCGCTCTTGACAGCTCTTCAAGACCGACTCGGGGGACGCCAATACCTTCGTGGAGGACGTTGATCAGCCAGGCTGCTTTGAAGCATGCCTCCTGGGCATACTTGGCTTCGTTTTCTTTTCCACCTTCAATATTGGCCTGGATCTGGCCCCAATCCCGCCCGCAAAAGCCCTTGACCTTTTCTTGATAGGTCGCGAAATCATATGCTTTGTCGTCCTTTCCGCCGAACACACCGTGGGTCGTATGCCAGTACTCCGACACGCCGATGAAATGATTTACATCAAAGTCAATGGCCGGAACATGTTGCCCATTTAACAAGCAGGGGTTGTCTTCGCATGGCTTGTCCTTGCCGAGCAGTGGGTGGGTCAGTTGCAGACACTCTTCGAACTGACCGGTTCCGACCAGAGTGGGCGTGGCTTGATTCCTGCCATCAACCGGGTCCCCATGCAAGTTCGTTCGTAGCCCCTTTGGCAGGCAAGGGTCTGGAAGTTCGGCCCCGGTGTCCGAATACCGGTCCTGGAGGTTTTGGATATAAGACTGTCGCGCTTGATTTACACCAAAGCCCAACCATGTCGTGGTAAAGACCTTATACTCCGAGGGAGAGCCATCCAGTGTGCGCAACCGTAGCAACTTCAGGTCGTTGGCGTGTTTCTCAGCCTCGGTAGCGTTCGGCGCAAAGGCGATCTGTGCTGAGGCACCACCCATGTCTAGGAATCCATAAGTGTGATGCCCTTTTCCGTGCTGGTGCTTGTCTGGGTGGTTGAAGCCGCCTAGGAGATAGTTCGACGCAATCCAACCGTACAACCCTTCGGTTTCACCTTTGATGACCTGAATGTGTAAATCGCAATCAGGCAGTGAGAACCGGGTGTTCTGTTGGAGATAGGAACAAATCTCGCGCGTCAAGGCTGTCTGTTGGATCTGGGGGAGTAGTCGCATGCCTGCGGTCGCCATGAGGAAAATCGGCGTGTCCTGAACCTTGTCCGCAGGGATGATCTTGAGCGCATGGCTGATCAGGGACTGCAAGTGATCTGGTCCGACATCCTTCACCTTGTCTCCGAACGTCGAGACTCCTGGTTTAATCTTCTTCGTCCACTTCTTTTCCGTTCCCAGTTTTGGCAAACTGCGCAAGTCCTCCTCAGACGCGTTCTTCAACGCTTTCTCTGGGTCTTTCCATTGGTAGATGTGTAGCCGAGTCCCGGACGACCCGGCGTCCAAAATGACACCCCATCGCCACTTCTTACCCATGGGAGGAGGAAGCGAGAGCGCGCGCGGGGAATGCGGATTGGCGAGACAGACGGCGGTGGTGTCGATCGACGCTCAGGTTGTCGCGGAGAGGATAATAGGTTATTTTTAGGTTCGACTGAACTTGCACGAAAACATCGGGGTCGATTGGCAATTTCGCGGGAATTGTTTTGCGCGAAGGATGCGAGATGATGCAAGCGGCCGGATCCGTGGGAGTGACGGAAAGACGAAGTTCCAATCTGATTAGAAAGTGGTATAGGTAAAACACATGATGTTAGGGTAGGTAACGAGAGTGGTCCTGAGGATTGTCGTCAAACGAAGGTACACAGCCCGGACGGCTGAGTTGAGCTGGGTCGAGTCGAGTGGTTCGTGGGAAGATTGCCAGTTGCACCTCACTTTCTTTGGTCGAAGACTGGAACCTGTCCGATAACGTCAGGGGGCGGGCGAATCATGCAGCAGCCGTCCGCCGCTAACGTTAGCGTGTTTTTCAACCAGGAGAGGCCTCGGCGCGAAGTGGTGTGGATCCGAGATGGATCGCCTGTGGAAACATTCATGTGGGAGGCACGAAAACGGTGGGGGTTGCACCGGAACAGGGTATACACTGAGCACACACGAGGCACACCACTCATTATCGCTGGTTGCGGATCTTGAATGACAACGGTTACGAATTATCAATCAACGTACTGTAGTTTGCATCAACGCCTTCGGATTCGGGCCGCAAATTCAGTGATCGGTCCGCTCTCATACAGTAAGGTCAGCAAAAGATGTCGGATTGGCAGGTTCTGACACAGACAGCCTCCAGACACGTAAGCACCCGCCTTGGCCGAATCCCCACGTTTCGCAAGGCCTGGCTTCCTGGTCTGGCCTTCTTGGGATCCTGCCAAGCCAGCCACTTCCTGTTGAGAGATGCAGAGCCCTCGTTGATGTATGCTGCACCCTCGTATTCAAGATGCATCAACCACAACCCGGTCACAGCACGTTCGCGGGTTACTAGTGTAGGATAGTGTACGGGTAGCAAGCCGGGAATAGATAAGTGCTGTTGCCATTTCTTTCCAGCCAGTTCTTTGCCGGAGGGACCTTTGGGCTGGGATAACGTGCGCGGTCAAACCGTTGATCAGATAAGGTCCCGACGATAAGTGAGCCGGAGTTACAGTTCGGCACTTCGCTGACTTGCTACCCTGCAACCATGACGAAGGCTGCGTGATGAGGCAAGGGAGGCAATGTCGTTCCCAAGACGACCATGATTCATCCGACCGTTTCACTAAGACAGCCGATGAGCACGCGGTTCGCGTTCTTCGATGCTTGTATGCCTTTTTCCACAAGGTGCGTGTACAGCTCCATGTCGGAGGCAGGTAGATCGCCCCTGAACCACAGGTTCGTCACTTCGTCTCGAGTAGGCAGATACGCCACGCAGCAGGCGGCCAAGATCTTTTCGTGCTCCGATGGAATGGGATCCACGACAATGCTTGGCGTAGAGTTGCTGCCAGCGTCTTGGACAAGGGCAGCGACACCGCCTGCAACGGTGTCGACACAATCGATGCCAGCATCGGCAAGTGCAGCTGCCGCCACGGTAATGCACCCGCTCAGCGCATTCATCATATCCCACACCTCGTCGCCTTGTAACTTGGACGTTTCCCGGTCCTGGTCACCCTCGACGATAGAGATAATGATATCGACACCGCTCTTGGGCCACCGGTCGGCGATGATAGCACCGCGGAGAGCAGCCTCGAGGTGAATGCCAAGATCGCGCTCGCTAGCGTCACGAAGATAGCCACGCCTCTGCTTCGTTGCAAACGGAGCGTACTTGACGTGGGTCGATAGGACAATGTGAGGGGAGAAGGGAGCTGATCTTGGAAGCGATCGTGGCCCATGAACGGAGCAGCTGAGTTTCAAGCCAGAGACACCGGGTTTCGCAGAGGTCATGATCTCCAAATAGGCCGACCCAGAAGCTGAAGGGGTCACGCCGGTCTTGAGATCTGGGCAAAGGTCAGCTAAACTCAGCACTAAAAGTAGGCAGCACATACACATTTTTCGGGTCGCATTCTGGGGGCGCGATCTGCTTTTCAAAGTCCCGAGATCTTGGGTTGAATCGTCGTAAAATGGTGGCATGGTGGCCCCAGCAGGGCCATTGATCCGTCTTCTGTCAGTCATGGTTGGGGTCGAGAGAGAGAAGGTCGGTGCACAACAGTTTGCAATTTTTTTATAGCAAACTTTGAGGGTTCCTTCGAGACAGACTCTATGGGGCTAGAGACATAGAATAGGACAGGACGGCTGATTTTGTCTGAATGCAACCAGCGAAGGGAAAGAAACGTAGTTGGTTGATCCGCTGTTTCTTCATGGACGCCTCCAGTTGGTAAAGAATCCGATTTTGGATGTTCACAGCGTTGAAGCCCCTCGCCTTTCAGCCGCAAGCCACAACACTCAGCAGCACTAGCCACTAGGCTGAGCTCGGACCGCACCTACCCCACCAATCCAGCAGGGTTTAAATCGAAAATTTATCAACCTCGTGCTGCATTTTCCTTTCCTAAACAAACAATCGCGGGCCGCATCATGCTTGCCGGTGGGCGACCAGCGTCTTTTGGAGACAATGCGAATGCAATGTTTATCGCTGGGAATGAGCTGTATTTGCGATAGCCCATGTCAAGGAGTTACCTTTGCCGCTACCCCACGGCCGCTGGTCGAGGTGGTCTAGTGGCAATTGGCTTCGATGCTGGGCAAGACGTTTACGTTGCGCTCTCACTAACCACACCAAATTGACCAGCCGGACACGGCTCACCGTTCATGGGCAGTAAGTCTGAGTTTCTCAATCAACAGCCGTTTGCCTCCCTTTCCCTTCCATGATGATCTCCTAACCACAGTTCACGCGATTTCCATGAGCGAACGAACTACATGCACTACCATCTGACCCATTCCCTTTCCTCGATATCGTGATGCCGTTTTCGAGATGTCAACGTTGACTGACATGACGGTAGCTTTCAATGATAGAAACAGCGTTGCGTCGACCACTATCGAACTTCAAACATAGGGTAAGAAGTACTCCCTTCCGACGGTTCCCTCGCTTTCCATGATGAAATCTTTCAATTTCAGTTCTGCTTCTGAAACAGAATGAAGATACCCATATACCAAAAACATTTCTGATGTTGCTACTCTCTCTTTGATCACTGTCATTCATTGGTCATGGAACACAAGCTGACTCGGTTCAAGTTGCCCATAGAGCTCGAATCGCAGCCTCCTGCAGTTGCCTGATACGAATATTCGAGAGTATGTTTCGCACACTCTCTACTGCCTCGCTCTTCCTACCCTGATGACAATAGCTTATCCATTCAACGAAACGTACGGGCCGAGCCTTCCATCCGCACTCTAGCATCCTCGGGTGCTATGATGGGTTGTGATGTTGTCCCTCTGGGGACGTAATTAGGTTTCCGTTGTTCGGGTTTGGCACGTACCGTTATGGTGCGTGCCAGTTCGAGCCGGTCCGTTGGGCTGAGTTAAACTGGCTTGACTGATACTGAATTTTTTCATATTTGCGTCTTGCGGTTTCAGGCACTGAATGATCGCTGACATGCCACCAGGTCGATGTATTGGCTCCCGAAGGTTCCTTGGCGATCAGGGACCATTTTCCCAGGTAAGAGAAGGCGATGCCAAGTCGCCCATACCCTCGTAGTTCATTAGATCAGTCGGCACATCCACAGGAACCGGTACCAAGAGGAGCAATGTAATTTAGAATAGCGCTCTGCAAATCATAATCTGCAAGTCGTGATGCGGTGCCTTGCGGTGCCCAAGCCAAGAAATCCATCTTTGTGTCAGAGTTAACATACAACCGGATGGGCTACTTTGCGGTGAAGTACCGTCTCAAATTCAATGTGAGAGTTTTGCACAGGTTTTGGCCTGAAAGTGACATCAATCAACCGTACCTCGGCAGTCAGACCCAGGCCAGCGGGCCTTGAAACCAGGAGTTGCTGCAGCGCCAAGCCTTCTAGGGTGTTTTCCAGAAACGAAACGCCACGGGCAGTCCACTCACCACTTACCACTGGAAAGGGAGCTGAGGCTGGTGCTGTGCTAACACCTTTCCCCAATCGTTTGGTACAACGTGCTTGCAATTGCACCCCTTACGACGACCATCAGCCATGTGCTGACCATCGACTGTATCAAATTTGGCCCATTTCGACAAACCTCGATCCGAATTCCTCGTAGGGCCGAAGCGCAAGCGCCAGTGCGTACGTACCTCCTCGCAGGACGCAGTCGCAGGCGCATGTACGAAGGGAGGAGGCTTCCTGTCGGGCGCTGCACCTGGTGAACCCTCTGTGCACGACCAATGCTGCCGTTCACATCATCGGGGTCCAAGGTGACCCCTCGCCATCATGTCAGCGGTTATTCCAATGGGTATCCGAGGGGGAAAACCTTCGATATCTCTCCTCATCGGTGCGTTGCATCGCTCTGCCCCTCCCCTTCTTCGCTCCCTCACGATCTCGCATTTCCCGCTGGGCAATCGAACTCCTCCAGGACGTATAACGCTAAAAGACAGCTCATTGCCACCTCACAGATACACACCGCGAGGCGCGACCCCAGCATCCCGCAGACGAAACCAATCCCTCGTGCGACTCGCCGTCGTCGCCACCGTCCTCATCGTCCTGGTCCTGTTTTCATGGTCGCGCAGCTCCTCGGGCCCCTCCGTCTTCTCCCTAGGCCTGCTCTCCCGCGGCGGCAACTCCGAGCTCGAAACGGTGCGATACCACGACCTGTCTAACGTGCAGGGCACCGCCCGGGGCTGGGAGCGCGAGGAGCGCATCCTGGTGTGCGTCCCGCTCCGCGACGCCGAGGCCCACCTGCCTATGTTCTTTGCGCACCTGCATAACCTGACGTATCCGCACCACTTGATCGACTTGGCGTTTCTGGTGTCGGATTCCAAGGATAATACACTGGGGGTCCTGACCAAGAATATGGAGGACATTCAAGAGTCGGAGGATGATAAAATGCACTTTGGCGAGATCTCGATTATTGAAAAGGACTTTGGGCAGACGGTGAATCAAGATGTCGAGAGCCGTCACGGATTTGCGGCGCAGGCGGGGAGGAGGAAACTCATGGCGAGGGCAAGGAACTGGTTGTTGAGCGCGGCGCTGAGGCCGTATCATTCGTGGGTGTACTGGCGGGATGTGGACGTGGAGACGGCGCCGTTTACGATCTTGGAGGACCTCATGAGGCATAACAAGGACGTTATTGTACCGAGTGAGTGCGGGCTTCGGAAACACCGGGGTATTGAGTCGGATGCTGACTGTGGGACGCAGATGTCTGGCGCCCGTTACCCGAATGGCTTGGAGGGGAGCAGCCGTACGATCTCAACTCGTGGCAGGAGTCGGACACCGCTCTGGCACTCGCCGATACGCTCGACGAGGATGCCGTCATTGTGGAGGGCTACGCCGAGTACGCGACATACCGGCCGCATCTGGCCTACCTCCGCGACCCCTACGGCGATCCCGACGTGGAAATGGAGCTTGATGGTGTTGGCGGAGTCAGTATTCTGGCCAAGGCCAAGGTATTCCGCTACGGGGTTCATTTCCCAGCCTTCAGCTTCGAGAAGCATGCCGAGACAGAGGGGTTTGGAAAGGTAAGCTGAAGGCCGGTCTTCGCGTCTTGGATCCTAACTAACTTTTATTGCAGATGGCAAGGAAGATGGGTCTTTCTGTCATCGGCCTTCCCCACTACACGATCTGGCATGCCTACGAACCCAGCGTGGATGATATTCAGCACATGGAAGTAAGTGATAACTGGTCTCCCGCTGGTCCGACAGTCGTTGCTAACATATTGCAGCAATTGAAGCGCGAGCAACTTGCTCAGGAGCAGGCTGAAAAGGAGAAGGCTGAGAAGGCCAAGAAGCTGAAAGAGTCGTTCGGTGATGCTACCGGGCAGTGGGAGAAGGACAAGGCGAATTTGCAGAACATTGCCATCCAGGAGAAAAAGAAGGACGCCGCTGCCGCCGCCGCCGCCGCCGTCGCAAATAATAAGGCTGCTCAGGCTGCAGCCGCCCAAGCAGAAGAGAAGGTGGTTGTAGGAAGCGAAGGCGAGGAGGGTAACAAGACATGACCTTCACCACGGCCGTCAGGTGCCCTATTAGGAGGTTTGTCTTGGTGGTTGGTTTCCTTTGTTGTCAAACGGTCTTGCAGGAAACAGGCATTTGGAGGAGAGGAGGCCACAGGGCGCGGCCTGCATGGCCATGGCGTTGCGCATTCATTGCATGTCGAACGGAGAAGGTAAGATAAAAGGGAACAACATAATACAGTACAGCCGTGTACTATTAGGACTCATGGCAGGGGCGTTTGGGGTTGGCTGGGCAGATGACTGGCTCATGGTTACAGACAGGTCAAGAATGAGACATGGCAGGAGAGAAATCACTGTTGCGATCGCCTACTTTTTTTTTTTTTTTTTTTTTTTTTGCTGCGTAGACTCGGCTGTGATTTTTGTTTGCTAGGTTTTCTTCAGGGGTTCATAGGGGGCCCGGTTGTTTCCCGCTGGTATGTGCAGTACATAACTTACTGCACATGCCTACTGTGTAAACGTTGAGGGGGGAACTGGGACATCTGATTGGCCTTTTCAGCTTGCGCCCCAGCAAGGTGTCCAGAGAATTGAGCAGGGATTAGGGAGCTCCATCATCGAAGGATGCCATTCACGATTAACGAGGCGTCTCAACCATTTGCGAGGACCAACACGCCACAGGGCTTCTCTTTAGGGGCCAGGTTTTGTGACTGCACAGGAAAGCTGCTTTTTCAGCCGCTCCGTTAAAGAGAAATCTGGTGGTCAAAGATTGCTGTATTCGCCAGGCGGACTCGGTTCAGCAACTCCGATCCAACATTTGCTTGTGGCCCCGTCACAAGGACAATTTGTCCCCATCTCGGCACGCTTCGTCGTCCACGGGCAACAACTTCGACTACCACAGCCCAAGCACGCCAAAAAGCGAAGGTAGCGCCCCGAAAAAGCGCCGGTCCTAGCAGCGACGCTTCCCGCGACACTATGAGCCGAGATGCCCAGCTTGCCGCGCCCATGGATCCAGCCGTCGCGACACCGCTGGAGCCGCCCACTCCTCGACGAAACATATTGCTCTCCTCCCGCATGCAATACCGGAGCCGTCCCGTTTCCGTAGCCGTCGATCCCGTCTCACTCGTCATATCCGAGTGCATCGCCATCACCTCGGCGATCCAGAAATATGCGCGGTCCCCGCACTCGTCTGTCTCGGCCATCCTCGGCGGCAGCCCCAACCTCATCCAGCTTGTGCCGCCCACTGCAGGCGCACGTCGGAGCCGGAAGTCGGCCGCTGACGGCCACGCGGATGGAGCCGGTGATCTTGCGGCCAACAGATGGGGGCTGCGCGGGAAGAAGGGCAAGAGCATGCAGGATAATCCGTTGATCTCGGGGTTTGGGAGGCTACGGCAGGAGTTGGCGGGCGTCAAAGGTACCTCCGGCGAAAACGGGAAACCAAGATGAAGCAGATGCTGACAGGCCGCCAGATATTCACAGATTCGATTCCCTCGTGCTGCTCTACCCGTTCCTCCAAATCATCCAAGCGAAGGGCACCGCCGCACCGGTCACCATCCTCGCGTTGAGAGCGATACAAAAGTTTCTGGCCTACGGCTTCGTTGCTCCCGCCTCTCCCCGCTTCGCCCTTGCCATGCAATCTTTATCCGCGGCCATCACTCACTGCCAGTTCGACATAAGCGACTCGGCGCAGGAGGAGGTAGTCTTGCTCATGATCTTGCACCTGATGGAGGACATGCTGTCGGGACCGGGCGGAGATATACTCAGCGACGAGAGCGTCTGCGACATGATGGGGCGCGGGCTGACCATCTGCTCCCGGCCGCGGTTCTCGGAGGTACTGCGCCGGACGGCCGAGGCCTCAATGGTGCGTATGGTGCAAATCATTTTTGAGGATTTGAAACATCTCGAAGAGGAGGCCGGTGACGAGAGCGAGGCGCTTGATCGGCAAACGAGCAGGGATATGGATACTGTCAACATGGATCCCGCGGCCAACGGGACGGATGTTCCGGTAACCGGAGCGCAAGCCATGGAGATTGGTGAGGCCAGGGAGACAGGGCAGGCAGAGGAGGCAGGTGACACCGGTAAGACCGGTGAGATCAATCATACAAGTGAGCCCGGTGAGGCGGCCGAGACCTCTGTTGAGCCCAGACCGTCGTCAAGTTCGGAAACAGAGAGCGGTTCGTCAGGTACCCCCAGGGGCCCAAGTGCGGATGTCGGCCGACCCAGCACAAGTTCAGCCAGCGAAGGCGCCGAGTCGGTTGACCTCCGGCCCTACTCTCTGCCATCCATCCGGGAGCTCTTCCGCGTGCTGGTGAGTTTCCTTGATCCTCACGACCGCAAGCACCCGGATCAGATGAGAGTCATGGCCCTGCGCATCATCCACGTGGCTCTTGAAGTAGCAGGCCCGTCGATCGCTCGGCATCCCGCGCTAGCAACCATTGCGGAGGATCAGCTGTGCTGCTATCTCTTCCAACTCGTGCGGTCCGATAACATGGCTATCCTTCAAGAGGCGCTGATAGTGGCTGGGACGCTGCTCTCGACCTGCAGGGGCGTGCTCAAGCTGCAACAGGAGTTGTATCTGTCATATCTTGTGGCATGCTTACATCCCGCAGTGGAAATTCCCAGGGAACCTGGTATCGACCCGAGCCTCTACTCCGGTATTCCGCAGTCGCCCAAGTTGGTGAAGCCTCCGCCCTCGCAAGGCAACAGTGGTCGCTCCACCCCTGTGGCTGTCAAAGACCGCCAAAAACTGGGCCTCGAGGGCGGTGCTCGCAAACCTGATGCCAGACAGGCCATGGTGGAGAATATTGGTGTGCTTGCGCGCATGCCTACGTTCATGGCCGAGTTGTTTGTCAACTACGACTGCGACGAAGACCGTGCGGATCTCTGCGAAGACATGATTGGGCTGCTATCCAGGAACGCTCTGCCGGACTCTGCGACTTGGAGTACAACGAGCGTCCCGCCGCTCTGCCTGGATGCGTTACTACGGTTCATCCAGTTTATTGCCGAAAGGCTGGACCAGACTCCTGAGACAGAGGGGTACCCTGATCCGGAAATGCTGAGAGAGAGGCGGTGTAGGAAAAAATTCATCATCAAGGGCACCAGCAAATTCAACGAGAGCCCGAAAGGCGGACTGGCCTACCTTCAGGAAAAGGGCGTGATTGAAAACGCGGCCGATCCGCTGTGCGTTGCCAAATTCTTGCAGCGGACTTCTCGGATAAACAAAAGGGTCCTGGGTGACTTTCTCTCGAAGAAAGGCAACGAGGCAATTCTCGATGCATTTATTGGTCGGTTTGACTTTACAGGCAAGCGGGTAGACGAGGCCCTCCGAGTGCTTCTCGAAACCTTCCGTCTACCTGGCGAGTCAGCCTTGATTGAGCGCATCGTCAACTCATTTGCAGACAAGTACTGCTCTAGTTCGGTTCCTGAAGGGGTGGCAGACAAGGACGCCGTTTTCATCCTCACATACGCCATCATCATGCTGAATACGGATCAGCATAGCCCCACGGTCAGGAACCAGGAGCGCATGAAGTTTGCTGACTTCACTCGCAACCTCCGGGGGCAAAATGGCGGCGTGGATTTCCCACCCGAGTATCTGCAGGACATCTTCGACACCATCAAAAGCAACGAGATTATCTTACCGGACGAGCACGATAACAAACACGCATTCGACTACGCTTGGAAGGAGCTTCTCCTGAAGACCGATGAGGCGGGGCCTCTGGTACTTTGCGACACCAACATCTACGACGCCGACATGTTCGCCACGACATGGAACGCTATCGTCTCCTGTCTCTTCTTCGTCTTTATGTCGGCCACCGATGACACCGTTTATGCTCGCGTCATCACGGGGTTTGACGAGTGCGCGCGGATCGCGACGAAGTACGGCAACTCGGAGGCGCTGGACGAGATTGTCTACAGGCTGAGCTACATCTCGACGCTGGGTAACGAGGCGCTCTCCAACACGTCGCTCAACACGGAGGTGCAGGTTGGCGAGAACAGCGTCATGGTCAGCGAGCTCGCTGTCAGGTTCGGGAGGGATGTGCGGCCGCAGCTGGCTACGCTGGTGTTGTTCCGCGTTGTTACTGGTTCGGAGCATGTTATCCAGAAGAGCTGGAAGCATGTGAGTTTACTGTTTTCTCATTGACTGTGCCATTTTTTATGCTAATCTGGACAAGGTCATCCGCATATGGCTCAACCTCTTTGTCAATTCGTTGATACCCTCGTTCTTCTCGACAGAGGCCGACAAGCTCGCGCTGCCGCCAATTCCTTTGCAACCGCCTTCGCAAGTGATTGATCGGGGCGCGAAGCAGAGCGAGGCGGGTTTCTTCTCGGCGTTTACGTCCTACATCTCGAGTTATGCGGCCGATGACCCGCCGGAACCGTCGGACGAAGAGCTGGAGAGCACATTGTGTACCGTGGACTGCGTGAACCAGTGCCACATGGGCGATGTGTTTGCCAACGTTGCGTAAGTTCCGGAAACTATGTCCCGTGTTTCGGAAAAGCCGGTTTTAACATCCTGTAGCCATCTTCCCAGTCATTGCCTCGAGGCGTTGGTCGACACTCTGCTGGACCAGATCCCCGAGGATAACGGCTCTACTGTGATTACGGTCAAAGTGGAAAACATCCCGCCATCGCAAGCCAACGGCCAGAAATCGCGGCAGAGTAGCGCGTTGTACGACCCTGCGTTGGTTTACATCCTCGAATTCTGCACTGTCCTGGCACTTCGTGACGACAGCACTGTCGAGCTGCTAGGTAAGCGCGTCGTGGAAGCCATCCAAGCCATCCTGAGGGATGTGCCCAGGTACCATCCCATTCTCATTGAACGAGCGACCTTCTATCTCTTCAACCTGCTCCAAGCTAGCTATGTAAGCAATCCCTTTCGCCTGCTGCATGACAGTTTTACTGACCATCACTAGGACTATGACTACGTCCGGGTCCCTATTCTTCTCCACACTGTGTCGAGCTTCCCGAACGACACATTGGTCACTGCCTCTGGCCTCGTTCTGCGCGGACTCAAGCTCTGCACCGAGAAGCCGTGCCCGCTACGAAACGAAATAATGACGTCGCCCGACTTTTGGGTGATCCTGCAGACGCTTGCAACCAACGCTGACGCGGCGCCGGCCGTGTTTGCGATCCTGGACAGTGGTGTCTCGGAAACGCCGTCGGCCATTATGGCGGACAACTACGAAGCGGCTTTGGCTTTGTTGAACGAGTTCGCGTCGATGGCGAGTGTAGGCGCTGTGGCGGAGCAGACGAATGACCGAAAGCAGGGGCGGAAGGGTGGAAGGCCTGTGAAGCAGGAGAAGCCCAGGTGGGTCATTATTTGTGAGGGGTGTTGATGGGGAAGGCAATTGCTGACTGGAAACAGTGAAAATGCTGTCGTCGAGCGCGGCGTCAAGGCTCTCAATAACATCTCCCGCATGACGGCTCGCATTCCGCATCTCATGAAGCAGTCACACTTGGAGAGCAACGAAGGTGCGTAGCGCGCCCCCCCCCCCTGATCCCGCCTCCGCCCGCCGGGCTACTAACGCCTTCTAGCCTGGTCCGCCTATTGGCTCCCGGTCTTCCAGGCCCTCACCACACAGTGCACCAACCCGTGTCGCGAAATCCGCCACCTCGCATTCAGCTCTCTGCAGCGCTCCCTCTTGTCGCCGGAGCTGACGTCGCACAAGGAGGAACACTCGGAGTGGACGGCCATCTTTGGCGAGGTGCTCTTCCCGCTCATCCTGCGGCTGCTCAAGCCCGAGGTGTTCTCTTCGGACCGTGACGGGATGAGCGAGACGCGCGTGCAGGCTGCCTCGCTGCTATCCAAGGTGTTCTTACAGTATCTCGTCGTGCTGTCCGAGTGGGATGGGATGCTAGATCTGTGGGTCAAGATCATCGAGATCATGGATCGGTTGATGAATAGTGGACAGGGCGACAGCCTGGTAAGTCTGGCCTCTGATGGTGTTGAGGGAAAAGACACGTGTATGACTAACAGGCTTCGTTTGTGTTTAGGAGGAAGCTGTGCCGGAGAATCTCAAGAACGTGCTTCTCATAATGTCGAGCAATGGGTATCTTGTGCCGCCCAGCCAGGATCCGACGAAGGAGGAGCTGTGGACCGAGACATGGAAGAGGATTGACCGGTTCTTGCCTAGCTTGAGGGTGGATCTGGCGTTGGAGGAGGAGCCCGTCAAGGTGGAGGAGCCGCCCAAGTCTGCTGGTCTGCCGCCGACAGCAGTGGCCGAGGCAGAGAAAGAGAAGGCGGAGGAGGGGGCCTGAGGAGGAGGTGAAGTTTTGGTTTAGAGAATGGAGTGATACCAGGAGCGTGAGCGTAATCGTGTTGTTGGTTTGGTTGGGCGTGTCTGCCTGCGCCTGACTCGCATCTGTTGGAGTTGGCTGAGACGGGTATTCTTGCTGTCTAGTGTAATAGAATAGACTAGAACATGTTCAAGCGGCATAAATTCCTTATGCGGGTTGAGGGCACCTCCCTAGGGGTCTCACACAGTACGACTACACAGTATTTTTGTCAGAAAGCATACTGTCCCGCTGGTCTTTTGAGGGTTTGTGACTGGCTCATCTCATCGCGAATTCTTTAAATAATAATCCAACAACTAACAACGGCATCTCGCATCAAGCGCAGGCTTGGGGTCGCTCTTGCGAATAAGAGTAGATTACTCTCCCGAGTCTAAACTGTGGTTTCGCCTCAAGCACTGGACTACAGACCAAGTTGCGTCAGTCTAGAAAATATTTCGAGTCATCGGGCACACACCACACAGCCCGCCCCAACGAGTCACAGCTTTCGGAAGAAATGAGCAGCTTATAAGACAGCTCCTGCCAACACTCAAATGCTGACTCGTCTTGCCCGACTCGAGGCATTACGCATTCCCACATTTCTTGTGTCTACCATGAAGCGCAAGATCGATCACAGTCCACTCCTCTCGGCACAACACGCCGAAAGAACCACCACAACCATGGCCGCCGCTGCCGCTGCCGTTGCCGCCAGCACCTCATCCTCACCCTCACCCTCACCCTCACCCTCGCCCGCGCCCGCGCCCGCGCCCGCGCCCACCATCATCGCCCGCACCATCACCCTCACTCCGCGCGAAGAGCAACTCAAAACCCTCCTCCTCTCAGCCGCCAAATTCATCGACGACCACGACGGCCTCAGCCAAGCCAACCATGACGCCGCCCCCGCGCGCGAACCCCTCGTCCTCCGCTGGGCCGGAGGCTGGGTCCGCGACAAGCTCCTCGGCACCCCCTCGCACGACATCGACACGGCCATCAACGCCATGACGGGCGAGGCCTTTGTCGACCGGCTGCGCGACTACTGCGACGCGCCGGCGCACCGCGCCCGCCACGCCCTGCAGGCCGAGGACGTCGGCCGCCTGCACACGGTGCCGCGCAACCCGGACAAGTCCAAGCACCTCGCCACGAGCACCATCAAGCTGTGCGGCCTGGACGTGGACTTTGTGAACCTGAGGAAGGAGACGTACACGGAGGACAGCCGGAACCCCGTGGTGGAGTTTGGCACGGCGGAGGAGGACGCGCTGCGGCGGGACGCGACGGTGAATGCGCTGTTTTATAATTTGGGGACCGGGGAGGTGGAGGATTTCGTGGGTGGGTTGGCGGATCTGGAGGGCGGCTTGATTCGCACGCCGATGGAGCCTTTGCAGACCTTTCTGGATGATCCGTTGCGGGTGCTGAGGCTAGTGAGGTTTGCGAGCCGGCTGGGGTTCCGCATTAATCGGGCGGCCGAGGAGGTTATGGGCGATGAGAGGGTGCTGGGGAATTTGAGGGTCAAGATCTCGAGGGAGAGGATCGGGGTCGAGTTGGAGAAGATGATGAAGGGTAAGTGTTTTTTTCTTCTGTTCTTTTCTTCTTCTTTTCCTTGATCATAGGCGACTGTGGATCTGGGGTAAAACTAAACGACAGCAGGCAAACAACCGGTCGAGTCGCTTCGACTGCTCGACAGGCTCGGGCTCTACCACGCCGTGTTCACGGACCCCGAGCGGGCGGACATGCCACAGCCGGACACGTCAACTTGGAGAGCCGCCTACGAGTGCCTAGCACTGCTCGAAGCGAACAAGACGCCCGGCTCCATCTATGACCTGCTCGTTACCGCCGAAGAAGCGCGGTATTTTGCCTGGTCCCTCGCGACCCTCACTCCCTGGGAGCAGCTGCCGGACGACCCGCCCCTAAGATCGGGAAAGCCCGCGCTGCCGCTCGCAACGCAGGCGGCCCGGGAAGGCTTCAAGGCGCCCAACAGGCTGAGCGATATCGTCACTGCCGCCCACCGCCACCGCCCGGCGATTTTGGAACTCATGGATATTGTCCGGGAGAATAGGGAAAGCCGGAATGAGCGAGATCGATTTGGCATGGCGATCAGAGAGTGGGATTCTCGCGGTGGCAACTGGCGGCTGCAAGTGCTGTATGCCATTCTCGTCGATGTAGCGGAGAGGGCAGGGACGGGCACCCGGGAGGGGGTGTTGGCTGAGTGGCAGCGGTTCCTGGACCACCTTGTGGACATGGACGTTATGAACGCCCCCTCGATCAGGCGCCTGGTTGATGGCAAGATTCTGGCCAATGAGTTGAACGCAAAGCCCGGGAGATGGACGGGCCCGGCGCTGGATGTGGCCCTCGCGTGGCAGTTCCGAAACCCAGGGGTTGAGGACCCGGCGGGTGCAATTGAGGAGGTGCGCAAAAGGAGGGAGGAGTTAGGGATCAGCTGATGGCGGATAGAGCCCGCGAACCGTTTATAGATGAATACCCAGTGCTGATGATACCTGACACCCGTTGAAGCCTGTATGTATATGATCACCCCTCGTCTGGAGCACGCAGAATCTGGAAGATCGCGTAAGGAGCTTCAGGGCATGTGGCCTGCCTCGATCTACAACTTACGTGCTATCCCGGCTCAGGCGTAGCCGTCACGAACCACTAGAACAGCGTAAAATCCAGCTCGGAGCCAGTTCTCTCCTCGGGAGACAACCTCCTGACCCAATACCCAGTATCTGGCCCCTTGTCTAGCGGCCTCCAAAACTGCAACCACTTACCTTCCCGAGACTCTATTTTGTCAGCCTTGGCCCTCTCCTCCTCCATGACGCGATCAAAGGCGGAGTGCGCCATGGCCAGGACGCATTCCGCCAGCGGTTTCCGAAACCCAGCCGCCACCGCATCCATAGACGACAGCAGGCAGTTCCTGATCACAGGCTCACGACTCGGCGGATCCACCCGCTCCGCCCTCCCGTCAACCCACCTCCTCTCCCGCAGCGACCCCTTCACAATCACCAGCAGCCTCGCCAGCGAAGGAAACGCCTCGGGCAGCCTCAGCAACAGCGCCTCGTACGCCGGCAGGCCCGGAACCAGACCCAACTGCTCCCCCGCGTGGTCCCACGCGCTCTGCTCGGTCACCTGGTAGATGAGCCTGGTGACGGCGGCGGCGCGGCCGCGCGGCAGCAGCCGGTCCGTCGCCAGCACCAGGGCGCCCGTGCTGACGTGGAAGGTGTTCTCGGCGTACAGCACCTCGACGGCCTCGCGGTAGGCGAGGCGGCAGCAGCAGAGCAGGCCCAGGACTTCCCTGCCGACGACGCACGGCGTGTCGAACAGGGCGCAGGCCGTGGGCGGCGGGCCGCCCCAGCCGCAGCCGTCCGAGAGCGGGTGGGCGTCCGGGTGGCGGTGGCAGTTGGAGGCGCGCCAGCGCCAGCGGCGGGCGTAGTCGAGCGTCGCGCCGCGCGTCGAGTGCGGCGTGGCCGTGTTGGCGGCCGTGTAGCGCATGTCGATGTGGATTTCGCGCGACGAGAGGAGGAGGCGGTAGATTTGTTGTCGGAGCTCCGGGGGCAGTCGGAAGAAAGGGGAGGTGAACTGGGGGTTTGGCGGGGTGGGTGTGACGGGGCGGCGGGTGGTGGGGAGCGTGGGGAGCGTGTCGAGGGCATGTCGAGGGCGGGCGCGTTGTGGTTCTTCCTCGGGCTCATGGTCCTGTTTCCGACGGCTGGAGTACAGCTTGCCACGGAGGGCCTGGCGGATGAACCCCATGATTGTGTTGTAAACTTGTAGTAGGTAGTGGCGATGAGATACGAGGGATGTGGTGTTGAGACTTGAGAGGAGGAATGTCTCAACTTGAGAGCGATTCTTGATGTTGCCGCTGAGGATCCCCAAACCCCTGCCGAATGGATTGAATGGGAATTATATCCAGAATGGTGGTCTCAGTTTTGGAGGTTCAATCTTGAGCGTAATGCCGACGTGAGCTGAGAGCCTGAGACCGGCAGGCGATCCAACTGTGGGTGGTTAGCGCAACTATCGAAGCATTGCTTTGGACGGCTAGATGCAAGACAGGGGCGCCCCCCCATATTATTTGTATGCCTTAAACGGGGCGCTGCCCACCCGATGAGAGCGCCTAATAAGAGACTAGGACGCCACGACGGAAATTGCAACCGATCCTACTGGCATCACCTGTAACGACTTTTAAAGGTGGGACCGGGCTGTTCATAGTAATCAACGGCAACTGTCTTTAGCCAGGTCTCTTTAGGCGTCTCCTTCGGCCCTGAGCGTCGGTTTGTTAGATTGCAGAGTACGAATACTTGTAGCGCAATTCGAATAAATGTGCGCATGCTAACAGTTATATATTGTTTCTCTTACTGTGAGCTTTTACTCGACAAAAAGAATTGTGGTGTAAGGAACCCGGCATGAGTCGGACAGTTAGCCGGCTAAGATTCGAGATGATTAGTTGAGATTCCTGAATTTGAGCAACAGCACCAATCTAGCATTAGCGGTGAGCCATGGACAATAATATTTGAACGGTTTGAACGGCTGACCCGGCGCCTGCATGAGTGCCTCACGGTGCCTGAAGAGCAGCCCTACACTACAAATCCTATGCCGGAAGCCCCGCATCTGTCCAGTCCATTTGAGCAGGTCCATCCTTCTTTCGTGAACAGGCTTGAGCGCAGCCCTCTTTTACCAGCCATACAATATGGCCCAAGAAACCTCTTACAGAAACTTTGAGCGGCAAGGTAGCATGGAGAATGCCGCCTTCGAGAGGGCTCTTGAGCACCATGTGTCAGTTCCCGAACAAACATCGTGGTTAGAGATGTTTTGCTACTCGGTAGGATTGATTGCCTCGGGGCAGACGAAAGACCACCTGCATGAAATGGCTGGCTGATCAATGAACTCTCTAGGAACCCGCGTTAAATACGGTCGAGGAGCACCTCTTTGGTTCCCTTGAGGGAGACACCCTTGGTGACTTTTTGCATCGCCGGGTACGCTCAACGGAGAAAAGGTATACTAGGATGAATAGCTTACTTGAGTCTCTTCTTGACGCAGGGCAACTTCGCTCCAAAAACCTTGCCTAGCGGCGTTCATCTCCTGACAGGGTTACGGCTAGTGTAAGAAAATCATGCCTTGATCCTCCTCTAATATCACAGTGAACTGACGTATCAGGCTACAACCGCAGGCTACACACCCGGAAACTTTCTCTCCAAATTACATCAGCATGCCGCAAACAACCTACGCTGCGATGGTAGATGCTTTTCATCTCCCCCGAATCGCCATCGAGACATCCAGCGTTGTTGGGCCGTTTTTCTGGTTTGCACTAGATCCCGGTCATGACGGAGAAAACCCCCGTCTACGTAGGCAACCCTCGAGCCCCAAAGTCCCTGGCCAGATCGCAACGCTTAATCAGACATCACCACAGATATTATATTCCGCAAGAGCGACGTCCGGAAAGTCGGCCGTACTAGAGGGTGGGAACTCCTATTGAGTCACGAACTGAAGGTGGGCATGACGACTGGTTTTCTTCGGGGAACCCTCACGGCCGATATCCCCCGAATCATCGGCCTTCTCAAGCGCTGCGGTTCCGACATTGGCCATTCCTTGCTCCTCCCCATGATCATATTGGACAACAACTCCAGTCCTTCTAAAACGGACGGGAAGCAGCGAGAGGCGCGCGATTGGCTCCGCCTCATAGAAAATGCAGTTGCAATGCGGGGCGAGATGGCGGCCGACACGATGAGTTACTACGCCAGAGAGGGCATGTTTGATATTAATGCTGTCAACCGGGATCTGACCGAGTGCCACGCTCAAGTGCTATGGAAGCGGCCGGCGGCGTATCTCTCTGTAATCGACTCCATCGAGCAAGCTGCCCGCCTCTTCATCCAGACATTGCCGGAAAAGAGGGACAGTCTCGATATCAGACGATTTCATACGACCATGTCATCGAGACTCTTCTTCTACAAACAGAAATGGGAAGGGATTGAAGTGTACGCCAACACGACCATGCAGCGGCTAGAGGTCCAGAGGGGCGCGGTAGGTGCCTGACGTTGTTCTTCTTCCATGTCCCTCGCCTGGTCACTTTGCTTATTAATTAACACTTATCCACCGCAGCTGTACAATGTCATCGCACAAAAGGATAGCAGGCTGAACTTGGAGATTGCCGAAGATCAAAGAAGGCTCGCTTACACGAGTAAGCGTGAGTCTGAAGCCATGAAGGGCATATCTCTCCTCGGCGCCGTCTTCCTTCCCGGGGCGTTTTTGGCGGTAAGGTTATCCAGACCTCGTTGAGAAACATATTGGCAGCCCCTAATCCAAGAGTCTGTCTCCCTGTGTAATAGTCGATCTTCTCCACGACGTTCTTCGACTTTCAAGACGCTCCTGACTGGGCCTCTGTGGTCTCGCCTCGGTTCTGGGTCTACTGGGCAGTGGGTATCCCATTGACACTCGTCGTCGTCGTGCTCTACTTTGTGTGGGAGAGAAGACGGGCGAGGCGGCACGCCTTGGAGGAACAGGACATTGAGGGAGGCTTGGAGAACATGGAGGCAAGGATTATGGAGTCTTTAAGGCAGCGGACTCAAGGCAAGGTGGGAACGTGGGAGGGTGAACGGAAGCAGCGGAGAGAGCTGTTAGCAGCCGACGAGGAAAACGATTTTGGGGCTTCGATGCGGATAACTGAAAACTTGCCGACGATTACTCTGACGGCGCCGACCTTGAAGATTGAGCATAATTAGTGAGTAAGGATCAGCGCAAAGCTCATAAAATGTCTCTTTACGAAACACGCTGCCGTACACTAGTTGAGGACAAAGAAAGAGCCAATGGAACCATTGCATCAGATGTTGCCAGTTTCTCAGGAATCTTTCCATAATAACTCACGGCCAAGAAAAGGGCCGTCAACAGAGAACGACAGGATGTTCGGAATATTCTCGCGACAAGTCTCGGCATCACAGCGGCTGGAGCAATCATTCAGGCCCTATTCAGTCAAGAGGACTAATCCAGGGCTGATTGAGAGAAGTGCTGATCACGGGTACATACATCAGGTACCACCTACCTAGGTAGGTACCTATGCTCTTTTGAAAACGTCCGTAGGGGCCTTGGCAGGGTCTTGCGCGACCGTCAGGCAAGAATGCCTTGATTCAATCGCCAAAATACAGACTCTTCCTCCATCCAACTAATAGTGGAAACGGTGGGCCCTGGGGTCCGCCGAAATACGGAGGACGATAGCGGCCACTGACTCGTTTGGCCACTTTTCCCACTTTTCCCACTTTTGCAGGATTTACATGCACACCACAAATTCCCACTTATACCCCCTTTACACTTTTTTGTCAAATGCTTTACTACATTGTTCTATGGCTTACCCTTATATATTCTATTGATGCAACAATCCAGCTACATGGCACAGGCACAAGCACATAAAAAATGAGTGTTACAGCCAAGCATGCCAAATTGCATAGTATCGTATACTTCATTCAAGGCAGAACGCCATCGTATACAATCTCACAATGTTAGATTCCCTGAGCGATGTCCTTCGAGCACCCGATAACGACGATGCATTTATATACCCTGGAAGGTGGAAGGCAGGGCGGCAGGTGGAAGGCGGGCCGGCAGGTGGAAGGTGGGCCCCGGCGCGGTCGGCGTATCAGTTCAAGCTAAAACCTATAAAAATCGCGATTTCTCGATGGACTCAACAGATCTGATGCCAGAAAAAAGGCTGGGTATAGAATGGATAGCAATAACTATAATGAAAAAGAGTGCAGTACGATAGAATTGCTGTGGTTGATAAAAATCGTGGTAAGATGGATGTGTGGCTGAGAAAATATGTATATAGCGATTTTTGGAAAAGTGAGTCTACATTCTGATTGGCTAAAATGCCACAACCACCACACTAGGGCGTGGGCCTATTTTTCAGCTTCTTGCAAAAGTGGGAAAAGTGGGAAAAGTGGCCAAACGAGTCAGTGGCCGCTATCGTCCTCCTTATCGAAATCCGGACCATAGGTCAGGTAGATAGGCAACCACCAACATTTCACTTCAACTCAATTAATCAATCAACGCATGAATGGCTTATCACAAGCACCGGGTTTGCACACCATCATTCAGCGATTTGAACACGGAATTTATGCGTCGGTTTTCCCAGGCTACAGACCGCCTCAAACCTCGCTCCGGCCGAACCGGAATCTCCACCATATATGCTAATTAGCCACGGTGCCGCAAACATGTCGTGGTTCACGAAGCTGTCAGCCGAAGCGGCCCACGTCAACAATTCCGAAGTGTCGGTGGAGGCATGCAATCGACTCGCCCGGTGTACGTTTCAGATTGACTGTAATGCACGGCTTAGCTTCTGATCAGCTCTCGTAGATGTACCGGAAGCCTTCACTCTCAGGGAGCTCGCGGATGCATCAAGAGAATCCCTCGGCCAGGCCTACTCGGCGAAATCCAAGGTCAGCAAGGGAAATATGCGTCGCGCTGGACATCCTTTTAGAAGCTGACTGGTTACAGCAAGGACACGTTCAAATGGCGCGGACCCAACTCGTATCAGTGCTCGCCTGCCTGCGCTGTGAAGGACGCATCACCCACGGCGCAGCTGCCGACGAGCAGGACGCAGTCAGAGACCTCGCCGTCAACATAGCCAAGGTCATCGCTCCCGTGGTCACCCCAGACCAGGCCACGAATAGAGATAGTAATGGCTCTGAGGGTGTGTATTCTCAGCCCCCAACCTTCAAAACCCGCCAAATGGCTGATCACTTCTCCAGGCTATAATCAAGACCTGCTCGGCACAAGTCGGGCGCTGACGGCGCAGAGCCAGGCAATCTCCAGCTTTGGTGTCCAGGCCCTAGAGGCACTCATGAAGCAAGCCGACAACCAAGTGAGGCTGGATGACGAGGCGCTCTTTGCCCTCCTCGTCTATGTAGACGGGACAAAAACCTGGTGCAGCCGCGAATCCAAAGCCATTGCCAACGGGCTCCTTGAGCAGCAATTCTGCGTTCCCGGCAGTCCCGCGAAGGAACAGTTCCTCACCGAGACAGTCCTCCAGAAATACCTGCGCCCGCTCTTCTCCAAGTCCACCCCGTCATCCATCACCGCCTCCGGGCGAAAGGCAGAGTACCCCGACCCAGCGGCAACCCGCGCCGAGAACATGCCCGACGAAACAGCCACGACTAAGCCGTGGAAGTATACTGACATGAGGGCGATCCCCGCAGTGGCATGGGCAGTCCGAGAGGCAGACGTAAGTTCGTCTCAGAGCATTCAATTCCTGTTGATCAAGCGAGGGGGTATCTCATGCAATAATCACACATAACAAGCTCGAAAAAGAAAAACTGACAGCTAACCAACCCGTCTCACAACTCCCAGACCCAACTTATCGCCAAGCACTGGCCCCTCTTCATCCCCGTCCTCCTCACGCTCGTCGATGATTCCACCACCTCTATCCGCCAGCGGGGCCTACTCATCCTAACCGACTTCCTCGGCAAGTTCCCTGACAAAACCCTGCACGACACAGGTCTGGCAAAAGTCTTTGAGGACGCCGTCTTCCCCACGCTGGCTTTCCTCCCAAGCCTGACGCCCGAGAAAGTGTCCGTGGAGCTGCTCGCCCCGGCGTACGGTGCACTGCTCCGCCTGGCGAACAAACAGTCGGCCGCTGTTGGCAAGAACGGCATTCGGGGGGAAGCCAAGAACGCCCTGCTGGATAAGACGCTCCGCGAGGGGGTTTTCATGGGGTATTTCCACGCCAAGGAGCACGTGCGGATCGTGGAGGTGCTGTGTCAGCAGACGGCGGCAATACTGGGTGAGATGGGTGTGCACGCCGTGAAGCATTTGAAGGTGAGCACGGACGGAATGACTACCTCCTCAGCGAGAATGTGACTGACTTGGAGAACTCTTCATGCAGGACCTAGTCCCGATGCTGTCAAGCATCATGACCGACCCGTTCGCCCCCGTCGCTCCCCCAACGCTCCTGTCAGCCATCAGGGCGCTGCAAGCGGTCCTGGCGAACTGCTGGCCACGGATCTCAGGCTCTCCTTGGCAAGACGAAATCATTAACGCCGTCGTCCTTTGCTGGTTGCACGTGGCCGAACACAACCACCCCATCACAGATAAAGCCTACACCCAGATCGAGCAGGAACTGCTCACCATATCCAAGGCGTTGGCAACAGTGTTCAAGACCGCCGAGGGCGGCGGCGCGACAGCCGACCTCTCCTCGCACGTTGCGCCGCTCCTGGAAAAAGAGCCGCGTCTTGCCAAGCTCTTTCCTCCCAACTGACAACCTCCATCCCTTTTTCTCTCACCACCACCACCTCAGATGGGAAAGGTGTGAAAGGGCTACCCCCCAAACTAAACCCGCCAACACACTCCGCAACAGTCACAGACAGGGCTCAACAACTCCCTCCCAACCCAAATCTCGAGTCCGCCTCACACCACCGCCGCCGCCGTCGCCGCCACCACCGGCAACCCCTAGTCTACCGGCTGCTGCTTAAACAGGCTCTTCCCCCTCAGCCACTTTCGATAAGCCTTATACCGCTTCTTGAGCTTATCCTCCTCGGTCACCGTCAAGGGATTCTCCGCCACCCTCACCGTCTCCGCATACAGCGCCCGATCCTCTTCCCCGCCTTGCCCGCCATCCGCAACCGCGCCGCCCACCGGTATGCGGCTCATGTCCGTCTCCCGCCCGAGGCCTTCTTCCCGCCACCCGCCGTTGACATAGTCCAGATACTCGGGCTCGATCTCCTCGAGGGGTAGAATCTCGGAGGAGACGACGAGGGGGAGGTTGTGCGGGTGCGAGACGTAGCGGGAGTAGTCGTCTGCTTCGGCGGCGCTGACGGCCGGGTTGAGGGAGTCGTGGACCACTTGGGTGAATGTCTGTTGGGCGGCGCGGGATTTCTCGAGGGCGGTTTGGTGGGGTTTTTTATCGGCGGTGACGTTATTGTTGTTGTTGCTGGTGCCGTCGGGGTGAGATGATTGGTGGGCGTGATGGTGACTATTGTGGTGATTGTGATGGTTGTGGAGGGTAAAATTATAGTTCTCGTCGGTGCTATTGTTACGGCTATGGGTATGGCTGTGGTTGGATGCGTTGCTTAAGTTGCGGTGGTGGTGTTGGTGATGATGGTTGTGAGGGTGCGTGCCATTGGTCGAGGTTTTTTCGTGCAGCCAGCGGTGGAGCGAGATGCGGCCGTTGGCGGCGGGCGGTGGGGAGCTGGAGGGTTTCTCGTTGACCGATGACGTCTCGGTGTCGTCGGCCATGCGCTTCAGGTCTTGCGGAGCAACGATGGTTACTTCTTTCTTGGCTTTCTTTTTCTCCTGGGCGTCGCCGTCGGTGTCGTTTCGCACGCGGAACGGGCTGAGGTCGTAGCGGCCGTCTTGGGTGGACTTGAACGGGATGTACTTGATGGTGGAATTCATCTTATAGGGGAACATCTTTGGGAAAGAGGAGAGCGTGGACGGGCGGTAATATTCTAACCAGTAGTCGTCGTAGGCGGATATTGGGCTGGTCTTTGCAGTTCGTTGAACGGGCGGGTATGGTGGAAGCACACGCTCTTTTAGAAACTCGGGGGTGTACCAGTGAATGTAGTCACGCTTCCGCTTCTCCAGCCATGTCCGAGGATCCTCGTGGTGAAGGTAGTAATCGGTGGCCAGGTCCCAGAGCATGGGCTGGCCCTGGGTAAAGATATAGTTGCCCAGGAACAGATTGTACTCTTCCTGGCGTTGGCCATCCATAAAGGAATTGTTGTAGTAGCGCTTGAAGCTCTCAATCATGTCGCGAGAGTGGCTAGTCCACTGGTTGATCTTGCGGTATGTCGCCATGGTGTTGACCAGCTGCGACCCACCATACTGCACAGCGATGGTGTCACCGTGATCATGGTACATGTGGGTAAACAGGTTGACGGCGTCGGTATCGTACTCTATAGCTGTGTCGCCCAAGATGCCGAGGGCGTGGAGCTGGTGACCGAGAGCCCGCTTGCCGATGACAAACTGGGCGGCATTGGTCCGGTCCAGGCAGTCGATGCAATTTGTGCGAGCTACGCCGTTCTGCACCCGGATGGGGGAGGCGTGGCCATCGCCATTCTGGAAGAAGCCTGTCGTAAGAACGACGTCCTCAGCAATGGTCTCGAGCGTCCCGATTACGTCTTGGTCGGGGCTCTTGGCAGCGCGCGACATGTCCCACGCTCGATGGATGATTTTTTTATCGGCTGGAAGGAACTGATTGAGGTACGTGATGGCTCGGGTGTATTCTTCCAGCAACTTGCTCTCGCGTGGTGTCCGCTCGCGAGCCTTGATCAAATTCAGCACATAGATGGGAGCGCCATACCGCTCAAAGAGGTTGTCAAAATGCAGCGCAGCTGCTGTATAGAAGGGATCTATCAGGTTCAGCTCTATTGGGGGCTTCGGCGTGACGCCTGTGTTGTCCTGCGTCCAGTGTAACGGGATTGAACCACGGTGTTGCACGTAAGATGTATATGTTGGATTTGCAAAGAACTTGGGGCCCGGGGCATGAAACGAGGTCGTCACGGCCTCGGTTACAATCTGTTCCGTCTCGACATCGTTGGCCACGTAGCCCAAGTCGTTCGCTCCTCGCTTGAGAAATCTGGCGCCAGCAAAGTAGCGGCTGCGTCGGGCGATAATCGTGATGTGGGCAGTCCTCCCGTAGACAGACACCGCGGCTTGGTCGATGTAGCCGTGAATTATTGGCCGGCACCAGTCGAAGGGCGCGTTGAGGGCCTTGGCCGCTGGCTGGAGCAGATGGTTGTTCCATATGAACATGGAGTTGAAGTCATTGTCAGCAACGCAGGGATGGCCGTGGACCAGGGCTGTTCTCTCGCGGGAGATGTTGTGTTGCAGAGTGCGTGTGAGGTCATACGAGTAGCTATAGTAGAAAGACCGGGTCAGGTCCAAGTGGTTGAGGATGCCCAGAAAACGCGACTCCTCGGGATTGCGCTGGTCCATCCTGAAGTTGGGCGACGTCAGAGGGATGAGGTCGGTGCCGTCGATCTGGTAGACATAGTGGCCTCCGATCATGGCGACGGTGCTCTTTTTCGTGATCAACAGCATGTAATACGGGCCCGTGAACTTGATGAAACCGAGCAAGCCCCATGTGGTGCACCGCAGCTTCAAGCCGCCCGTCCCCTTGTTGCCGTGGTCGATGGTGTCGAGCAGCTGGTTCATGTCCTTCTGGCTGTAGACGGTCTTGTCGTCGGTGATGCTCAGCTCCGAGGCGTCGTCGTTGGTGCGGTCGATTTTGAGGATGCGGTAGCGCTTCTCGGTCACATCGCCGCCAACGATGTAGAAGCGGCTCGCCGTCTCGTACAGGCTGAACCTGTGCATCTGCTGCTTCAGTCTTGGCCGCGGACCCGAGCCATCGCCGCCCCCGATGCGCCCTTCGTCATCATCATCATGCTCAACCGTCTTGCCCAAGCCCGGGCGCGATGGCGGGTCGGGACTTGAGGTGCGGTGAAAAGGGCGGGCAACAGCGGGCTCGTCCTCGTCATTATCATCGCCTACACCGCCGGCGCCGGCACGGGAGGGTGGCGAGGCGCCCGAGGCAATCGAGTCTGTGTCTGCGCCGGCATTGTTGTGCAGGGGTGGAAAAACGCGTTCAGCCGTGGCGTCTTTGGATTCGGGGGCGCGTTGGGGTTGTTGGTGTTGCGGATGCTGCGGTTGGGGTTGCGGTGGGTTCTGTCGAGGCAGAGCTGTGTCCGAGGCAGCAGCAGCAGCAGCGATGACGTTGGCGCTGGCTGGCTCCGTCTCGACCGTGTCAGCCATGTCGGTCGGTCGATGCGTCCTGGGATGCCATATGATGCCCAAGCCGTCAAGTTCCTTTCTACGTTTTTGCTGCCGTCGGTCAAGTTGGGCCACTTGCAGAGGACCCTGTGTACAGTGGATGTACAGAATAATGAACCCGTGATGACGGCAGCGGGGAAGTCGCAGCGAGAAGGCCCCCACACCCACCAACAGAAGCCGCTAACGTTAGCGAGCTCCTAACCCTTGTGCAGATCATCTGCTATGAAACGCCAACGCCAATTGCATCCTGGGGCGTTTCCTAATTCAGCTATGTATGCACAGGAAATTCTCACTTCATTCTTTCTCATCACAAGCCATGCTGCAAGCAACGGGCAGTGGTCCAAAAGGGGACGAAGTACCTCCAGAGTCGTTGATGGCCGCCTTGTTCAAGGTCAGAACGGCCCTTAGAGGCCGACTTTCGACATATTCCATCGTCAAGGAGCTTCATAGGGCCGCTGACGAAGGTGCCGTGTTTCTCGCGACGTAAGTGCCCGTCGTTGTAGTACTCATGCGTCGCTAAACGCGCGCCTAGAAACCAAAACAACGAGAAGTGCATTGTCAAGAGCATCAGGGGCCACTGGCGCTTACAGAATGAAGCCGACATTCTCAAGCGGCACCAGGACCAGACACCGTTTCTCCGCCCATTGCTGGATGAAATTGTTGAACCATCAGACCCGCCTTCAATTATCCTAAAGCACCTTGATAGCGACCTCCTGACCGAGTCCAACCGGAAGAGACTGTCGCGTCCTGAGATCAAGCAGGTCGCGAAGTACGTACTCCAGGCTCTACACGTTCTACACAGAGATGGACTGGTCCATACAGGTACGTGCTCGGTTGCTATTTTCAAGTCTCGATGCTAGATAGAGCTCCGAAATCTCACAGGCAACTGGATCTAGATGTCAAGCTGGACAATATCTTTATCAATTACGGCCAAAACCAACGGTTCAGCACGATACAGCTCGGCGATTGCGGTGGAGTAGTGTCCGAGAATTCCGACTTCGCTAAAGAGGGCCACCTGATCGGTGCGGGTTTCACTCGGAGCCCGGAAGCTACGTTCCAGCTGCCATGGGGGACCGCTACGGATATATGGTCCTTTGGCAACGCTGTAAGACGTGGATCATTGCCCGTGCCTAAGCAGCTACTTATTTATATGGTTCTAGATCCTCAGTCTCCTCTACGGCGGCGATTACCATCTCTTCAACCCCGGTATCGAGGGATTTAAGCCCGACGACAACGAATACGAACTTACGGTGCTCAAACGCATGTACAAGTTTTTTGGACCCTTCCCGCAGTCATACGACGACTTCCATGACCGCGAGACCATCACCATTGTCAACTACATCAACAACCTAGGCCCACCCGAGAAGCCGTTTCACCGCGTGACTACGAGGGAAGTCCCCCCAGCAGACAACAAGTTCATACGTAGGATCATGAAATTGGATCCCCGTGACCGGCCGACGACGGAGCAGCTGCTTGCTGATGAGTGGTTCACCGAGGAGTCCGAAGACACCAGGGACCCGGTTCCGGAGAAACCTCAAGCTGCCGATGCGTGACTCACCGCATTTCCGAAATCTGCAGTGTGATGAAGCCAAAACGAGGGGAGGTCGGCGGGCGATAGTTGTGCAGAAACCAAGCGCGAAAGTCCGAAGCCATGTATTCGCTCAAAGACGGGGTTACGAACAATATCGCTCAAAGGGCCGCGAGAGGAACACGAGGACCGGGAGACAGGAATAGAATCAACAGCCAGGTCGTAAGTACATCGTTTCTCCGACCCTACCAAAGAGTGAATCGCAGTCTGAGATCACAGCAGCTCCGTCCCGACTCCTAAGCGGTTTCACACAGTCAAGGGTGAAACCGCAACGAACGAATCCGCCCTCGCCATCTTCGACCTCTCCGCCCTGGTTCTATCAATCCATCCCTACACCTTCTCCACCGCCATACGAGCCGAGCCTCTATATTCCACCAGAAAGGATTGTATTTCGGCCGGGGAGAACTCCCGTTCCGGTATCTTACTTGTAAATTTACACCTTTATTGTTCCACCGTTTCGTCATCTTTAGTAGCTTGCTTTAGAGAAAATGTCGCCTTCCGATTGTTTAAAGATCATACAGAAGAGTCGGAACATTACGTCCTTGTCGGTATTCGGAAGCTCGATTTTCTTGTCCACGCGGCCAGCCCGGATAAGTCCCCGATCTGGATAGTCCAAGTGATTCGTCGTCATTATAAGGAGCCGACCCTTATATGACGATACGCTATCGAGAGCGTTGAGAAGCTCCGATAGTGATAGTTTCCTTTGGGATTGGGGCTAATTCCAGGCGGCATCTGCCTTGGCTTGGCTAATACCCGTGTCGCCTTGCCGAGGCTACGATATACTAATAGCGTCCACGTCTTCCAATAGGAGGATATAGCGAGACGGGAGTTCCGTAAGTAGAGTACTTAGGGAGCGGCTATCGATGGTAGAGATGTTGAGGATATAGACGTCCAAGTTAAAGCGCCCTACTAACGATAAGTATAAACTGGACTTCCCGGTCCTTGTCAGGATCACCACGCAGGAAGGTATGACGTAACCCTGACGCGGTGCTGTATATACACAAGGGACTCTGTCCCGCATCCGCAGGTCTGGGGGACCGAAGGATCAGCCTTTGCATGAACCTGACTGCAAGATTGAAACACTAGTTCTACGACCCTGTCTCGGTGTGGCCAGTGTTGATACCATCTTCCTTGACAAGCGACTGCAGTGCAGGCAACCCTGACAATACAGCACTTTGAGCCACATCTGTCTGTTGAGGCAGATCTCCTCTCCACACACACATACACACACACAGGAGAGACTCGCATGATTCGCAGCCACCACTTATGTTGATAGGTAGGTTGGTTAGGTTGTGAGAGTTTCCTCCAATTCAATATTTATAAGTCTTAGAGAGAGTGGCCAAGCTATATTTAAATTCGGTTATAAGAGTCTTTCGCGAAGCCCCAGTCATTCTAGCAAAAATAAAATAAAGGCCCTTTTTACTAGAATAAGGTGTTTTCGATTCCCCCTGATAGGCTTAGTTGCTAAAGCTTAGCGGAGTAGCCGCTGAAGGCTTAGGCTCAATGCGTGCGAGCGCACACAGTGTATATCGGCCTTGGCAAACCTGCAGAGGGTAATTACTTTTGGCCGCAACCTTCGTACCATTCGAGCCTTCACCTTTTGATGCTACCGAGCAGCGAAAACCTCCGCTGATGCATTTGATCCACTGCCTTTGTGCCGCCTTCAATATCTCCCCTAATGGCCGCCCCGAATCAATCGCCCATATTGCAGCCATACAAATGAATGGCATGCAGCAACCGAACGCGTCCCGGAAGAAACGGGTTGATGATGTTTTTTTTTGGCCACATTGTTCGCGAGTTACGATGCACTACAGGTTCTGTGCAGTTGACTACGTTTTCCAAACGGGAATGCCTCGGAGAAGTGAGCTGCAAGAGCTGTCATTCGCATGATGCCTCAGGCGGCAGGAGAAGCAGACAGGAACTGAGCTCATGGTGCCTTGTGAGCACGAGGCCATGCATTAGTCCGTGTTGCTCATACGTAACCTGGCTAGTCCTCTCGTCACGGCGGTCTCATGCACTCGCCCACTCGCCCACTCTCCCACTCTCCCACCTTTCCTACCTTTTGCTCTCCTCTCTCTTCAAACTCAAAAAATGTTCTCCGCCGGAACTGTCTCAAGTTTGGTCTCTCTCGCAATGGCTACAGTACTTACAGCTTTCTATTCATATCTGACCCTACTGCTTCCCTTCATAACCATGTTCCGGTGAGTGTCCCGGCAAGCACCTCAGCACATCGTCATGGCCCCGGCCAGCAGCAGCACCCTGACGAAGTCTGGCAGCCCTGTTTTCTCCGCGACACCAATGCCCCGGCCGGGCAACGTGTTTACGCCTTTCTCAACCTTCGCTACGTTGACCTCGGCTTCGCCAAGTTTCATTTCGTCGACCAGTTTTGTTCCTTCGACCTCGGCTCCATCCACCCTCGCCCTGCCGCACTTCACTGGAAGCGGCACGCTGTTGATCAATCACTGCGCCACACCGCAGTACACGCTCATCAACTACGGCCCAACAGCGTCTTATGTTCCGTTTATTGGATGCATTGACGGCCAGCTGGAGTGCTGCCCCTTCACCGCCGTGAGCACCGCCGACGACGTGCGGAGCATATATCCGCGGCCAAAGGATGCCACGGACGCCATCTTGAACCAGTGTCCGGCAGACTACTACTCTGTCTCCGGAAGTTGCTGCCCCAAGTATCTATGCTTCGAACCCAATTTTTCAGACACAGTTGAGACGGCTAACTCTCGTTGTTAGTGCCTACACCCCTTTCACTGCCGCGCTGGGAGGGGCAACTCCATGCTACAGCACACTGCAGATGGATACAACTCCCCAGCCAGTCATCAACGACGCAGCCATGACTAGGGCCACCGTGACCATAACTGACACCGTCTTTGCGCTGCAGTATGCCGTCCAAGATGACGGCGCCCCTGTTTCTACCGGCGGCATTGCCGGCATCTTGATCGGTTGCAGCCTTGGTGCTGGCGCACTGCTTGTCTTGTTCTTTTGGTTCCGCCGCTGCTACCGAAGGCGTCAGAGGCTCGTTATCTCAAAGTCGGTACCGGAAGGCCTCGACGAGATCCCCTGCGGCCGCCCTGACGTGCGTGCATCCGCGCCCGCTGTGCTCCCTTCTCGCCCACCACGGCCCGCCAGCAAGCCCGAGGACCAAAGCACCAATGGCCCCGATAGAACTTCGAGAATTCCAGTCTGGCAATTGATGACTAGACGCAGTCGCACCTCTGGTTTCTTCAGCGTCACCAGGCCAGCCCGGTTCTCGGTGAAACCACAGCCACGGTCACCATCCCCACAGCCCGACCGAACCTCCATCTCGCCGCTCAACCGGCAGTCGGCCCTCATTAACCGGCCACGGGCGGCGTATCGTCTTCCATCCGGTGACCTGAAGAGATGGAATAGGGTAACGTAGACGTTATGCGCCGCTCTGGGGCCGGAAAAAGGGGGTTATCTCGTCTAAGTGTGGGCATAGAGGCCGAGTGTGGGGGTTTTTGGCCAGTTTGAGACATTAATAATCATTAATATTAGTTGGTATAGATTGACGTCAAGACAAAACAGAATGCGTCCGTCTTAGGGCTTCCCATTATCGCGCGTGTTAATGTCGCTCCTGTCTTTCGGACCGCGTGGTCATGGTTTCGCTCAGCTGCAATCCCGAGACAAGTGATGTCAGGTGCCATAACAACTCTCTAATAAGCATTTATGAGGCTAGTTGGACACCTGCACGATGATATCAGCTCGGCGGATGCATCTGGACCGCTGGGGTGGCTCGTCCTTGTGGCATGATTATGATCGGACCAATGAGTTGGCGGTGATCGACGCCGGTGACGCATTGGCGGGCATCTATGTCCTGATGAGACTCCCAGCGCACGGAACTATATTCGATGATCACCTCTCAGCTGAAAATTTGAAAACTTGAGCTGCTAGGAAATTCTGTAGCTATCCTTTCTCACTATTGGGAATACGGCCTTTGCGTGAGGTGGTGTATCATCATCTCTCACCTCGCCGCTTCATCACCTTCTCACGCGTCACCAGCACAGCACGTCTTTTAAGATTTATATTTTTTCTTTGAAGATTAATACAACGCAGAATGCCCAGACTTACACGTCGACTAAGCCACTCCACCCCTCCAAGCGTCACCTCTCGGAATGCCGACGATGACGGGTACAGCAAACACCGGTATCCGAGTCCAAAGAGCTGGAGGGATCCGGTGAGAGGGTCGCACTCTCGGTCATCGAGCGTCGATTCGCAGGACACCTACTACGACCCGCGCGACAGATGCTATCTCTTCCGGGACGACGAAAGAAAGGATCACACACCTCGACGAAGACGCGCGACACGTCATTCTCGTCACAGTCGTGAGGCTTCTCCGTCATCATCCGAATGGTCATCTCGTTCCTCGTCACCGGAGAGCAATTACCGCGGCAGCAGCCGCCGACCACAGTCCTTCTCTTCCCGCTCATCTTCGCCATCCTTGTACTCTGCACATTATCCAGCGGCCGGAGCTCGGGATAGACAGAGGCACTACGACAGGAATGAAGACAGTCACCGGGCTCGTTCTCACCACACCTCAACCCAGCCCAAGGGGTCCTCGAGAGACAGCGGCAGCAGGCTCAGAGGGAGAGCCCGAGAAAAAGACGCCTCCCCGTACCCAGGCCGACACGACCACCACTACAACCACGGCCGCCACTCTCGCTCCCGCTCCCGTTCCCATTCCCGCTCCCACTCCCGTTCCAACTCCACCTCACCACCCCGCCACCACCACCACCACCGCTCCCCGCTCTCCCGCCTCAAATCCTCGCTACCAGGACCAAACAAAACCTCGTCCTCCAAAAACCACCCGCCCAAGCGGAGCACACCCCCGCGCTCCCTCGCCCAAGAACTAACCCACCACGCCCTCGAAGCGGGCGCGATGGCAGCGCTCCGCCTGCGGCACGACCCATCCCCCTGGCTGTGCGCGGAAAAGGGCGGGCAGATCGCGGCCGCGGCCCTGAGCGCGGCGCTCGTCGACACGTTTGTCGCGCGGCGCGTGGTTCCCATGCGCAAGGGCGGGCTGCGGCACTCGGTCGCGAAGCAGGCGGCGCAGATGGTCATCGGGGGCCTCGTGAAGAACAACGGGCCTGCGACCGGGGGCAAGGTTCCCGGGAGTGGGAGGAAGGCGGGGCGGGGGGTTAAGGGGTTGGGGTTAGGGTCTGGTGGGAAGGCAAGGAGGTAATTAAGGGTGAGGCGGAGGGGTTTTTTTTGGAAGACTGGGTGGGAATAAAAAAGAGAAAAAAAAGGAGGGAAGAGGGGGTATGTGATGGGTGGAGGTACCTGGGTAGGTGTTTTGGGTGGGGATCTGGGTGTAAACAGGCATCTGGTAACGGTCTTTGTTTCTTGGAGGGGAAAGAACAGAAAGATATTGCCCTGGGCAAGAAGACGAATAGGATCAGAGAATAAAACAGTCTGGAAGGTACATTCGGTATGAAGGGAGGAGGAGGAGGAGGAGGAGGAGGAGGAGGAAGGAATTGGGTTAACTTCACGGGTAAAAAGCAGGAAGGAGAAGGAAGAAGGAGCATTGATGATGGCTGAGCAATAATAATACTTGGGTTAATCTTGTACGTTTTTACTAGAGAGCATAGCGATTGGAGTTAATCTTCACAAAAGAATAAAAGAAAGGCTGGCCGAGACTATTGGGTAATATTGCGTTAGATTATTGAGTTGGAGAGAGAAAAGCGGTGCGGTTCTCACAAGTTAACATAATGACAGAAACAAGAACGTGCTGCGAAACCCCCATGAGTACCGAATTCAAAAAGCTCGCCGGCTAGCCTTCTACCCCACACGGGAGGGGGGAGGGTAGCCGGGTACGAAAACCCCCGGGGGGGTTTTGCTTCGACTCGAACTGGCGACCTCGGGGGATCGCCAGATTCGGAGGCGGGGGGTTTCTCGACCCCCCGCTACCCCCGCCTCCGCCAAACGGCTCAGAGGCCATTCGGTTTCCTCGGCGGGGGTTGTTGGAAAGGGAGCCGTGGGCCCGGTATATATACGGTAGTTCAGGCAGGTAGGTACCCACCGTACATGCCTGGTGGCCTTAACCCTCCCCCGGCAGCCTCTTCCAACTCGATTCAGGCAGTTCTGCACCCAGTTGCTCCGCGCCTCGGAAGTTCTCGGGAAAATAAACCCCGAAACAACTTGTAGTTTACCTTACAGGTAGGTAGTAGGCACGTCGGGTTTGGCATTTTAGCATCTGACACTGGGGCTTTGGGCTGCCTTCACTGGTCCTGCTCACCCCTCGGAGTCCGACGCTGGAGCGCGGCGCAGGTTCTCTTTCCTCGTTCGGATCTCTCCAAGCGGACCCCCGGCCCGTACCTGTATCTTAGTTGGTACCCATGCATGGCAACTGCCAACCTGGAACCAAACTTCAAGTTGCCCTGTTGAATCCAGAGAGGTCGAGGCCTGACACTTATGCTGTTCAATCCGTGCCGAGGATCCCTGCCGTGGATTGTACATACGTACCAAAGGATAGGTACAAAACAATCTAGGCGAGCAAATCCGACTTGACATCCTTCTCAAGTATTCGCGCTCCGCTTTCTCCAAACCAAAACCATATTCAAATCGACTTGAGCGAACGAAGGGCGAGCCCGGTGACAAGATCAAACCCATAATAAGCAAATCGCAGAAACCCGACAGCATGACAGAAAATCAGTCACCTCGCAACATCAGAATCCTCGGCCTCCACGGCATGGGGACAAGCGGCCACATCTTCAAGTCACAGACAGGTTCCGTTCCCCACTCCCGCCAACCTCCCCTCTCACGCAACAACCCAAAGAAGCTAACGCGTTTGACTCCAACCGGCCAGTCGCCTTCCGCTCCCATCTGCCCAAGCACTTCACCTACGACTTCCCCGACGGGCCAATGCCCGCCACGCCCGCGCCGGGAATCGACATCTTCTTCGACTCTGGCAACTACGCGTGGTGGACGGACCCGACCACCACCGCCATCCGGCAAGCCCACAGGCACCTCGACGAGTACATCGCGCAACACGGGCCCTTCGACATGGTGATGTGCTTCTCGCAGGGCTGCTCGCTCGTCGGCAGCTACCTGCTCTACCGCGCGCGCGAGAGCCCCACGCGGCCGCTGCCCTTCCAGGCCGCCGTGTTCATCTGCGGCGGCATGCCGCTGCCCGTGCTGGAGGAGCTGGGCATGGAGGTGCCGCAGCGGGCGAAGGTGTTCAACGACCTGACGAGCAAGCTGATGAAGGAGAAGGCGGCGGCGCTGAAGGACAAGGCGCGGAACCTGGAGCAGATCCAGTTCGGGGTGGGGCTGTGGGACGACACGGACGGGCTGCTGCACAACCACAAGGTGCTGCCCGAGGAGAGGGACGTGTTTGGGCTGGACTTTACGGCGGCGCCGCGCGACTTGCGGATCGGCATCCCGACGGTGCATGTCTATGGGTGGAAGGATCCGAGGTGGCCGGCGAGTTTGCAGCTGGCGCATTTTTGCGAGAAGAGGAAAGAGTATGACCATGGTGGCGGCCATGATATTCCTAGGTCGCTGGAGGTGTCGAGAAAGATTGCCGATTTGATTGTCGAGGTGGCTGGGGAGATGCACGGCGAGTGAGGGCGATGAAAGGGTTTTGCCCGAAGGCTAGATGAAACCCAGTAGGTGATTTTAATGTTTAGAGAGAGAGAGAGAGAGAGAGAGAGAGAGAGAGAGAGAGAGAGATGAAGGCGTTTCTCGGCGTGGAATCACTGTCCAACTATAGGATTACGTGGTGAAAAAAAAGAAAAAAAAAAGGGACGGCAATGGTATAATGTTTACTGTTGATGCCACTATTGGCTCCAAACATGACGACCCCCCTAAAATAGAGTCGATGAAGTGAAAACCCAAGACGATGTAGACCCCGATCAAGCTTCACACCCAAAGACTACTCCTGAACGGACTGCTAATTAGCTGCTGTACTGAACAAAAACATCCCGAATGCTAAGGTGGATTTTTTTTATACACCTGAGCCTCCTACTGGTTAGGTCTGACTGTAATCCACCGTCTCCCAATTACTAGGTTTCGGCTCCTTCTTATTGCTGGCATAGGGACTTTCGAAACGGGGCCCCATGACGAAACGTTCGGCGCGTTCTTTCATCTCCCTTCTCCTGGCTTGCACCCAATACCAACTTTTCTGGCTGTTTTCCTCGGTCCACCACCAAGGGTAGTCAAAGTTGGCATAAAACCGAGCGAGACCGTTGCCGGCCAAGAAGAGTCTGACAGGACGCAAGATGGCCATGTGGGCTCGCATGATGGCGTCCCCGTCGGGAACGGTTATCGTCTCGCTGTAGGATGGCGAGAAATCGCTGATTTCTCCTCCGACTACGCGTAGGGTAGGCCCGGGCGCGTTGATCTTGTCGTGGAGCCACTCGACCGCTGCCTGCCAGTCCTGTATTGCGGGGTGCTCTGGTTGAGGCCAGCTCGTAGGAACATATGGCGGGAACACCAGCTCCAGGAAGCGGAGGTAGGGGAGGCAGTGCATAGGGACGACTTCTCGGAGGAACTGGGAGGCGGCAAAAGGGGTAGGCGCCGTATTCGTCCTGGTGGTGGCAGGAGGCCTGGTTGAGTACGATCTTTAGTTTCGCTAAAGATGCGAGTGAGAACGGAGTCAGAGCGCGCAGGGGCTCGAGGGATTCCGGATCAGCGTGGGCATAGAAGAGGATGAACATGTTGGCCGAGTATAGGAGGGCGGCCGCCTCGGCGTAGACGACCCTGCAAGAAAGGAGCAAGCCATGGAAGTTGCGAGGGTTTGGCGCGTCGATGGAGGTGTTGCGGCCGTATAAGTCGAACATATATGGGCGCTTTTTATTCCACGGTGCTACGCCGAGGTAGCGGTAAATGCGATTGTCGAATGTTGGGGGTGAGGCGTAAGAGACCCGGAGACGACGATGCTGCCACCTCCGCCGCGGTCGTCGTTGTCGAGATAATCGCCCAGAGATCCTCCATTTCCACCGGGCAGAGCATGCGACCGATTTTGATGGGTGCAAGATCTTTACAAGCTGGAAGCTGGTATGTCCCGCAGTTGAGGTGGCGTAGAATTCAGTGATGTCAGGTATGAGTGTATGTAATTATGTATGTACGTACATACCGTAGTTGGGCGCAGCAAGTGAGTATTGGGCGCGGCACAGCAGTCAGGCACCAGACGCCAGGTCGTTTATCATGGCCGCCGTTCAGTGGTTCCGTGTTTCGGCTGGTGGCACATCGAAATCCGGGACTGCCAACTGGCCGTATGCAATCGTCCGAAGGGGCAGGGGAATCACTTGACGGACTCGTCCCGGAGGGGATTTCTTGTCTCTTTGCCATACAATAATATACAGGTAACGTCATCTATGTTCGCAAGTCAAGACGAGGGCGGTAGATGCTATGAAAAAGAGTAATTAGAGCATAGCTTGCGAGTAATAATTATCGCGTCTGAACACTGCCCACGCCCCTTTCGACCAGGGCACCCACGCCGCGCACACCAACAAAGCCACCGCTTCCATGTTTCTCACTCACATCACGACTGGCCGAGACGAGCTGGCTCATCAACGCCGAGGCCGCCAAAACCCTGAAGCTCCTCCCTCCACCGTGCGGCGACTTGCGGGAAGAGCGTCTTGTCATAACCTTCTTCTCGCAGCCCACATGGACACAGGCGAGACACAACTCCAACATGCCGAGCTTCTCCTTGAGAGTGGCGGTTGGAGGACTTCGCATCTTACGCCTGATTCCCGTCGCGATGCGATCATATTCGTCCTTGAGTTTGATGGATCGATCTCGCTGGCGATTCCCCTGAACGCCCTTCTTGTTAAGGATAGAACCGATGAACACTTCGACCTCTGTCAAGGGCTCGGTAGGATGGTCTGACCAGTGCGTCATGAGACCAAAGATGGCATCATCATACCTGACCATGACCAGCGGTCGACCATTATTAGTGAGCCACATAGAAACGTGAGGGAGTACGCGAGACGTACACGTGCCGCAGAATATCCGCCTCCTGTCGGCGATGTCGCCAGTCAGTTTTCCCGATGACGCTGATTTGTGCTTGGAGGTGACGAATGAGATTCTCCCAGAAGCTGTCGCTTGCCGGGACAGCCCGTCTGATGCCTTCATTCCAAATCTTGTCCTCTTCAACCCCGCGATACAGCTTTCCAAGCAGCTTATGGGATCGGTAGTATTGGTAGCGTGGCGCATCCGCATCCTCGTCTTCATCGTCTCGGACGATGGCATCGTTCATCAAGAGTTCAGAACTGTCCACAATCTTGACCCACGACCCTGGGGCCAAGCTTTGAGCGCGGTCACAGTTATCATCGGGTATAGCAACGACGACGAGTGATGACGAATAATTTGGGACGATGACTCACAAATCCGGTCTCGCATGGGACTCATATTTGGGGAGCTCACCAAACTCCACGGATCTTCCAGATTTAGAAAAGTCCACGGCGCTGGAATGGAGCTCCGCCAGCTTCAAGCAGTCGCTATGAAACGTCCCTTCTTCCTTTTGGTCGGCTAGAATCTTGTGCCTGGTGGCAATGACGCCGAGACGGTCGGCGTTCATGAACTCGACAAAAAAATCGGCCACATGTTCGGTCGTGACGGGGACATCAAGCTCGAGTGGTATCACTCGGGGATAGTCAGCGGGCTTAGACGTCCGGACAAAGTCCACAAGCTCGGGATCCCAGATAACGCTGAACAAGTCGCCGTCCAGATCGCCCCCGGAGAGCTGGCTGGGTAGGTCTCGCGTTCCCCATTTGCTGAAGGCGATGCAGTTTCTCTGCTCGAGCAGGTTGTGGCCCGTCGGCGGGACGACGTTTTCGGCCCGCTGGATATCCCCCGGATGTAGAGCTGGCGATCTGGTAACAAGAACCTCACAATTCCCCGGAGGCTGGGCGGCGTGCCCTCCTTTCATCTCGTCAAACGTCACGTAGACTTGTCCCTTTTGCAAAAACCCAGTCTCGTCCATTATCCCAAACAGAGTCGCCCCTTTCTCAACCAGAATGCGGGCTTTGTATTTCAGGCGCCTGAGCTCTCTGAGCACAACCGCCTCAACGGCACTTCGCAGAAATGGGTCCGCCCGGTAGTCGGCGCCCATCTTTTCCGCTTCTCGCAGAAAGCGGCCCAGGCGGACGGCGTCTCCAATGGACTGAGATCGCAGGAAGTATGCTGTGTTGGAAACGCTGGATGTAATGCCGCGAAGACGCTTCATCTCGTTTGCTTGCAGCTTGAAGAACCACTCTTCAGGGGCTCCCATGTCTTCCAGGATTTTTATGACCTGAAGATTGAGCACCATTGGGATTGCCTTGGAGGCCAGATCGCAGATCTCTAGCGCGGCATTGTCTTCACTCTCAAACTTCTCCATCGACGGGCGGATGCAAATCTGGCGACCGACGAGGCTTGCATCGAGCGAGAGCATGCCCTTGGCTCCCGCCCACCGTACCTGGAAACACGTCGGGAGGCCTTTGGCTTCCGGCAGTGCGTCCCAGATACACTCAATAGCATCATATGAGATCGTCCCAACACCGTCGCTGAATGTTCGACCGTTTCTCTCAACGTCTTCAATCCTAGAAACGGCGATGTTGTTCTCGTCGAGGGGAACGGCGAATGGCGTTTCGGAGAAAGCCTGTCCAATGCGAGCAGCACGGCGCGCCGGCGACTGGATCGTCTCAAACTTGCCAAGGGACCCGATGATGTATCTCGGGAAGTGGGGGGTTTTCTGGTAGACGAATGGCGCCGATAACCAAACGGAATGGGACCGAAGAGATGAGTGTGAGAATCCCAGAAATCCGTACAGCCGACCGGCCAGCGGGATTCCTTTTCGAAGGACGTTCTTGAACCGGTCATATATGGGGTCGAGCGAGATCTGGACATTGAAATACAGGTCTTGGCCGTTCTCGTCGCAAAACTGCGCCCTGAGAAAATGATCGATATGATCGGGGAACTTGCGGAGTATCCGGTTCTTGGCCTCCAACTCGGGCCCGTGGAAAGTAATGCGGGTCGGGGTAACCATGGCGCGAAAGACCTTGACCAAGCTCTGCGTGTCTTGGGAAAAGTGGCTTCTCAGCTCTAGCTCGGCTTCTAGTTCCTTTTCGATCTCGCCCAGGTATTGCATGATGCCCTCGGCCTCGAACTGTCTACTGTCCGCAAAAGGCGACGGGTACTCGATCCGCTGGAAGAGCTTCTTGAAGGTCTCTACCGAGATCGGAAGACGTTGGTTTCCGGCGCTCTTGAAGGCATCAACGAGCTTTCTTCCGAGCTCGGCAACAACAGTCGGGTGAAGATAGCCATTGTGCACCAAACCTTCCAACATGAACGAAAAGGTGAAGGGAAGCAGTGCGTTCCTGGTGTAGCGCCCGAGATCTTCGTTCAGGGCCCGGAGAGCGTCATCGTACCGAGGAAGACAGCCCGGGGATCCAGCCACTCCGGACCAGAAGTCGAACTGGGTGACATGGATCGGCAATTCATCTACTTTGAGCTTGGAGATCTTGGGGAGAAAATCATCCTGTCCGAACCCCCCAACCGTGCCGGCGGGGACGGAGATGCAATACGACGTGCAGAAACCGGCGACTTTGGCGTGGTTCTCAACCAAAGAGGGGACACGAATGTAGTCGGGACCCTTCCTCTTCGGGAGGACATCCTGGGAAAGCAAAAGAATGGGGGGCATCGAGAGAACGAGGGCAATTTTGCCTTTCTCTGACCAGATGAGCTCAACGATGGTCGAGTAGGGAAAGCGAAGCTCGGCCTTCTTCTGCTCGGTCTTGATGATGAGGTTGTGCTTGGTGAACTTGGCTATCCAAGGTATGAGACTCGACCACTCCGACACGAAGGTAAATTGGGTTTTATTGAGAAAGTTGAAGTGTCCGCAGCTCAGCTCCCGAACGCCAAAGGTGGTCGGCGTATGTTCAGGGCGCCTCGGCTGGGATTGTCGCCGCTCAACCTCGTGGCGGATGCTGTCCAGATCGTACCGGCTCATTGGCCCATTCGTGTTTGGCCTGCACAAGACCCCTTCCCCCATCAAAAATAGCCTTGCCTGACGCCGAACGCCGTAGTTGGCGTTTGGTTTGCTCTGCGTGCTCTCCCCATGACGGTCGAGAAAGTTGGTTCCGTCGGTTTTGCTGAGGAACCTGACGTAGCCAAACTTTTTGTTCTTTTGCACCCCGCAGCTGTAGTCTCTGATGGACAGTTTTTCCATGAATGGATGCAACTGAGTCTGGAGGCTCCGATCCGTGAGGTCCGGGGGGAGATTGGACAAAAAGACCTCCATAGTGGGTGGTTGCGACGTTCACTTGCCCAACAATGCCCACTGCCGAGGCAACCGGCGTTTGCGATGGATACAGCAGCCCAAACCCTACGACTTCTCGATTTGCAGCTCAAGTACTGTGCAGTACCTAGGTAGGTAGGTTAGGTAATTAAACATCAGGCGGAGAAGATCATTGCGGACGGTGGAGGGTTGCGGGGCTGCCTTGACTCGGACGACAACTGGGCTCTTCCGACTCTTGTTGGGCCCATTGGTCAAAAATGATAACTTAAATGATCAGCTGAGCAGCTCTGCAGAGAGGCCTACAACATCGGGTTTGCTCGTCGACTCGGTGGGTTGCAGGAAAAGTATGACCAAAAATTAGTCATCTAGTAGCTGCCTGGGTTTTGTGGAGAGCCTTCTTGGCCACCTACTGTACTAACTGTAGACCCTCAAATCGGGCATGAAGGAATTTACAATCGACATTGCACGACTGTGCCATTACTGTGCTGCATCTTTGCGTCCATGACTCCATGCAGCAACGATGAGCGACGAAAAGGGCGTGGCCACACATCGCCGGCCACAGGCATGCAGCCGACCTAATACATAATTTACGACCATACGGGCAGCAGATGCAGCAGACAGCGTGTGATGTTTTTAACTACCTAGGTATGTACAGTACCTACTTAACATAGAACCGGGGAGCAAAGTCGTTAAAATGCAAAGAGGTCTGACATTAGGCCTACCTAGATTAGGTACCCAGCCACGACCACTTCATTTCATCCGCCCGCCGTCCCTTCCCCAGCTAACGGCTCAGCTAGGTACTCTCAAAGGGCTTCGTAACACCCAAGGCTCGAATCACCGCCTGTACTTGGCCGAAATTATTTCCAGAATCGACCCATACCGCTCCTATCAATGCCTCGACGGTTGAAGCAAGGGTAGTTCGTGGCACTTCCCCCCGTTGACAAGGGTTCTTGGTCACATTTTCATCCACTCCAAGCCCTCTAGCAAGAGCTTCAAGATTCTTGTTTGATCCCGCAGTGCTAAGTATGTGGGCACTTTGATCTATGATAACATTAGCAGGGCTCATTGGAGGATGCTTTCACTTACTTGTTCTGATTCCACAGGCATACGATCTGACCGCGACGTCCAAACGAATAAGGGCGTCGCCGATCAAGGCAAGAGGTTTGTTCCCTTCGACGCCGCCATCGACATCTTTGCAAGAGACGGCCGCGCCAGCTGCTAAAGTCACTTCCTCAAGTAAATCAAGCTGGTTGAAGTGATAGTGAATGATATCCTGAAGCTCAGCGTGGGGAGCGATGATCTGTTACCGACCCAGCAAACACGTTGTTTCGAACTCGAAAACAGGTCGCGCTGGGCACAGGCTACCCAACTATGTACATATATATATACCCACGGCACCTTGCACCCAGACTTTGGCCTCAAAACGGTGGCTAGCAAACCTTGGAAGATGCCGCGTTTCACCGCCAGCAAAACAAGGCCTGATTCCTGGTTCAAAGATGGGCCAAATGCCCTGTTTTCATCGCAGTTTGCAGAGCTGTCGGCCTCACTGCATGAGGCCCACCACCACCTGCCGCTTCCTCGAATCAGCTTCCGTTTTGTGCGCTGAGCCAAACGTCATGTTATTTCTGCTGTGCGGCTGAGGAGTGAAGGCCGCAGTTGCGGAGGCATCCATTGCTTTGGTGGCGTGGTGAGGTGGCAAATATGAAAACAACAACGAATCCCGATTCTGAAAAGAGCCCACAACCCCCCACCCCCGACCAAGGATTAGTCAGTGTAATGCTCTTGTGTGCTATTCGGCGCTGTCCCGATGTACAATGGCGGCCGAGACTATCTCGCGATACAGGTCCTTCTACGTTTCCACAAGGGCCACAACAAGGAGATGTTAGTGCCTACCCAGTTATTTCAGAACATGAAGACTATCAGGTCTATCGAAGGCTCTATAAAGTCAGATGAACCAGTAAAGGCGAAAACATTTGATAATGACTCGCAATACCTTGGACAAGCAGGAGGCTTTCCTGGCCGATTTCAGTCCTATATATCGTGGCTTCGGCCATAGCAGCAGGTCTGCCTACTTAGACATCCTCAACCACCTTGGCATCCAGTACGACTAGAATACACCAATAGGGGTATCGGGCGAAGAGATATACATCATCGGCCCCGACAGCACGATTCGCCGATTTGAAAGAGAATAGCCAGCCCTAGAAGCCGCGCGATAAGCCAAGTAATTATTGAAAGTCTATAAAGACCACCAGTGCCGACCAAAAGATACGCGAGCAGAAAACGAAGGAACCAAGAGCAGCAAGGCAGCGGCGGCGTAGGAAGTCAGCGGATCTCCTTCGAAAGGACGACTTCAAGCAGAGGAATAATATAACTGGAGCTCGACAGAAAGTTGCATAGTATACATGGGCCCCAGCAGCCATTATTATTATAGAAGGCCATCTTCAGCCTACTAGAATGGAGGCTCCTCGCCGAAATCCCAGGTGACTTGGGCAAAGATCCATCTCCCGGGAATCCGAGATCGTGCAGAGAAAAGTCGACGCGATCAACGCCTAGATCGATTACGCCTGGAAGATCGAGCCGAGGGAGCCCGCCCCTTCGTAGAACCAGAGGGCAGTTAGCGCAAATGCCGTTGACAGAAACTACAAAGCCAGTCGAAGCCTCTCAAGCCGTGCTCGAGATCCCAATCCACGACCATGCCATCGCACCGAAGCCACGGGATATATCGATGATATAAAACCCAGCACGCCCTGCGGCGCCGATGCGTCCGGGCACCGCCTCATGAGTCGAACCCGGATTTCGACTCCGATGGAGTAGCAGACGAGCGAGACCAGATAAAGATACAGAGGAGGGCTGTAGGTGTTTCATTTTGTGGAGATGAAAGCGACCGCAGGCGGCACCGAGAAGCAGCAGATCAGAAGGCGGGACCTACAGTGAGCTGGCCACGACGCGCGCCCGTCTATATCTGATCACACAGTCTCTACCTAGCTAGCACATTAGTTATAACAAAAAAGAAGAAGAAGCAGGAAACTTGAGTATTGAGCCAATATCCGCGACATGCCTCCTGATAGCCTCAAGAAATCATACTCCAACCATGAGTCCTTCGTGCGCCATCAGATGAGCGGGCATGATCATAAAGCAGATATTCGAGCAAACCTAGCGCAGCGCCATTCGCCCCCAGGTGTGAGAAACGTTCCAAAAAACAGAACACCGGCGCCCAGAACATCAGCTCGCCTGGCTGACGTGCGGTCGTGGTAGTGGTCGTACGAGAAGCAGGCTGTGCGAACGGCGGAGGGGACGAGGACTGGCGGTGCTGACGGAGGAAGTCGTGGTGAAATCAAGAAGCGCTGAACCCCTCGAGACTCGTAGGACCCATCCGAGTTCGGGGTGGCGGAAAAAATGAATGGGTTTTTCTCTTTGCTGTTCATTCCATTATTTTCTTTACAGTCTCTCTCCGAGAGTGATTATCTTTAGTCGACCGGGCAACTGGGAGGAGGTGGATACATGTATATAGCCTCATGAACGCTATTTCCCGAGAGACAACGAAGTGCTATCTTCTTTTCAAGTCAACGGACACGCTTTGTTGGTTGACCGGGGAGAGGGGGGAGAGGGGGGGAGGAACAGTCGAATTTCCCTGCGAAAAAGGAGAATCAGGGTACTCCAAGATCTTTTTGGACCATTTCAGCGTTACCTTGGACATGAACAATCACGTCTCCACACTCTCGCTTGCTGACAGCACCTCTTGCACCCACATCTGAAAGTCGTCCTCCATCCATCGCACCAATAGCCTCAGCACAGCCAACAACTGATATGCCGCATCGAGGGCCCATGTCCCGCCAACCTTCAAAGGCCCACGGACGCACACACCCTTCTGCTTCCTCGGCCCGCCATCCCCGTCAACCGTGGCCTCCGCATCGCAAGCGAACCAGAGCTCCCACGAGTCCCGGACAACCAAAAGCAAGGGCAGGAACCGGGGCGGCCTCGCACGGGGAAACACAGACACCCGATCCAGCCAGCTCGCCAGCCAGGTCCCGAGCTGGGTTTGTCCCTCGCCGGACCCGCGGTCATCCACCTGGGTCTCGACAAACATACCGGCCGGGCAGAGGATGAGCGGGGGGTATGTAGTCTGCGCAAACGACCGCAGGTCCTCGAGACGGTCGACGAACCTCGACAGGCGCGACGCGAGCTCGGAGTGGGGCGCGGGGCGCAGTAGGAGCGCGTAGTCGATCATTTTGGCGTCGGCGGGTGCCGTGGTGGCATGGACGCGGGGGCGGAACGGGGCGGCGATGGTAGCGCGCGTGACGTTCTCCTTGGCCACGAGCGGGGAGAGGGAGGTGGCGAGGTCGAGCATGGGGCCGTGGATGGTCTCGTTCCACGCGGCCTTGGAGCGCGGCGTCGAGACGAACTCGGCCGACGAGGCCACGATGCGGCGGAGGGCGCCGAGTTCGGCGACGAGGGCGAGCGTGTGTGGGTCGGCTTGCGACGGGGAGATGCCCAGTTGTTCGAGGTCGGTGGTGCAGAGATATTCGAATAGGGGCGAGGCCGTCGGCAGGTGTGACGACAGTGGGGGTGGCGCCGGGGCCGCGAACTCGCTCGAGTCTTCGTCCATCAGGTGAAGCACGCGGTCGAGGATGGGCCGCAGCTCCACGGGCAGGTAGCCGCGGCGCTTGGTCTTGGACAGAACGCGCCCAAGCAAGTCTTGGCCGCCGATGGCCGCCATGGCATCCCAGAGCGCGCCGGAGTCCTGAAACACCCACTCGACGGGCCGCGAGAGCTTGAGAAGATCTGCTGGAAGCTTGATTGGGTTTGAGAGGCGGGACTTGCTGGTTCTGCTGCTCGATATATCCGATGCTTCTTTTGCGCGGACGCTCGTGGAACGCGTCGCGAGTGTCGCGAGGGTTGGGGGTGCGGATCGCAGAGAAAGCGAAGATGAATATCGTGAAGGAGAGGAGTCCTGTTGTCGCCGCCGGGACCGGGAGCTGGCCGAACCGGCCTTGGATTTGGGTGCTCGGGAAGACCGCCCCGGGTCGTCTTCGAGAATGTCTTGCTCGGGTATGACGTCCCGGAGGGAGTTGTCGCGTCCGCGCGCTTTACGAGGGCTGCGACGTCGAGACATCGCATCTTGGGGAGCCGGGATTATAGGTGCATCAACAAATGGGTCGGACAGGTTGGTCTCCCCAACGCTCGACATCGTGCCTTCAATTCGAAAGACGCCATGTTTCTGCACTAATCGATCGCCTGGACGGGACAGATGGCAGGCAAAATATACATCGAGAATCCAAGCACCGACGACGATCGGGTCCATGTTAAAGTGGTTGGGTTCAGGGAGAATTTGGTCCAGTTTGTTTGCGAGGCGTGTTTTGTAACCACGGCGACACCGACCCTAACCCTACTTGATCGTATCGTTCTCCCCGCTCTAAAGTAAATCCCTAAGGTATACCTTGATAAATGAGTAGCTCAGTATATCTCTATCCCGTTATCTTGTATGTTGACCTGGTTGCTCTGCTTCACCTGGAGATCGCAGTCCAAAAATTCTGTCTTTACATCCAACCCACTGCATTTTCACATCGGAATTCAATTTTGCCGTAACATCAACGACACGTCTATTACATTAATTGGTGTACTACCTAGGTGCATAGTCCCAGTACCTGTGGCGGTAAAACCTGCCTCACTGCATAGAAGGCCCTCTTTTTCACTGCGTGGACATCCCCTGGTCCTTCAGGTTTGGTCCTATCGACAGAAACACAACAACAAGCCCAAGAAAATGCACCCCCTATTCTTACACAGAGCACTCAGCAGGGCCGGTCTCAGTCGGCTCAGGCAACGCCGAAGTTGCCGTGGGCGTAGGGCAGACACACCCCTGGCCAGCGATCGAGGTGATGGGCGGAGCGTCGCAGGTCGAGTAGGGCTCGTGCGCCTCGAAGGCCGGGGTAGGCTGCCGCTCGATGAGCTCGGCCTTGACCAGGACAGGAATGATTTGGCCCGTGGCGAGCCGGAACGGACGGTGGTTCAGGGCGCCAAGCAGCCGGGTGATGGCGCCGGAGTGGGCCGTGATGCTGATCCACGTCTTCTTATCGGTGGTGAAAACATCGTCGAGGACCGCTTTGGCACGGACGGCAAAGGCCTCGTCAGTCTCGCTCTCGTTGGCCCGCCAAAGCCCGTCAAGCTCGGTGAAACCCGCTTCGAACTGGTAAAAGGGAAACATCTCGGAAATGTACGTCTAAGATAGGCAGCAAGCGAGGAAGTGGTCAGCGGAGAGGAAGAGGAGAGGGACGGGAGATCCCAAGTAGGGAAGAAAACAGAAATCACCTTGTTGGATCTTTGGTTGCAGGTGTGCACCGTCATGCCTTCTCTGAAGCCTTCTTTCACAATGGGGGCAAAGGGGCGGTTTGCGGGGAGCGAGATATCCGCGAACGTGAGGTTGGCTGTAATCGTGCACCGAGAAAGAGGGCTGGTGTAGTAAGACTCAAAGAAGGGCATCTTCTGCGTCTCGTAACGGTCCTTGAAGTAGGCATTCGCTTTGTAGGCCTCGAGCTCGCCGGCAGGAGTCAGGAGCGGATCGGCCCATACGGCCGTGCCATTTCCCTGCTGCTCAGCCCAGTAACACTGCATTTGGCCATGTTAGATCCGGCAGGACCTTGGGTCATGGGTAAGGTAGAACCAACGTAACACTCACATTCCAGGCGGGAGTGCCATAGAAAGACTCAGCAGCATTGTGCCAGCCCTCGCCGTGTCGGCCCATAATCAGCACCTTGTACTGGACGTTGCTCTTTTTGCGGCAGCCAGAATTCAAGTGCTGGACCCACGCTTCGAAACGTTGCCACTGTGTTTTCTCACCAACTGCATCGAAGCGATTGTCGGTAGGGTATGTCCGGTTGATCAGACCGAAGTTTACGGTAGCCTGTAAACCCCGTCAGTGAATGGCAAACACGGATTGGTCTAAAATGAGGCCGTAGTCACCGACATAGTCAAACCCAGCGGGATCGGTCGTCTCGTCGTCCTGGAGGAAGTAGCCCGGAACAGAGGTGAATTTGATGGATTTGCCCGCGGCATCAGCCCAAGTCCAACCTGCGGCGGCGACGGGAGCGACGGCTAACAAGGTGCATGTGGCGATGTTGGCTGTCTTCATTTTGGCGGCAATCACAGGAATGGCGGCAAGGTGAGACCGTGAGAGAGGGAGATTGTGACGGGAACAGACGGAAGATATATTCCAGCGGGCCTGCGGGCTGCCGTTGATATAAATATTATTTATCACACCCCTTGCCATCCGACTCCCCGGGTTCACGTCCAAGGTTGCGCATCCAACCACATGGTAAGCGGGGGTGCCGATAGGGCCTTTACAGTGTGCGGTAACGTTGCCAAGAGTGGACGCACGCCATGCCGGAGACCAACCCCCAAGTAGTGTACTCGACACTGCTCGAGTAACATGGTTTCTAGTTTCTCAGTCGGAAGGATGAAATGAAAGAGAGTGGAGGGGATCCTGCGATGCTTTTGGTTGGTGGAGTTGGCTCGTGAACCCTTGCCATAACCAATCACGCCGCAACGTGCCGTTCGTTGAGCCGGTTCGAGAAAAATCAAGGAAGCCAATGGCTAAGTCACCTGCCACGTGGCTACCGTTACCTAAGGTAAGGTACTTTTGACATTTTCCCCTCCAAGGCATGGCATCGCCGGAAGTACATAGGCAGTCAGGGGACACGCACTGGCAAGAGGCTCAAGGCAAAGGTTCGAGGGAGCACTCCAGTATCAATTACAACCGCAGATTTCAAAAACTCCTTGGCATTGTTATTGTATCATGCTCCGAATTTTGGTTCAACAAAACTCATGGCTGACTTCCAATCAGGAAAGCTCTTAGTTCCCGATCCGAGTACTCGCATCGGCGGGCGTCATGGGTACTTCGAAGTCAAATTGGAACAACAAGCTTCACCCCGCTGACGCCAGCCCTCAGCTTATCGAGCGCTGCATTCAAGCCCTCAAGACCACCGCCTTCAATCTGGATGTGAGGGCTCGGGGTGACGGAACGCGTCCTCAACCCGCTGCTCAACCACCCGTGAAAGCACTCGTATATGTGCCTGTCCCTCGCCGCGGCGTCCATCGAGGGGAGGTTGAACGTGATCTCGGTGTTGTCGAGTGTTGGGTGGTCCGCAGGTAAAGGCGGCGAATGGGCAACCTTGGCGGCTGCGTCCCCCTTGGTTTCCTTGAGCACGTCCAACGTCGGCTGCAGGCCGCCATCAACAACGCAGTGGGCCAAGTGCAAGCAGACGCCATCCTTCTTGACAGCGGCAACAATCTGCGATACGACGTCGCCGGCCTTGTAATCGAAGACGGCATGCGCGCCGAGCTTCTTGAGGTAGGCGTGATGCTTGGGGCTGGCGGTGGTGTAGATATTCGCGAAGCCCAAGGTCCGGGCGGACTGAATGGCAAAGGTGCCGACGCTGCTGGCGCCGCCCCAGATCAACACGGCTTGCTTCTCCTGCGAGGTGTGCTGAGTGTTGAGCGGGATACCCATCGTGGTCCAAGCAGTCAGGGCAGTCACCACAGCGAGGGGGAAGACGGCGCCCTCCTCGAAAGAGAGCGCATCCGGGAGCGGCACGACAGCTTCGGACTGAGCCAGGGCGTACTTCTGGAAGCCACCGTGGTCAGGCGAACCGTTCTGGTGGAAGGACGAGGCTAACGCGAGCACTCGGCTGCCGGGCGCGGGCGCCGTAGAGACGTTGGCGCCGACTTTGGCGATGACGCCGGCGGCGTCGCATCCAATCACGGCCGGGTAGATGGGCACGGGCGGCATGCCAAAGTCACGCTGGGCATAGTCGACGGGATTCAAAGCGACGGCCTTGACTTCGATAAGGACCTCGTTGGGGCCGGGCTCAGGTGTGGCGCGCTCCTTGACCGATAACGGGCCCCCTTTCTGCGGGAGAACGGCGGCGAGGTGCGTCCGAGCCATACTGTAGAGGGCAATTTTCGATGAGTAGCGTTACGTAAAGGAGTAAGTAGACTACTGGTCTGGGTCAGGCAGGCACTGCGTAATTAGTGGTCGAAAAAGGCAGAAAAGACACGGCGGTTGTTGTTTGGCCGTAACTACTAGTGCTGGCCTAAGAGTTAAATAAGCAGACTCGGACTTTGCGAATCTTAAGGCCGCCCGACCGATCTTCCCGACTTGAGACATGACTGGCATGTTTTCGGAGGTGTTAATTGGCATACAAAGACTTCACGCGTGTGCATTGGTAACCTAAGGTAGGTAAAGAAAGGCGCCTACCAGAAAGCGGGGATCGGCAAGCCCTTTCTTTCCTGTCTCGGAAAGAGGAGGTAGATGGGATTCGCTTTTCCAATAGGTAGGTACGTAGGTACATGTACATACCTAATTGAGGATGTGCGCTTTCCTGTCTGTGCTATGACGACATATCATTCGCCCCAGTTCCTCTTTGCTGAATATGTCCTACAGTATTGTTTTAAAAGCGGTCTATGTATGGTATGTAGGACTCATTGAGGGGTCCAAAGTGACTTAAAATCCCATGTGTACGACTCGCTAATGAGCCATAATCACTTACTACCACTTTCACACACATACACACACATCTACGCAGGACGTCATTGAAGCGAAGCTTCAATGACGATGTCTTCTGGAGTGAACAGTACTGCGTACATGGAAGAAGCGAGGAAGGAACGGTTCGCTTCATTTACTGGGCTTTTCCTCCAGAGTTATCTAAGGAACGATTGGATGCTACAGCAAAATGGGCTCGTGCGCTGCATATAAGCGAGTGCAGAGCAACAGTGTCAATACCACCGCGCGCAGAACTAATGATACTGGGTATCTATTAGTGTGGCTGGAAGGCTGTAGACGTGAGGATGTTAGATCTTACCGAACGTATCCTCCCTTAGTGGTGGTTCGGGCATAGAGAGCGATAGAGCCGGTAAGCTGGTGTAGCGTTATAGCTCAGGGGTTCCACATGGGCCAGGAGACAGCAGGCGGGTATCATCAACAGATACATTGTCACCACGAGATATATTGGTGCCGTAGGCGATGGCGCCGCAGGCAAAGGGGGAGTGGGGGCGTAGCCCCCTGGTTATACGGCTAGCAATATATATTTATCTAATCAAAATATGAGCCAGTCGGGGGATATGGATTTATGAACTTCGAAGGCACCTAGCAGCTATCCATCTCCATACATGTACTTATTACTTATCGTAGTCAAGCGTATAAATAGAGAGATGCTGTCTTTCCATAAGGTAGTACGCCGTCCTCGCATTCGCAAAGTCTGTGCAAGGGGCGAATTGTTCTGGCAAATACCAATCAGGTATTTTGGGCGCATAATTATGTTTACTCCTAGATTGTGAACTGTGGTCATTTAAATCTATGCCTCGCCATTCCGAGCTACATGTGAATTTATTCCTTCTCGACGACCCTCTACTTTTATTTTTTCTTTCTTTCCTTTTTTTTACTTTTTTTTTCTCATTGTTCAACACAGTCAGTTTTTCCAAAAAAAAACCTCAAACTTGTTTCATAGCATGGACAGCCCTTTAATTACTTTCCTCTTCAACAAACGCGGAGCCCTCCGTCACTGGACATAATAGAGAACCTCACGCCATCACCTCGGGCCTCGCTATCCGTAACTAATGCCGACGGCCGTGAAACAACGCGAAGGATGCTTCAGGTCATAGAAACCACGCAGCTTCCCTCAAGCCGGGGTTTCGTTTAAAGTCACCGAGGGCTGTGGGTGGCACAGATAAGCACCCGTCGGCTTGTTTTCTTCCTCGGCCGGTTCCAGCGGGCCGACAATCATCAGCTGCATATTGTGTCACCTGCCCCTTTCTTCGGGCAGAGGTATAGGACCTGCTTACCGCTTTGAAACTCGGAGTTTTGGGATCCCACGTCGTAAGTTTTTGATTCCATATAAAACTCTTGGTTTGGTTCCGGCACTCTGCTCCCCTCTTCCCGCACTCCAGCGACAACACCTCCTGATTACGTTCAGCGTCACGCTTAAGCCAACACCAAAGTCAACATGCAGATTCAAGCGGTTCTCGTCGCCGCCATGGCCGCCTTTGCCATGGCTCAAAACCCCAAACCCCCTTCTTGTGCTGTAAGTCTGTTACCGGCGAGTTCCAATGAGACATGCATCAAAGACGGAGCCAACTAATAAGAACAAAGGTCGACTGCCTGGTCAAGAACAACGGTATCAGCGGCTGCAGTGGGATTGATGATTTTCCCTGCCTTTGCCGGACGTATGCAGGCCCCCACCCCCCCCCCCCCCCCCCCAAAAAAAAAAAAAAAACCACGGGCGTATCTGCCTTCAGCTGAGATGCGCCCATTCGCTAACCTGGTATCAATTCGAAATCATAGCTCGGGGGCGTACAACAACGCCTTTACCTCCTGCCTCATCCCGGCTTGCACCCCGGCCAACGACGTGTACGTATCCCATCTTCCAGGCCGATGGCATTTCATATCATTGGGGTTCCGAGACGTGCTAACTAATTCACTCCAGGATTGACACGCTCCAGTGGAAGAGCGACACGTGCGCTTTATACGGCATCAAGTGGCCCTAAATACATAGTTCACAGCAGCGATGGGAACCTGGTGTTCCCGACTCGCAACTGCAGGGATCTATCTGGCCAAGTGAGGTGTTGCGTTTAGTACCTAGATATATCAAAGGAAAAAAAGAAAAAAAGGGAGGAAATTTCTGTTTCAAACTCGGACTTTGGGCTTGTCTGGAAATCACATCGTGGATAAGGTTCAACACATGTCCCGAACTTCGCTTCCTCTCGTCTCATGACATGTTGGAATGGCCGTAACGTGCTCATGTAAAGTAGCGCCCAAGAACAAATGTCAGCCAATACAGGGACTGCATCCATAGAGAAAGTGCCCCGGCCTTTGGTGGAGTGCGGATAAACGCAGGTAAATAACTGACATCGTTGCCATTGAGTAATTACTGGCGCGGTGCCTTCATCGGCCTCATCATGCCTCTCTCAAAAGGCCCTTTGCTTCGGTTGGTGTTATACCATCACAATGGATAAGGGAAATTGGAGGGGCTGTAGACATTCATCTTTGCAATCAACGCCAATGGTTCATTCCACCAAAAAGATCAACAGCCAAAGACTAGCCGAGGTCTATACTAGGTCGAAGTTTCGCATGCGTGACGCATCATCACCAACGTGTCGGCGTCGGCGTGGTTTCCGCCCGAAGCGCCGAGCTCCACGCACGCTTCTGCGGCGTTGGTACCTTTCGTACGCAATCCATCATGCAGGCCGGCATACGCGTACCTGCTCCTGCGGCGGTGGTATCAACTGCCGGCGAAGCATCTCCCGCAGGAATCAACCGAACGGGCCGTTAGGGGGTAACGCAGTCGGTTGCAGCAAAGTCGGTTAATAAGGGGGGGTTCTGTGCGACCACAAGCATCTGGATCTAGATTCCATGATACGATGTCGCATGGTGGGTGTTATGCCGCTCATAGGGTCCCGTGTGTGCCCGCGCCACGCTTATGCGTGTGCTCCGGCACGAGAGGACTGGCCGGCCGAAGGCCACACGGGTCGAGCTTCCAACATCACACCCTTCCAGCAAACTCAGCGTGTGGGCAGACTACTAACCTGCTTAGCCTCTGTCTGGCCAGACATTTATTCATGGTACTCCTTTACACGCCCGTCCTGTAGTAGAGATTACCCAGAGCCACATATGCGACGGCCTAATTATGCACAACCCACAAAACCGTTCGAGTGTAAGATGGATAAACATTCCATTCCATTCACCACAGCCCCCGAATTCCCTCGGCCAGCGCCCACACCTGGGCGCGTATCTGGCCCATTCTCGCCAAGGTCGACGTCCTCCTGCCCCGGGGGCAACCGTCCCCTGGCCTTGACATGCCCGCGGACGGACCCGCGCACCGGCACCCGTCCATGGCGCACTGGTCCGCCGACAGGAAGAGGGAGAACTGGAGTAGGGCGTAGTCGAGTCGGATCAACGACAGCACACTCTTGAGCGAGTCAGCCGGCGCACCGCTGGAAAGATTGTTCTCGCAATGTTGTTGTTGTTGTTGTCCGCTTCTTCCGTTCGGCGCCGCGGTTGCGTCCGTCACCCCCAGGCCGGAACCGTCCTCGATATCGTTCTCACGCACTGCCGGCCCTTTGATTTTGTGGATGGATAAATTGTGCTGGATCAGGTCGGCGGCAATGTCAACGGCACCCATCACGGCCACGCGGGTCAGCATCCAGTTGTATTGCTCCTGTCGGCTGGAGGGGCCCGGGGGGCCCGCAACGTTGCGCATCGCCAGGGCCGTCTTACACGAGAGTTCTTCAATGTTTCCTAGGATGGCGGAGAGCTCCCGCTCGTCGCCCCTGGCCATGATGTTCAGCAGCTTGCTTTGGTGCCGGTCGTTCATCTCGCCACAGAGCCTCATGGTGTTGGACAAGTCCCCGCTCATAGCCGCGTTTACGTTGGCCCTGAGCGCCTCGGCCCCGTTTCGAGCCGGGTCGGCCCGTCTGGTGTCTTGGGGGTCTCTTCCGCCGCTTGGCGCCGCCGTCAACGGCGGTGTCCAGAGCACCGTGTCGTTTGGTCTTTCCCGCCGCCATAACTCGTGCTGGTCGTTGTGTGGAAAGGCGGAGAAGGCCGGGTGATTCGTGACGCCCTCGGGTATCCCCAGGATAAAGTCATCTCCAAGAGAATGGCCGAGCCTTGAATCCGCAGGGAGGTCGCCGTCGGACGGGCTATTCATCAGGGGATCGTGGCCATTTCGCCCCGCCGCAACGGTAGGAAGCCATGGTAGCAACCCGGGTCCGGCCTGGGACACGGATGCCCGGGTGGAGGGTGTCTTGTGCGCCCGCGGAACCTGACTTGGTTTGAACTTTGGCGGTCGTCCGGTCTTGTTCTTGAGAGAAAAGACGCACGCCCGGTGATTCGTGCGACACGCCTGACAGGAGCCCCGCAACCCTTCCTGAGGGGCTTCGCAACGGATCTTGCGCTTATGGCATTCTTCGCACGCGAGCCGGAAGTCGGAGAGCTTGGGCGGCCAGTTTCGCAAGCCGGCGGCATCTGTCATGGTTCAGGTGGCTAGTTAATAGAGTCAAAGCCCGCCGTCACTTCGGCGATGCGGCGCTCGGGCTAATACAACGGCGGGATGGGGACGGCGCTGCTTTCTACTGCCTCCGGGGCGAATCCCCGTGGATGCATCATGTTGTGTCTTTGCGAGTCCATCCCGAAGTTGCATCGCAGGCTGCCCGTTGGCCCCGGATGCAGGGGAGCTGGAGGCTGTTTTGTGCTGGCGCTGCAACGGACCAACCGCAAGAAAGCTGGCGAGCAATTTCCGCGTGATCTGGAATCCTTCCTAGCCGAGGAGCGATGGCATTGGCAGATTGGGTGGATGGCATGTAGATCCATACTACACAGGGTGAATCCATCTCCAGATATTGGGGGGATACGTCAGGTACGTAGACAAATTGGATCAGGGGGTCGATAGTTAGAATCGATCCAGGCCAGCATCGCCCATGAATCCGTATATTTTATGCAAGGTACTGACCGGCGTAAGTCGGGCATGTTTACTGTAATCTCGTCAGAGCGCGTTCTGACCACCCTCACGGCTTTGGACTTTATATCTTTCAGTTTCATCTGCTTAAACAAGAATAACATACATGCTTCAACAACGAGAGGAGCCTCCCATCAACTACACCTGCCAGTGTCTCCATAGAACCCGAGAGCCCGAGAACTCTCGAGACGAGCTTGAGGGAGTATAAGAAGATGCCCATCGCAGAGCGTACTACGTGAACCCCGGCGGCAGCCGCTTCGCACGGATGTGAGTGCCAAGGCATGTTGTGGCTTACGGAGACCCTCGGCTGATCATCGTGGTGGCCGCATACGCCGCATGCCCACATGCCAGTACCGCTTTATCCGGCGTTTGGCCTTTAACCTCATACGGCTCTACTTAGGATGCAATAATGCCATGATTTATTGATACAGATGGACGTCAATGGATCTGGATGTTTAATAATAAGTTGGCTATCTATCAAGGTATGTATTTGCTTTAAGAACATCCCACCCAAGCAACAGGGCAAAGTATGTTATATTCACAGATAAGCGTTGGTGTCGAGACCAAGTAGAGATCGAGCAGTCCACTGATCATCAGCCTCCTTTCCAGTTTTCTGGTGTCAGCGAGACGCTGACAGTTAGACGCCGGCTTGTCTCGGAACCTCTCTCCTTAAAAAAAAAAAAAAACCAAAAGCTTCACGTAGATCCAAACGCGTCAGCGCCCAAACATATTCTGGCTCCGAGAGCCCCTTACACAGACTGTGCAGGGCGGGCGGGTCCCAGTATCACCGGAGATATTCGGCCTCGGGGTGGTTACACCGGCGGTTGCGTCCGCATTTTCGTCATAAAGTGACCGGCCTATTTTCAACGGCCCATTGCCTGGGAGAGGGGCTCAGTGAGGAGATGACGTGGCCGTCGGCACCCCAAAGGCTCAAACTGCTTCGGCGAGTTCTCTCGGCTGGATGTACCGGGAATGCTTCTATTGGCCATCAAGCTGTCCCCAGCTCAGATACGTTATCGACAGGAGGCACCAGACACGTCCACGGGCAGTATTCAGCCGTGGGAAGTTGGTTATATGTTCAGCTCTGACCTAATTTATATCCCAATGCTCTATTACGCTGGCTACGGACACGAGCCACGTCGATGCAACAATGCGATTGGGGCAAACCACCGAGTACATCAAACCCTCGCTCACTTCATTGCTCCAGCAGATCGATATGAGTGCTTATTGTGCATATTAAACTATGCTAGATTTGATAGGCCTCCATGTCGTGTGGTTGAGTTCCTACATAGGCAGCGTAATCATCACCTCCCCAACAGCTAATGATGCGAGTGAAAAAGGCTACCGCAACACAACATCTCTGAGGTTGTCAGATACTCTCTCTCTCTCTCTCTTATTAACTGGTCTTTTTCATAACCTGCTCGGCAGTCTTGTAACGTCCACTGTATCTGACAACCTCATCGCCGTTGAACCTGTCGCTGCGGATACTATGCCTAGGTCGAGCAAGGAAATAGAGCAAACCTGAACGGGCACGGTAGCCTAGGTTGTGCAACCCGTTGTCCACATTAATGGAGAACATGGTGAGTGAGGCTCCTTAATTGAAGAATCCCTTTTCAAAGATCAAGCCCTACCATGTCCGCATGCATGGAAAGAGAAAAGAAAAACATTGCGTCATTTCGTCTCCTGTATCTGGATTCAGAGCTACATATAGGCATCTCGTCTCACCATAGGTGAACCAAAGGATCTCCGTGGTTGTAACAAGACAGCAGCCGCGGGGGGGGGGGGGGGGGGGGCGGGGGCCGCGCGCGCGGGCGGCGCG